>JAHSPW020000008.1:342500-942500 GCA_019985065.2 Arctostaphylos glauca | reverse complement strand
AAATAACAACGAACCAAGTCTTGTGAGATCTCAATCTCCTTAAAATGAGTTGGAGGATAAAATATCAACCAATCTATGGCTTGTCAAATGGAGTCTCTTTTTTGTACAAAAAGCATGAAAATGGGAAGAGCCTGTAGTCTACGAAAATATGGTGAACCATGAATGAGGTTGGGTTTATATACACGTGATAGACTTTTCAACATGCCAGCTTCAGAGACCTTTGTTCTCTCTCCCGCGAAAATGGGAAGAGCTTTGTAGTCTACGAAAATCTAGTGTGAAAAATCATGGATGAGGTTGAATCTATATACACGTGAGGAACCTTTGACATGCTAAAATATTTTGAGATATTTGAACTGCAAACCATGAACGGAGGCATCAATGGAGAGATACAAATCGCTGAGACTTTTGGATTGAAGACATCAATAGAGGCGAAATTACTAAAACTTTTGAATTGTCTCGTGAGAACCTTCGGTGTCCCAAATTCATTCAACAACCATAAGAATTCCAAACAAAGATGTGGTGAGCAACAGCCTATTGGTTCAAGTGTAAGAACTGTTTTTCCCAATTGTGCTGATGTGATTCAAGTCATTTGGTTGATCCCAAAGTGACTGAATTCAGCCAATTCCAGCTTGTTTATAGCTCAATTTAGCATGTGCTTAAATTAGTTAAGTGTGTTTTTGTTGGAAATTCGGAAGGTTAAATAAAAGGGAGACCCCAGAGGGTTTCAGCAACTGAAAAATTTCGATCATTTCACACCTCAAGAGTCACCATAATACTTCATAATGTCTCATTCATGTTTTATCATCCAAGGGGCTTGGAAGTTGTAAGACACCAAAGGTCCCGGCCCTCTTTCCAATCTATTTGTATCTTGCTTTTACATTCTTTGAGGGGATCAAAAAATTTCAATCTATAATTTTTTCTAGAGTTGAGATAATTGCAAAAGAGAGATGCAGACACACAAAAGTTTGATAGACAGTCGGAAGATTGATGTTTCTCCGACTGTAAAGCCGTTGTATCCTAGGAGGTAGACGTCGAGCCTAACCTCCAACACTCACAGTGAGGCAGCGATTTTATTTTAGGGGACTGTGTTAAACACAGAACCGGTATATTCATTGTGTCTTCAATTCCTGTCTCATATCAAATGTATCAATTCTGTACTTTTGTTGATTCGAGCATAATGAAAATGGATGTATGTTATCTAAACTTTTTTCATATTTTTACGAATCTATCATACTATAGTTTTTTTATATTTCCTATAGTTTTTTGTATAACTCAAAGTGTTCGAGTCAGCTTGTGCGTGCCTCGATTAATTTTAAGAAGACCAATTTCACTATCCACTTACAAGAATATCAATTAAAATCAGAGCACAATTTTGTATAAACTGGTCCTATAAAAATTGATAGCATCTGAAAAATTTCAAACGTAACATCTTAAGAGAGAACAAACTTCTTAAGTCACAAATTTTGACAACCAGATTAACCCTTAGACCCCGTTTGGATGGGGGATACTTGCGTCTTAAAAAAATAAGACCCCTTATAAACGTTTAGTCCCCCGTTTGGGAGCATCAGTCGCGCCCCCTCTTATCTGTTTACCCCGTCTTCGTTTTCACGGCGCTGGAGGTCTGTCCCTAATAACTTTTGGGCACCTCCTGACCTCCCCAAAACTTATCCGGGTATAGAGGCTTGGACATTTGACGATTTGAGCCCTCCTTATCCGGCGCATGCGAGTTCAACGAGGCTAGGGTTTCGGTTGGTTGTCGTATTGCGATTTCTTACCATCTTTGTTGCTTCTTCGAACAGGTTAGGGTTTTATTCCGATTTTTGTTTCTATCTAATCTGTTTTCTGCGATTTCGATCTGTTTATGTGTGTGGTTTGTATTTTTTTGCGATTTTATTGCGAGTCCTGTTGCCGTTTGATTTGGTTCAGATTTTGTGTTCATTGCTGTGTGTGTCGTGTAGTTGTGTATTTTGGTTCAGATCTGTTCCTGGTTGTTTTGTTTTCATCTACTTGATTTCCAAACTTTCAGCAGATGTTTGAAAGATTTGGGAACAACCAAAACATTTTAATGGCAGAACCTTCCTGGTGACATTATGTCTCTCATCTGAGTGAAAACTAAAACACAAACAAATGTTTTACTAAATGTTTTATGGCATGTGCCCCCTTGCTAAAACTATTCGAAAGAGAAAAAAAAACCCTCTTTACTAAACTGGTTTGAGTCAAATCTTCGTTTTTTCCTTTACAATACCTAGTGCATTAAACTTTCAGCAGATGTTCCAAACATAATGTTACCAGGAAGGTTCAAATCTGTTCCTGGTTGTTCTGTATTGCGAGTCCTATTGCCGCCATGAAAATCTTGTTCGTTCTGCTGAATTTATGTGCCCAATTTTTGGGAACTTTTCATTATGTCCAGTGTAATAAGCTGACATTGCCTTCCCCGGTTCACAATATATCAAGTTTCATGATTCAGGCATTAGATTATAAGTTCTCTGAAGAACTTGACTTTTTTATTCTGCAATATAAAGCTGTTGGGTGTTGCAAATTGCGATTTGGAATTGAATTCTCTGCATTGAAGTGGGTTCTTCTAAAAATAAAAAAAATGTTGGTTATATATCTGTTGACAGCAGAATATTGCGTAATGCAAGTGATCGAGTCTTTGGTCATTTTTGATCCAGCTGATGCTAAATCCATCCTGAATCCGTTGGGGATGCTAAATCCATCCCGAATCCGTTTTGTGCCGTGGCCTAACATTCTGTAGGTCCGGTTTACGACAGATCCCATTATCGGCTGTCACCTTCATATTTATGCCTGTAATGGAATATATACAACTGGTGGTGTATATATTTTTTTGTTTGTCGCTAATGGGCTTTCCCCAGCCCCTTCTCATCAATGAAATCGACTATTCGTTTCCCTACCATTTTCACCTGCAGCTTAAATCTCGTTCAATCTGAATTTCGGTTGACACCATACCAAAATGGGGGAAGGCTCCAAAACGGGGTGAAGGTTTGGGCCTCTGCGCACAACAAATATAGAACAAGGAAAATTTCCCTCAGATGTCGAGTTTGTATTTGCCTTGTCAAAAGCTTATTTGAGACCGATTTATCACACAAACAAACACTGAGCTTGAACAATATTTGAAGTTCGTTAACTTTAAAAATTCAAATTAATACTCGTGTTTGGTTGTGTTTATTGTCGTTTGAGTTCTGCTTGGATATAAACAAGCTGACCAACTCGTTCGGCTCATTTATCGGCTCTACAATTAGAGAGTGCCGACTTTCAAATACATGAGAAGTCATTGGGTTCCAAGTGGATCAATGGCTCTATATTTTATTCCTCAATGAGCAATTACACAATCATCCCATCAATGCCATTATGATGTCTTCTTCTCCTGTCTGAACATAGTTACGATTGTGCAGCTCTAATAGCTTAAGTTTGTGCTGGAATTAGCTTAAGTTGATGCATCTCCCACGACTTGGTTTGGCTATGTTTTCATTCCATTTTTTTGTTCATTTGGTGAGTTCATGATGCAATCACGCCACAAGTAAGGGACGTTTTCCGTATCTAATTCCTGTCGCAATCACGCCACAAGTAACTTGCTTTAAATTCAAACCATGTTTTTTAACTTTGTTTTATTAGGAGGATGGAAAGACTAAACAAAAAACAACTAAGGAGAAGAGAAGAGCAAGAGGCAATCGCAGCTTTAAACACCTTTATTCATGGTGCGTTGGGTGTGTTTCGACTTTATCTATTCATCCTATCCATGGCACAGTATCCCCGTTCAGAGTGTGCCCAGAATCCAAACTTCTACCAGACCCAAGTAAATGCCGTCAATAGGCTCGTAAATGGTAATGAGGTTGATTGCTACGAGCAACTTAGGGTAAATAGACATACATTTTTTAGATTGTGTTGTTTAGTTCGAAGGGTTGGGTTAGGGGACTCGCGGTTCGTATGCCTTGAGGAGAGGGTAGATATTTTCTTGTGGATACTCGCGCACCATACAAAGCAAAGGCGTACCAAACATCAGTTCTGGAGATCGACTGAAACAATAAGTAGGCATTTCAATGTCGTACTCCAAGCTGTGTTGCGCCTTCATAAAATGTTTCTAGTAACTCCAAGCTATGTTGTTCGTTCACATTGATCCGGGCATGACTCAAGAATCTACACAACTTGGGAGGAAGTAAACATAAGACAAGTGATGATGCTTCAACATCTCCAACTACGAGGGTCAGACAAAATATTGGATATCTTCACGCTGCTAATGTTGTAAAATTATCCTTTCATTGTAATTTTTTTTTAGGTTTCGTAGTTTGTCTTTTATTTGCACTTCTTTCCGATTCCGAAGGAAGATGTACTGTTTAACATTTATGAAAATTTCGCATGGAATTGAATACTTCATAATTATTAGGAGTTTGTGAATTGTCTAAATTCATTGGCTTATAATTATTTAACAAACACAATACATTATGAACCATTTAATTTTCTAAAAAAATAACATTTTATATTAAATATAAAAAGTAACGAATTTTTCGAATTAATTCATTCAAATTATTCAAAATAAATAATATATATTGAATTTTGCATTCATATATTTTATTTAATACATAATTAAGTTTAACACTGCATAAGGGCAAAATAGTCTTTTGACAGTTTTTACCCCCTTATATACCCACCATTATCTCCCAATTTTATAAAACATCCAAACCAAGCCAAAATTTATGCCCCATCTTTAATCTCTCATCCAAACCATCTATTTTTTTATCCTCCTCTATAACCATCCAAAAACAATCCCGCCTCTATAACTTATCCCCCCTCTATAACTTATCCCCTACAAATAATCCTCCATCCAATCGGACCCTTAGGATTTAGTTAAGTCTATTAGTTTGTGAAGTCATTTTGACGGGAAAATTTGTTTTGATTTTCTTTCTATATCAGTTGTCTATATAAGAGTTAGAATGTTCAATGTGTAGTGCTAATTTTCTAATATATTATTTTATTTTAATCTCAACGATAGTCCACATTTTCTTGTTCTTCATTTCTTTGTTTCTCGCTTTCTTTTTATGGTAACAGAAGAATTGGAGTCATGCTGTGCATTGCTCACATTAAGTCGTACGGTGAGCTAAAACGACATCGTTTTGGGATATAAAAAATTGTCCTAACAGTTAGACAGTGTTCGCGCATTGTTCGAGCAATTTTTTGTGTGTCAAAATGATATCTTTTTGACACTTTGCACATCCTATTATGAACAACGCACAACAAACTTTCAATTTCGGTATCAAAATATCAAATGACTCACCTATATGAAATGTTCATGCTGATGATTGAATCTGATGAATTGTCTGATTATGGCAGCACAATCAGGGAATGTTTCTTCCTCTCATAATCAAGAATCAATTACATTACCTTCTTCATTAGTGTGTCTGATTTCAAACTTTCATACTCTAGTGATTCGAAAAATTACACCATATGAAAAACATAGGTTCAAAATACAAAATCTAATGGCTATCTAAGATATAATTGATGGTAGTACCAAAGTTATTGATCTCGTATCGTACCATTCGGTACAATATTGGCCTCATAACGGTACTGGCTGCCCACCGTTGTACTATTCCAACCACTGTACTAAGTTGTTCCGGAATTTTTTGAGTTGCACCATACTGGGCTGTACAATCTTTATTTAATTTTCGATTGATTATTTTTTTGAATAAACACATAAATCAAGACTAAAATCATCTTCTTTTATATTTGGTGATTTATTTTTTAAGTTGTGAAGTTTTATTTATATGTCAAATATGATTAATTTATTAAAAAATATTATATGAGAATGTTTATTAGTTTTTTAATGATAAATTCAAAACGACACACCGAAATATACCTATTAAGCTTGGCCTTAGTAAAAGTAGATTGCTCCACTGAGTGAACGACCTATTACCCATCATTCTAGAGGAGGAGTTGATTTAGCAATTTTTAATAAACCCCTTTTCACACTCTTGTGGGACCCACTCCACCATATATAAGAACAATCTTTTTTTATCCTGCTAGAGGGGCTAAAAGTTTCCATTTGCAGGCTAATTTTAATAATAGTTTGAAAACAACCTTTGTTTTTGGAGTAAGATGCTCCAATTCTAATCAACTGTTAACTCTTTTAGTTGCTGATTATTAGGTATGTTGCATCAGGTCAGGCGGGATACGTAGACGTACGTTGAAACTGGAGCACAGACAGCTTCTGCTTTGACACCAAAGCACAGACAGCTTCTCCTTTGAGGGACATTCACCTCTAACCACCGGAATGGGTGATTGGGAGGAGTGTCCTGAGCTCGTACGGCTGGAGATATCTTGGCTTCTTCATATTTTGATTTAAGTGGTTCAGTTTAATGTGGTCATTCAACAACATAGGGGTTTCAAGCACTGATGATGCTGACAATGAACGGTAACAAGCGTTGGCGGGTTCTGGAGTGTCTGTCAAGGGAGCTAGCGCATACCCCAGGGTGATCACCACCACTTGTGGCTCATATCTCAGCACAGTGAAACATATAACCCACCTGCTGTTTCATTCAACTACATTTATGTAACCCGTAGCCTATTCCAGTGGTTGGGAGGAGTTTCCCGAGCTCGGTACATGGAAGATTTCTTAGCTTCTACAGATTTCGATTGAAGTGGTTCAGGTTTGGTCATTCCCAAGCATCGATGATGTGATGATGATGAAGAACAGTAGCAATGCCACTCTTTTTCATTTGATGCTCCATCTACATCCCGTATCTCTAGAGGCAAACAAACAACGATGAAGAGAGTCAAACAGAATTCGATATTTGCAGAAGCTATATTGATTTTGTATTAACCCAAAGTTGTTTCAGGTAAATGTATACTGTCAGCATTACATTCTGTAGTTTTCGTAGATTTCGATCACCATGAAACCAAACAAATTGTGCAATGAGTCCCACATCATGCTGTCTATGAGCATATGGTGGAAGCCGCGTTTGAAGTCCAGTTGGATGATGATATTCTGAAATATGCTACGCAGGTATCAAACGATAGAAGCGATAGTTACATGATATGATTCTTGGAAAACTAGGGACTGAGTATTTGATGCAGAAAGTACTCACTTTTTACATAGAGCTTTTAGGTAGGATGACTACTACAACTTGTAGAAGAGAACTTCAACAAAAAAAAAAAGCAGCAAGCTTTGCCAAACTCTCTTCACCACAAAATTGGATTCTCCATAGCAGAAATTGTATCTCAAGAGCTTCCAAAAATTTCTCCAGCTATTTTCCGGAACTACAAAAATCTGCAGTACCTTAGCTGATTTCCTGCAAAACAAAACATGGCAAATAAATACAAAAGTGGAGTACGAAGATCACTAAGTTTGAAGGAGGATAGTACAATAGATCCATGTAAACTCTACGTTGTGCGGCTGAAATAGCGATCTCAAGCAAGGCTCAATCAACTAATAACCTTTGTCATCTCCTTTCAAACTACCCTACAAAAGAACAAGAGTCGCCTCCCCCGAGAAAACCTCAAAAGCAACAAGTCCATTCTATTCTAATAAGTGGACTTGCTTTTCCCAAACCATAAAGAACTAGACGCCCTTACCCTATCTGATTAAAGCGAAAGGTGAATTGGTTTGGGTTCTATTGATTTATGTTGACTTGAGTTACCTAAGACGAGCGCATTTTCCATTACCGATTAACGCATGCAGTACGAGTACCTGTGCAACAAGTTAGATAGAGATATTGACACGGCGAATACATATGACCCATAAAAGAAACTATAGGGAAAGCACACATAGCCAACAACACTCTTAATATAGCTATCCCCTTGCTGAGCTTGAAGCTATATCTTTTACCAAATTACCAAATTGAAAGGACACTCTGCAAAGCAATAATGTAATAATTCATCAAGAAAATATAAGACTTTTGTTGCCAGAACCCAAGATTTTAAACTTACGCGACGATTGGAAGAAGAAGATGAAGTTGAAGCAAGCCAACTCGGGCGAGGCCAAAATAGATCTGCATAACCAGGTGAATGAATCAGTGGCCCAACACTCCTATCCTCTAAATTGAAAATCCCAATCTCAAATTCATCCGAAACCCTAAGTTCATTGTACTGATCATGATAGTTCTCATCAAACAGCATACGACACTCATCCACAAAGAAAATGCAGTTCCCCCTGCAGTTGGGTACATCAAAATCTGCAGCACAAACACAGAAGCAACCATCTTCACCTACAAACAACATTCTATCCCCCAAATTTGTCACTTCAACCCATATCTGCTCTTCTTCATCCATCTTATAAACCCTAAACAAGATACGTGAAACATCTGTCTCAGAAGCAAGACTTCTGTGGAAAAACCCATCTACCATAAGAAGTTCACCAGATGACACTACCAAATTCTTCCTCCTAGAAGCTTGACCATCCAAACGAGGTACAATTAAGGTTAAGTTCAACGAAGAATCAACAGTGTAACAACTCCCAAACACATCTACAGCATAGATTTGGCCCTTAAAGTTTACGATGTCACAGTAGAAATTTTCTTTGGAATATGCAAGCGGCGTAAATTCATCCTCTCCGACCCTAATTGTAACTAAATTATGGCCGAAAATACCGCAGATATCCTGCAGCACAACCACCACCGAATCGTTGGCGGTGATTGTACCAGTAATCAGATCAGTATCGGAGAAAAAAGCTACCTTTCCAAATTCTTGCCAGCCCTCTCCAATTTGTGGCAAAACACCACGATGAGTGGGATTGATGTATTTTACCCAGTACCAACGACAAATTTCTGAGATGCGAAGTTCCAACAAGTTCAAATTCAATGGCCTTGGAGAATTAATTCCCCGATCTGACAGAAGATTAAGAAGAAGATGCGGTTTGGTTCGTCGGTCATCCTCTGAAACTCTTATTAGCCAAGCCTTGGGCGGCGGAGAATTCGCAGGAACGTGCCCCGGTTGGAGGCAGAAGACGGTGATCCCTGTGACGCTGAGGAAGCCTTGATAGTCTGGGAGATTCAAACGCCGAAGTTGCCATTTCCTGAAGGGAGGGACAGAGTTTCGCCACGAGGAACAGACTGATCGGAAGCGGAGAACATCGATCCAGTTGTTGAGACGTTTTCCGATCAATGTCAGCAATTCCCGCGGAAGATCCGACCGCCCTACAGGAGCCATATCCCTGCGAAGCTGAGAAAGTTGTAGATGTTAGTGTAACAGGTGAGCAGTCACAGAATTTCGTAAAGATTGTAGGAAAAATATGACAACAGATATTCAGATTCCAGAAAATTATACATCAAACTGTATGAACATTATGCAGATATTCAGATTCAGATTCCAAAAAATATGACAACAGGTATTCGGATTGGAAAAATATTCGTACTGGGGAGAGTGACGAGAATCGGACGATGTCAAGGGAGGGGGCTGGCAACCGGCGGGCGGAGGACGACGACGACTACGAGCGTGAGAGGGAAGAGAGAGAGGGTGTGTTATGTTTGGTGGGGGTTGTGGCAATCTAACCTAAACTGCTAAAAATAAAAATAAAATAGAACATTTTATACTTGAATGGGGGATGGCACATGCCACTCCCCCCAGCCTGCTGCGTCCCTGAATACTCGGATTTAGCCATTATTTTTTAGAATAGTAGTTAATTCTAAATATTTACAAACTGTTATAAAACTAGTACAGATACTAAATAAATTTACATAAATTTACAGAATATAAATAAATATTGAACACAAAAGATATAGAAAGATAGTCACTTCAGGAATTATCCAGAACAAAATAGATTTTCAGGACTATATAATTTTATTCAGTATTTTTACCTTCTGAACTTTCTTCTCTTTTTTAAGGTTTTCTTCTTTCAATCCTCCGTAGTTCAGTACATTTTCCTTCTTGCAGAAGCAAGATTTTATAGCCATATAATTAGGAGAAATAAATTTTAGGGGGCCTACATAATAAATATAACTCCTAACCATATTACTATTTAATATAAATGTAAGATGACTTTTGTCATTTACATGGTTCTACAACATTCCCCCTTGGATGACAATACATTAAGAATATGCCTCCTTAAAATCTTATCAAGGAAAACGCAATGGGAAAAACCTTTGGCGAAGGAAAAAGAGTACAATATTCTAGTGCCTCGTTAAATACCTTGAGATTACCTCATCAAAACCTTGCTAAGGAAAACCCAATGGGACAAAACCTTCGACGAAGGAAAAAGAGTATAATCTATTTATCAACTTTAAGTCATTGACTCCCCTTCAACACCGGATGATAAATCTTTGAGTCGACGCATCCCAATACTGTTGACCAGTTTCCTGATATGTCAAGTGCTGTGAATTCCAATTTTGTATAGTTTGACATTATCTATAAAGAAAGAAATTCTCGTTTAGGTAAAATCTAAACAAATTATAGCATTTCATTAAATATAGAAAATATCTTGCATAACACAGAAGTATAAATTGTTCTGTAATTATTCTAAGCAAATATCGTACACTGTAATAATTATAAATATATAGGTTGATTTCTAATTACGACGAAGTCTTTTGCTAGAATGATGATATAAAAGACTACAGATTAAATTGTTGTTATGCATATATCAAATAAATAATAATTTACATAACTAGCTAAATAGAGATTGCCAATTTTTATTCCTACACCAGTAAGCTTAAAATATAATTTGTAATCTAAAATATGAACATAACAGAAAGTACTAAAATTATTAAGGAGATGTCATAATATGTAAAAATATATTACTTTATACTCAACCACTGGGATTAGCCCAGTAGCCAAACTCGTAGACTCCCTTAAGGAGGTATCGGGTTCGAAATGGCGTGGCGGATTTAGTACTGAAGACTCATCCATCTTCGTTACTTTTTTCTAAGAAATTTATTAACATATAACTTGCAAAAATTACTATGCATTAAAACAGTAAATAAGTAAATTATAACCATTTTGTTGGTTAAATACTTCAAGTATTTAATAATACTCTAGGTAATCATTTTTTTTTTAAAGATGGAATACTTCAAGTATTTACACATAAATAAATAGGTAGAACACTTCAAGGTATTCAATTATTTTTTTAAGATGGAATATTCAGGTACTCACATATATGTATTTTTTATAGATAGAATACTTTAGGTATTTTTCATTTTTTTTTTCAGATAGAATACTTCAGGTATTCATCATATATATAATAGGATGAATAAGACAATATATATAATAAAGTATTCACATGTTTACTTTTCTTCAATTAGCTAGAGTTTCGTGCTGATAACGTGTTATAAAACTAGTACAGATACTAAATAAATTTACAGAATATAAATAAGTATTGAACACAAAAGATATAGAAAAATAGTCACTTCAGGAATTATCAAGAACAAAATAGATCTTCAGGACCTATATAATTTTATTCAGTGTTTTTACCTTCTGAACTTTCTTCTCCTTTTGAAGGTTTTCTTCTTTCAATCCTTCGTAGTTCAGTACATTTTCCTTCTTGCAGAAGTAAGATTTTATAGCCATAACTAGGAGAAATAAATTTTAGGGGGCCTACATAATAAATATAACTCCTAACCATATTACTATTTAATATGAATGTAAGATGACTTTTGTCATCCACGTGGTTTTACAACACAAATATATTTTTTGATCTCTGTTCAATTTAACTAAACATTATTAATTCTAATCTTGTTCAAATTAACTAAACATTATTAAAAGAATTTAAGTAGAATCTGTTGACCATCTAATCTAAGTAGAATCTAATCTGTTAATTTGGTCTCACATTATATGAGTCATGTTTTTATTTACATATGAAGCAATAAGGGATTAGAAGAAGATATCTTACACTAATTTGAAGAATTTGAGAGGAGTAGGATTGATTCAGGAAATGGAAATCCGCAGTGCATGGGTCTCCTCCTGCTGCTGCGGCTGCTTTCTGCCCTTATCGTAGCTCTCTCTGACTCTCTCTCTCTCTCTCTCTCTCTCTAAATGTTAGTTTAAATAAGAAACAGAAGAGGAAAGGATCCATAGCTGAGACAAAGGAGGGGATGGACTGCACATGAAATTGACTGTCATGGCAGAGAGCAAAGTGGAAGGGGGGTTGAGTTGAACAGAGGGGCAGACGGAGGATGGGAGAGGAGAGGCACGAAGGAGAGAGATGGCAGATAATAAGAAAGTGGAGTACGAAGATCACTAAGTTGAAAGGAGGAGAGTACAATATATCTATGTAAACTCTACGGTCTTTGGCTGGAACAATGATCTCACACAAGGCTCAATCAGCTAATAAAACTTTGCCGTCTCCCTTTGAACGTACCCTAGGGAAGAACAATGAGAGTCGCCTTCCCTGAGAACAACTTGAAAGCAACAATCCCTTCCTATTCTATAAGTGAGTTGTTTTTCCCTAAGAGACTTAGGGTCCATTTGACGTAACTAGATTATGGGATTATTGGATTGTTGGATTATGTTGGGTGCCGGAGGGAATAATCTAGCTCAAAGTGTTTTGACTAAATTATTTGTGGATATGTTGGTTATGTTGTGTTTGGAGCTAGATTAATCCAGATTTTGTCCGTATATAATTTAGCCCAAATGGGCTGGATTATAACCCCATATAATCTAGACAATCTGATTAATATAGTTTGCCCAAATAGGGCCTAACTTCCCAAACCATAAAGAACTAGACGCCCCTATCCTACCAGATTAAAGAGAAAGGTGAATTACTTTGGATTGCATTGATTTGTGTTAACTTGAGTTACCCAAGCCAGTCAAATTTTCCATTACCAAATAATGCATGCAGTACGAGTAACTATGCAACAAGTTAGATATATATTGACGCAGCGGTTACATATATTGACCCTTGAAAAAACTATAGGGAAGACATACAAACCCAACAACACTCTTAATATAGCTATCCCCTTGGTGAGCTTGAAGCTATAGGAACAGACAGATCGGAATCAGAGAATGTCAATCCAGTTGTTGAGGCGGTTTCCGATCGATCTTAGCAAATCCCACAGCAGATCCGACCACCCTATAGGAGCCATATCCCCTACCTTTATTAGCTAAAAAACTACTAATATGATAGTTGTAGTCAGGTTGTAATTAGTTCCATTTGGTCCGGTTTGATAAAATTTATAGAACCGAATCGGTTGTCCGGTTTAAAAATTTTGTAAATTAAAACCGGACAAATTGCACCGGTTTGATTTCAATTGGTTTGAGCCAATTTCAATCAGATTCCGGGTCCGGTCTTGAATTTTTAATTTTTGGGGTAATATTTCAAGCTAACCACAAAAAATAAACAGTTCTGAGTGAAATTTCCTACAATAAAAATACATTAATAGTATTTTAAAAGATTGAATTGTTCGAACTTATTCTTATTTTTTATTCTTTGACTGGTGCTTTTTCATTTTCATTTACTCTCTATAAATTGTGATTTTTCATTTTCGGTACACGGTAATAGTGTTAAATCCTAATAGATTCAATGATTACTGAATTAATAGGTTATAAATTATAGCACATAAATCTAAAAATATAACATATTTATATTTATACCACAATCCGATCCAATTTGAACCGATTTTGTATTCTCCCAAATCGAAACCAGATTGAAAATTAATTTTTTCAAACTTCCAAATCAAAACCGGACCGGACTGAATTTTTCAATCAGTCCGATTTACTGATTTTTATTTTCATCCCTAGTTGTAGTTGTTATACATCAAACTAGAATTACAAAATTGAAAAAGTAGTAGAAATAAAAAAAAATACATAATGTAAATAATATAGAACCAAGTTTTATGACATCACAATCTCCTTAGAATAGATTCGTCGTTGGAAAATGCACCGATAGTCCTTTTCTAGGAAATATCAGGATGGATACTCAGGACATAATAGTTGGCGACTTCGGCTATCTGTCTCCCAAAATAAAGGCTATCTGTCTCCCAAAATAAATTCACTCCGCCAAAAACACACCAATCAATCCATAGCGTGCCAAACTGAGTTTGTCTTTCGCACAAATAACGAGAAAATAGGAAGAGCCTGTAGTCTACGAAAACATAGAGTGAAAACCATGAATAAGGTTGAATTTTTATACATGTGAGGGACTTTTTGATATGCTAAACTTTTGAGAATAATGGAATTCATAGGTGATGAGATTAGCATTGGATTCATAATATCATCGGATATGAATACCCATTTGCAGTCCAATTTCCTGTTTGTTGTGGATAGTATTAAATATTGGGATTGGATTATTAGTCTTGTGACATGTTTGTTTGAAAACCATAGGTTGGGATTGAAAAACAAGATTCTCCTTTTCACCCTTGGATGTATCAAATTTCACTAGCATCAAATAGAATTTAAAAAAAAAACAATAGTTGCAAAACAACAACAAACAACATCAAGAGAATTTCATCAAACAACTAGTTGGTTTTAATTAATTCAACTAATAATTAAAAAAAAACTCAATTCCTCTCGTTTTTTTTTCCCTTTCGAAATCTCAGCCACCTTCTGCTACCAAACAACTCATGTGATTCGATTGAACAAACACGAAGAATGTATAAAGAAGGCGACGACTTCGCCTCCTATTTGAACTTTGGGTTGGCAGCAGAAGGAAAGTTGGTTTTGTGAAGGGTTTGGCTTTTGCTCCTCTGTTGTTACCTATGGTATAAAATTTTCCAACTACTTTTGGGAGTCTGCCACTTAGGGAAAACAAAATTAAGAAATGAAGGCCGTGTTGGACCATCAAAAGAAAATTTATTATTTAAAAAAATCGTTGGAGCACATGTATTTTTTTATGTTGAATATTACAATTTGTTGTTAGTGGTCCTACTCTCATTGTTAAATCTTGGCTCCGCCCCTGCAAACATACACCATCTTTTCTCTTTTTGGGTTCAAAAAAATATTCAACAAGAAGCTGAAGTAACACTAGCATCAAAAGATTAGATTAAAATTAGATTAATCAAGGGTATATTGGTCTTCTTGCATAAGGTGCCTTAGGATTATATTAGAATACCACCTAAAGCAATGGTAGTGGAAAGTTTTCCATCGACATTAGAACCAAGGAGTCTAATTATGAACAGGTGTAAAACCTGTAAATTCTCAAAACATTGTAGAATCATATTTGCAACCGGATCAGTTTCTTAGGGTGAACGGATGGCATAACAAAGATTCCAACCTCGATTGGTAATGGCACAACCAGAAAAGGGGATTGAGTCTCTCTTCCTCTAGGGGTACATGGTGTTAAATGACTTCCGTAAAGACTTCTCGGGCAGGAGAAGCAAGCTAACTACAGTCCCAAACAGATGCGCTCGTTATTGAGAACTAAATTTTCGCGCCTCATAATGGTCATGCTCTACTTCCAGTGGATCTTAGTAACAAGAAGCATCATCTGGCTATTCACTCAAAAAAAAAAATCAAGTTTTGCCAAACCCTCTTCATCACAAAATTTGCCTATGTACAGAAAATATGTATCTCTAGAGTCTTGTGATTATATGGTCATTTACTCAAAGAAAGCACCAAGCTTTGCCAAAATTCTTCACCACAAAATTTGCTTCCCCATAGCAGAACGTATCTCAAGAGCTTCCCAAAAATTGAAGAGCTATTTTCAGGCCTAGAAAATCTGCATTTTCTTCATCGTTTTCCTGCAAAAGAAACATGGCAGATAATACAAAAACATGGTAGATAATATCAAAGTGGATTACGAAGATCACTAAGTTGAAAGGAGGAGACAACTACGGTGTTTGGTCGGAAAAGTGATCTCACTTAAGGCTCAATCAGCTAATAAGCTTTGTCGTCTTCCTTCGGACGTACCCTAGGGAAGAACAATAAGAGTCGCTTTCTCCGAAAACAACTCGAAAACAACAACCCCTTCCTATCCTAATTTGCTTTTTTCCGAGAGACACATTCCCAAACCATAAAGAACAAGAAGCCCCTACAATATCTAATTAAAGCGAGAGGTGAATTACTTTTGGTTGTATTGATTTGTGTCGACTTGAGTTACCCCAAGTCAGGCATATTTTTCATTACCGAATAATACATGCAATACGAGTACATGTACAACAAGTCAGGTGAATATTGGCCCGACGAGTACATATATTGACCTTTACAAAAACTGCAGGAAAAGCACACAAATCCAACAACACATTCAATATAGCTATTCCCTTGGTGAGCTTGAAGCTACCTCTTTTGCCAAATTACCCAATTGAAAGGACCCAATGCAAAATAATCAATGTAATAATCCAACAAAAATATATAGCCAGAAACCAAAATCTGAGACTTACATTAGGATTCGACGAAGAAGATGAAGTTGTCGGAGAAAGCCAAGTTGGGGGAGGCCAAAATAGGTCAGCATAACCAGGGAAACATACCAGTTGCCCAACCCTACCATCCTCTAAATTGAAAACCCCAATTTCCTTGTCACGGCAACCCCTAAGTGCATCGTACTGATCATCAAAATTCCGATCAAGAAGCATAGAACTATCATCATCTATAAAGAAAATGCAATTCCCTCTACAGTTGTATACACCAAAATCTGCAGCACAAACAGAGAAGCAACAATCTTCACTACCCAAAAACAACATCCTATCTCCCAAATTTCTCACCTCAACCCATTTCTGATCTTCTTCATTCAGCTTATAGACCCTAAACCAGCTACACATTTTATAACCCCGTGAAATCTCTGTCACAGAAGCCCCATTAGCCTTATAATACTCGTTTCTCTGGAAAAACCTATCTACCATAAGAAGTTCACCACATGACACCACCAAATTCTTCTTCCAGCAAACTTGGCCATCCAAATGAGGTGCAATTAGGGTTACGTTCAACGAAGAATCAACGGTATAACAATTCCCATACGTATCTACAGCATAGATTTGGCCATTAAAGTTTACGATGTCACGGTATCCATTAGATTTGGAATATCTAGGCGGCGTAAATTCATCCTCTCCAAGCCTAATTGCAGCTAAATAACTGCTAGCAAAATAGTTGTAGTTCTGCAGCACAACCACCACCGAATTGTTGATGGTGGTTGTGCTTGTACCAGTCATCAGATCAGTATCGGAGAAAAAAAGTACCTTTCCAAATAGCATTGCCCTCTGCCGTTGGATTTTTGTAAGTACATTATAATCAGCGAGATCGATATGATCTATCATGTACGAATGACAAATTTCTGAGATACGAAATTCCAACAAGTTCAAATTTAGTGGACTGAGAAGTCGGATTCGCTTATGAACCAGCGGATTAAGAAGAAGGTGGTCCCTGCGAGGCCGTTCACTCTCTGAAACCCTAATTAGCCAAGCCTTGGGCGGCGGAGAATTCGGAGGATTGTGTATCGGTTCGAGACGGAATACGGTGGTCCCTACGAGGCCGAGGGAGCCACGCCGGTTTGGGAGAGTGAAACGGCGAAGTTGCCATTTCCTGAAGGGAGGGACAGAGTTTCGCCACGAGGAACAGACAGATCGGAATCGGAGAATGTCGATCCTGTTGTTGAGGCGGTTTCCGATCATTCTCAGCAAATCACGCGGCAGATCCGACCACCTAGCAGCCACCATATCCTCCACCTTCTTTTGCTACAAACTGCGGCGAATGAGCGATGGCGGTAAAGCATGAGATTATTACACAAGGTAGTCAAAACATCAGGATTTCATTGCATATAAAAGCTTGCCAAATTGACGATGGCGGCAAATCAAAGTTTCTTGTGCATTTCCCACGTTCATTCCATGCAAACAAAGACAACTATTTTCCGATTTGATTCGATTTTCGTGTACTTCCAATTCCACTAAAAATCAAAACTTCGGGTTTTTTCTTTCTAATTCGGGGCTCGGTCTCTCAATGCACGAGTCAGCGATCGATCTTTTTACACTTAATTGCTCAATACTTAGTTGCTCATCCTTTAGTAGTTCAATATTCAACCACTCAGCACGGTTTAGTTCTAGGCTCTAAACGTTTCGAAAATCATGCTGCTCGGCCAAGAGTAACCGTAACGAGATCCGGTCAAGATCTCAGTCTTTAATTCTTCGTCCAAACAAGTGATGTGATTTCAATTTATTTTCTTTCCTTACCATTCTTCACCATCCAAATAGACTTTTAGGGCAGTTACAAAGGGAATCGATCACCCTTCTTAAAGGGTTCGGCAGATTGATCACTACTGATCACTATCGGCTATGCTTTTTGCAGGAAACCGTTGAACGAAACGCACAATGCACAGCCTGAAAATAGCTGTAAATGTAGCAAAATGAAAAAGAAAACACTTACACACACAATAAGAGCTAGAAAAAAGTGTACTAATCTGCACTTTTATTGATAAACCAAACAGCCTTTATATAGGCAAGTAAACAAACAGCTAGAAAACAGGAACTACTAAAACATGAAAATAGGAACTGCATAACAGACTCAACTTACTCCTAAAAACTAGGTCAAAGTAGGCCACGTACAGCAACTAACTAGGAACAACAATAAACTAACTTCCTAAAGACTAGGACAACTCTTTGACTTTTCCAACAGTAAAAAAGGTTAAAAGCTCTGTCAATGCGTTTCTGCTACGGGGAAGCAAGTTTTATGGCAGAGAAATCGGAATAGCTTGTTGCTCCGGTCCTCTCGGGGCCTTCTTCTGCTTATCGGCCGGATGAATGCTTCTCCCTTTATGGTATTTATTAAAAATTAAAAAAACTGTACCGCTATACTTTGTTTTATGGTCTATTTGGTCAAAAAAAAAATTTTGGCTCATTTTTTGTATTTGTTATTTTTTTCTTTTTTTCGTGGATTATTGGTTCGTATCGACGAAAGAAATCTAAAAAGTATAAAATTATGTCCAAAAGTTTAAAAAAAGTCACTAAAGACGAAAATAAGCCAACACGGACGCTGTTTTTGGCTTATTTTTTGTCTTTTCTGAACTTTTTCCAAATTTAGCCGATGATTGATAACTTTTCTGAAAGCTCTTGTCGAGACGAACCAACAATCATCAAAAAATTGATGAAAAACAAAAAATTAAAAAAAAATTCAAATAAGGACAAAAAACTAAACAGTGAATAATCCAATAATAACCACAGGCCAAATGGACCCTTAATAGTCTTCCTTTTGGCTATGTGTGTGTATTGTGTGTGTAAAATGTTTCTAATCCATGGGATGGTGCAGAAAATGTAGACTGTCTTTGTTGTTGCCCTTTTCGAATGAATGTGTTAACCTAATTACTAGAGTTTAGTCATGATTTCATGTGACAGAAAAGGAAAATACTTTGGACATTGATGTTTGGATACGGATCGCGGACAAGTGTCCGATACGTTTGGGTCTCACGTGTATTGCGTGAAGTTTACATGCATCAGATAGTTTTAGACGAGTTTGTGTTCGGACATGTGTCTAGGTATTTGTGTTAATATTTGTCTTCATAGCACTCCTCAACACATAATGATTGAAGCAAAAGAAAATGGTTTGCGTACAGGTATTAGGAGATAGATACAGACACGTTTTCGTAGTATGTTTCGTTACTTTTGGGTCTTATGTTCATTGTGTGGAGCTTACGTGCATCGAATAGTTTTAAACACGTCTGCGTTCAAATATTTGTCTTGATATTTGTTTCCATTAATATTGCTTGACAGTAAACAATTGAAGTAGAAGTAAAATGTTTTGCACACCAGGTGTCATGGCACAAATTTAGACACGTTTTTGCAATCGTTTGAAATGCACGTCGATCTTATGTGTATCAAATGGTTACGGATGTATTTTTATTTATATTTGTATAGACATTTGTGTTTGTAGCATTGCTCGGAAGAACACGAAGGATTTCATTGTGGGAAAGTAGGTGAATTGAAAAAAATGGTAGTTACAAATAAAAACTTGCCAATTTACAAAAGCAACATAATAACATGTTCACAATATACGCATAAGGTGTATATTCTCATTCTACGTGAACCCGTTATCATAAGTCATAACGTCTCGATTTTTGAGGGAAAACTCTTCAAGTATTTAGATATGGTTTATGAAATGATCACTACAGGTGTTCTTGAATTTTTTGTTTGGGTTCATCATATGTTTAATGTTGGTTTAGATGATATCCATGCCTAGTTCACCACAATTATCATAATCAGCTGTCTGGCTGGGTGAATCCAGAAGTTCTATTCTGTCGCTGTCAATTGTATTACACTTGGTAAGCTATTAATCACAAAGAAGAATAAATGGAGGATCTACAAACATCTCAAGTCACAATTCGTGAGGCAAGTCCAATAAATGATATATAAGAGATTACCTGCAAGTTAAGAGCTTTGTAAATGATATATGATAAATCACCTACAAGTTACTAACTTTAACTTTTGAGCAAGTTTCATTTGAGAGGTTGGCAAGCACGGTCGTCGTGCAAATAGTCACATCTTGTATCATAACACAATCTCATTCTCCTGTCAATGAGCTTCACGTCAATGGCCAACGGAACGTGATCAAACCGTATCGATCAACTTAATTGAGTAAATAATGAATCCTATCTATCAACCTGTTGGAGGTTTTAGAGATAATTAGACAAGTCGCTAGTACAAATGAGAGAACAGAATTGCTAAATAAATACAAACTATGACTAAGACCCGAGGCATAAAAAAAAGCATTTTCTATGAAATTCTAAAACCTCAAACCTCCTCAACATAATTCGTGATGAGCCGTCACATCTTGTATCATAACACAATCTCATTCTCCTGTCAATGAGCTTCACGTCAATGGCCAACGGAACGTGATCAAACCGTATCGATCAACTTAATTGAGTAAATAATGAATCCTATCTATCAACCTGTTGGAGGTTTTAGAGATAATTAGACAAGTCGCTATTACAAATGAGAGAACAAAATTGCTAAATAAATACAAACTATGACTAAGACCCGAGGCATAAAAAAAAGCATTTTCTATGAAATTCTAAAACCTCAAACCTCCTCAACATAATTCGTGATGAGCCGACCAACTTCCTAACAAGATACCTACCATTAAAAGCCAAATTATAATTTTTTCATCTTAGCATTGCAAATCATTCTTGCCAAAACAAAAAACATAGCTCAACATTCACTTTCACATTATTTACACTCGAAACCCCTGAAACTTCCAAAGCAAATTACAAAAACCACAGCCTGTATACTGCAAAATTACACTACCGAAACTACTCTACCCCCTTGGGATTTATATTCCTATGAGATGCACCTCATGGAATACATTGGTGCAGGAGAATCCATAACCGCGGGCGCACCATACACCCTCGGATAATCACTCTCCAATCCACAGTCCATCATCGGACGGTACTCAAGATCCTCATCATGATCGTACACAAAATCTGGGACGTCGATTTCGTTCCTCCTCACCTGGTCCCACAGATAGTCCAACCTGCTCACATACCTAAGCTTTCCATACAGCCTGAATCACAACCAAAAAAAAAAAATACTCATGTTAGGCATTGTCTGGCTATCTAAAACACTTTGGTTTTTTTTTTTCTGAATTTGTTTTTAGCATTTTTCAGTTTTCGATTAAGATTTTCTTTTTTCTCGTCGAAAGCAACTAAAAATATAGATAAGATATAAATCTAATCATAGTGCGTTGTCCGCACTTCCACGAACTTTTTGACCTAAAAACAAATAACTATGACATTAGTGTGATGAGCAAATGACTATGACATTAGCGTGATCATTCAACACCATTTCGATGTCTTCCGATGTCTAAGTCAAGAGAGTGTAAATCTTAAGGAATTAGAGAACATGTTTTGCATTGCACACAACATGACATGTTGCGAGTCGAAATGACGTCGTTTTGGTGGATAAAACACTAAACGAGCATTTGAGATAAGACCCAGGTTGAGACCGACTCCCAATTTAGGCGCTTAACTTCGTGACGGCACATTTCTATTAGGAATGCGTCCCCCGCTGACAATTCTTTACTAGTTTTTTTTTTTTTTTTTTGAATTTAGGATTTTCCCAAATCAAGTAAGGTCCATGTTGAGTTCCTCGGGAATAATTTATAGGTTCCCAAGCTCCACTTCCTCATAAGGTACTCCGGGGACAAGAGCACCCGAAGAAAGCCGAGAAGACCGCACATAGCCGAAAAGGCCATGGCCGGAAAAGGCCAAGAAGACCACACATGGCAGAACAAACCACAACAATCTTTTCTATTCAGCCGACAGTTGTACCCATCAAATAAAACTCAAACGTTTCAAAAAAAAAAACTAGCTTTCATAGACCTTAGTTGATTTTTTCGAATGGGATTTTAGTTTTTTGCCAATTTTTCAAATTTCTCTAAATGAGACTGACTAAACCAGTTAAAAACTTCATAAATAAATAAAAAACAAAAATAATTAATTTAAAATTATATAAGCGAGACAACAATGTTAAAAATGCGCCGTGAGTATAGTGTCTTACCCTCCGCTGAACATGAGGCGGCCGAAAGTGGCGAGGAAGAGCCTGGCTTGTAGGCCAGGGTGGACAAAGTAGACAGCTTCAAGATTCTCCCTGATGTTGACCGGAATCGCATCGTATATCGCTCGCAGGGCTGAGATTCCCGGAAAATTCTCGCTCTTTTCCACATCGGTGTGCACGTACAACACAGCAAACGGCTTCTTCTTCAGCTTGGGAAAGATCTTCTCTTCCAAATACTTTTTCAGAGCATCAACATTCAATATCCGAGCTGCTCAACCAATTACACATACAATAACAAGAAATCAGTCAAAATCGACATACATACATATATATATATATATATATATATATAGAGAGAGAGAGAGAGAGGATCAACACTCGCAATCGTAGCTACACCAATAAGCAAAATCAAACAACAAGAAATGAAAATCGACACACACACACACACACACAGAGAGTTCGTAGCTGCAGCAATCTAATTTTACGCAAAATCGAACAAGAAGAAAATCAATCATAAAAATCGAACAAGAAGAAAATCAATCATAATCAACATGCAAATAAAATTGTAGAACTATACGTTGAGAGGTCGAATGTGATTGTATAGATTCAAGGCATTATTAACCCTCAAATTCGAGTTAGTTTAAATCAATGAAAAATTAAGCAACAAGACAAACAGAAATCAGTGAAAATAGACGTTTATACATATATACATATAGAGAGGGGGAGAGAGGGAGCATCAACACTCACAATCGTAGCTTCACCAATCTAATTTTACGCAAAATCAAACAAGAAGAAAATCAATCAAAAATTAACTATACGTTAACACTCAAATTCGAGTTAATCCAAATCAATGCAAAATCAAGTAATATAATCAACCAAAATCCACATACACGCAGAGAGAGAGAGAGAGAGAGAGAGTTTAATTTTGGAGTAAGTGAATTCACCAGGGAAGAATTTTCCGACGATGCGGAGGATATTCCGGCCACGTTTATCTCTGCCTTGGATCTTGAAGACGTCATCAAGCTTCTGGATAAGTTCTTGACCAAATTGGGAGGAAGAGTGAGAGGACATGATTGATTGCAATCTCAATCGAAGCTATTGCTTGAAGATTCCTTCGAAATACACAGAGGAGGATTTTATATTGGGGTCAAAGATTTTGAAAGTAGATTGATGAGGAAGAAGACAAGAGCATTTATCCATGGAGATTAGGTATGGGGATGTGGATTTCTTGTTGGATGGAGGAGCGGCTGGGCGTAGGATTAGGAGGAAAGGGAATATGGAATATTCTGAAGAATGTTCCCTTTTGGGTCCGGTTCAGGATTTTGCCCTGGATCTTAAAGAACCATCCGGACCGTTTGTGGTTCAAGGATATGATATGAAAATAGGTCCGGTCCGACCTGACCCGACCCATCCCGTCCGGTTTTTATCCGTTTGAATTGAAATTTGGGAGAAATTTTTGAAAATCGAATCAAAATTGGGTCATATATCTCAATCCCATTTCTGCCCCTGGAAAGCCTGTGTACACAGATCCGGACACAGATGTGTCTGGATCCGTCGGATGCACGTGGAACCCTTGAATTATTAAGGACCCCACGTGCATCCGACAGATCCGGACACATCCGGATGTGTGTACACAGTCTGGGTACACAGCACTACTCTTTCCGCCCCTGATCCTTGTTCTGATTCCGCCCTATTTTTTTATTTGTACAAAATATGAGGGGTGAAATCAGTTAAAGTCAATTGAAATTTTGGAATATGTTGAACAGAATAGATTTGTTTGGGATGAATATGTTGCCCGTGTTAACCGAATTAATTAGGGGGCCGAAATTTGTTTTTGGGTGGTTATATTTGGTCAAGAATTTTAGTTTTTTCGATTTTGAATAGACTGCATCCTTTTAACATAAAATCCGGGCTAGTACCTATTCTGTCCAAATCAATTTAAATTTTACAGTATTTTGATTCAGTTTAGTCAGGATCGCATTTAATGTAAACAAAACCGAACTGAAAATCACAATTTTTTTTTCTCTAAAAACTAATACCGACCAAACCTATACTCGAACCAACTAAACCCAAAATTCTTGGTCGGTTCAATTTGGTTGATAATCTTTTTACCCTTGCAAAATATATATTTTTGAAATTTTTTGCATTTGTATCCTTATAACTACTAAATATACGTTTTTTAGAATTTGTTGACAATATTTTATTGAAAATAATAAAAATAATTTTTTTTTCTCATGAACTTTTTTGATTTTACCAACTTATAGAATGTAATGTATATTCATCATTTATTTTTGGTCCTTAACATGTATTCGCATAGAATAAGTCTACTAACACATCAGGTTATACATCAAAGTATACATTATGCTTACGTGTCATATTATTATATGAAAAAACATAAAAACATATTTCATTCAAATTAATTAATGTCACGCACTCATGATAAAAAAGAATACCAAACTCAAGGATGAGACGAGGCTTTACACCAGAAGATATCTTATTATCTTGGGTTTCCAAAATATAAACCAATGTGTCCGGAAAACAGCTTCCATCGTATCTTGTTAGGAATTAACTGGCTTAGAACTCTCGAAGACCCCTACTTCTGGAGTTTCCGCCTTCGACGAGACGAAAAACAAGGCTTGAATGCCTAAAGCAAACGGTAAATAATACTAGCTCAATAAGTTAGTTTGCTTCTCTACTCTAATGGCTTTAGCCGCCGTTTCCATTTCTCAGTTTCAGGTGGTAGAAAATGGAAAATCATAACAGGAATTTATTGACTTCCGTGCTCCCAAACGTTCTACGTTCGACGTTCCATCGGATTCAGGAAACAAGTAATGTTGTTCCACTTTGCACTTTCATGGAGAAAGAGAAGGCAGAAACCTTTCCCTCCCTCTAATTTCTTTGACAAAACATTTGTAGATAACAAATGCATGTTTGTTGCCTATGAAATATACAGAAACCGGGATGTTACTGTGGATTAACTAGGAGCCGGACATCACCTATGATAGAGCTGTACTGAATAAGTCTTTCAATTTAGTCAAACCAAATCGTCAAGTTTGAATCCAGATACTCTGGCAAGCTCCGACAATTCTTGCTCTCCGTTCAAAACCTGCACATAAAAGATGGCACATACTAAAGACGCTAAGGTCGACAGAATTAAGCTGTTCCGGATTAACTGTCGATTCTACTTTCCAGTGCAATATACAGCATGCAACCCGCATCAAAAACTAATCGGGTTAATCACGCTTTCAGTTTGATCCACAATAACACACATTCAGAAAGGCAGTCCACGTTATGCGTTTTTTTATAGCCAAGGTATCCGGCCGGCTTTGGGAATACCCCCAATATAATGTTGACTAGTCCTCGGGGAACCAATCCCACCATCCACTTGCGGGGAGTCTACATTATGTTTTGGACAACACAAGTCCTTTAGTTTCCCACAAACACGAGAACTACTAAAAAAAAAAGGGGGCAGCGAGCCTACACATCACTCTCGGAAACGGTTATTTGGCGTGAAAAGGAGAAAGTAACGCTCGATAGTTGGTTATCATTAAGCTTGGACATGGTGCAACGCCTAACCTAATTTGAAGTCAACTCTTTGCGCAGCCTCGAGTTCTTGCTCAAGAGATGATAGGAGTAGGATAGAGAGAGATTAAACTCTAAACAAAGGAAAGCGTGAATCATCGACATCATAGGGATTTGAAGCATACAACAAAAACGAAGAGAAAAAGTTTATTTGCATAGAGGTTCCTCACCTCGCCATTAATTACCCATGTTGGAAACCCTTCAATTCCAGTATCTGCACATGCCTTGGCTATTTTAACTCCTTTTCTGTATCCATCGGGAAAGCATTCCACATAGTCTAACAACTTTGCTGCTTCACGTCCAAACATCTGCATAAACGAGAAAAAAGCCACAACCAAGAAAATAAAGGAAATCAAACAAGAGGTTTAAAGGTTAAGGTAGAGAAAACATCCATAGTGAATAGAAAGAGGTAAACACAATAGATTTGAATGTGTAAAGTCGGAGAATATTTAAAATTAGTTAAAAGAAGACGAGAAAATATGCCACATGTGAACATGCAAGACACACTGCGAAAAAGCTTATGTGAACACCGAAAAAACAAAATTGGAGCTGAGATGATTCCACACAAGTCAACTTTCTGATGTTTAACAAAGTTCCAAACATGAGGGTTGTATTTATTCTATGTACACTATGGCATGTAATTAGGTAAGGAGGCAATTAAGAAAAAGGCCGTACCTGCTTTTGCTCTTGACAATGTGAACACCAGAAAGCCCCATACATCTTAGCTCCTATGGAATTTAGGTGCTTTGCAAGAGCAAGAGTCGACGGACTTGATTCTGTTGTAATCTCAGTTGTAAATGGTGGCAGATCAATCTCAGCAGAACTGATCAAGAAAGGAAAATCTATGCTTTCTTACGAGAAGCCAAAAGCATGCGTACAGAATTTGATTTCCTCTACAATGTAAAATGCAAAAATGATGGAAACAAATGCACGGAGATGACAAATGTAACAGACATGAGACCAGACATAATAGTCAATCTATGGTGTGAACCACAACAATACAAGGAATAACCAAGGAACTTTTGTTGTGGAAGCCAAATAGAGAAGATCCATTCCGTGTAAATGAGGGCAGTTCCAGTTTCCAAAATCAAACGCTAAAGAGCCAATCTTATCTCATGCGCTACCTCCGTTAAGTTTTGACACCTTATTCCTTTAGTCTAAGAAAGGAAATGAGTAGGCTTCCTGATATGAAGGAAGATATTAGCCCTCAACACAGGAGGAAGAATGACACTTTGGGAAACATAGTTCTGTGCATACAGCTATGAAAAGGTGGGAGGTAGCATCTCTACAAAGACCCCAATAAGAAAAACCAAGACACTAGGAGAAGCCAAGATGCAAAAAGTCCATCGGGCCAAACATATTATACGGGGATATAATCTACAAAATAGACAAAAAGCCATAGGCTTGGAGAGACTCGACCCACCACCCAAACTATACAAATCCTGAAAAAGTGGCTTTTGGGCCTTGATAATCCTCCCATCCACATCAAGCCCAAACACACAAGCAATCAAGCTTTCTCCCACTCCCTCCTCATCCGGCCTCCCCTCCAACTCTCCAACATACCAGTCACATTCCCTAGGGCAAGCATGTATAGATTTATCAATATTCATGCTTGAGGGTTTCCATAGCCAAATTTTATCAATATTCTTATCAACTGTTAGCTACCAACCATTCAAGAATTCCTTGAAGTCAGGCCCAAAGTAGAAGACATTCATAGCATATACATGCTTGAGGGTTTCCATAGCTAATAGGAGGATTCAACACGTTTTAACTTTGCTAATATACATTGATAAAACTAGTTGTTGCAATTTCCAGCTCAATCTATGCTCCAATAATATGGAGCATAGATTTGCTTGGATTCACATTAAAACATACAGACAGGTGAATTTCCAACCAACCCTCAAGGTTGAGACTTGGGAGTAAAACTAGGTTCCTAGAATAAGAAAGACGGACATAAGACGGGATTCAAAATTACCTTAGTGGGACAGGCTGAGAAGTATTATACGAGGTGCTTAATATAGCTACCACCAATCCACCTAAGCAGAGCTGTAAACCTACCAACTTCGGAATTTCTTGCAAGCCAAAATCCTGCGATAGAACCCCAAGATTAAGATAAAGATCTTCTTCAAGCATGGACTAAACCTATTTTATTTGTCGATAGGTCAACCAATATAAATTATCTGAACAAAAAAACAGATACCTTTATGCTGGTAAAAAAGAGGCTGAACGATAACAAAGCCGACAGTAAACAGTATGAACAAGATGCTCCTGCGAATTTTGTGCTAAGAATGTACAAGAAGTAAGCACTGGCAGCAGCCATGGAGGTAGTGCTTCCAAGTAAAATCAACCGAGCATTATTTTCGTCCATCTTGAAAGGAAAATTCTTTCCAGCCAACTGTATACTAAATACAGCGACAAATCCATATGCAAACATCCCAATCAAAGGAAGGGGAACACCTGGAAAATGCAAATACTCAGAAGTTCCAGAAAATATACATCCATTGATAATGATGATCGCAATCGAAAATTACAGATCATAATCAATAAGAACAGTACAATCATAAAGTGTAAAATAGAAAAAAACAATACGATACCGAACCGAGTACTGATGAAATATAAATTTGCAATATACCCGAAAAGATAACATAGAACAAGGTATAAAATCTGCAAGATAAGATAATAAAAAACCAATAGGAAAATACAACTGTATGTGTAAGGCTCTCTTGTGAACTTCAAGCTCAGTCAACACAATAGAATCACTCCCCGACCTTTCCTCCAAGTGAGGAGGTTGAAAATAAAATTTTCACGTTATTTAGTTAAATAAATTTGACTATCAAATCTTATGCTACTCAACTTGGTGTACGGTTAGGACGACAACACTCATCACTTAAATTTATTTATTCACAATTTGATTAGGTCAATTTCTGATCATATTTATTATCTACAATTAAATAGCGCTGACCATCAAATCTTGACGATATTCAGCTTGGTGTACAGTTATTGTAACAGCAGATATCACTGATATCTCTTTAATTAAATAGTCATATTCATTTATCCATGATTTGATTAATTAGGATGGTATTCAGTTTGTTGTACGATTATTACAAATATTTGTTTTAATTAATGGTCATATCTATTCATCAAAGTGGGAATGAGAATTGATTGCATGCAGTGTTCTAAAAATTGGACTAATCGATCGATTAATCAGCGATTAGTCGGCTTTCCACCGATGCGATTACCCTCAAATCCCCAGAGAAATTGGTTGGTCACTTAGGCGGGGACTAGGCGCCGACTAATCGGCTAATTACCGACTAATCGAATCGGCCGATTAGTCAACCGATGAGAAAAGTAAAATCAGCCTAAAGAAATGACATAGTTTAGCCGTTTAGGTAGGGTTATTACAAGAGCTACAACAATTTGATGTGGTGATGAAGAAGTTGAGCCCAGTTCAGACTTACATGGGAGGTGGTTGGAGAAGCTATGGGAGCGGATGAAGCCCTTCAACCTAGAAGAAGCGCTGGAAATGTTGAAGTATGAGCTACACGAAGAAAATTGAGTCAAAAGATGACACAGAAGAAATGGAAGTTGAAGATTTTGACTTTGAGCCCGATGGGGATTAAGTTTTCGAGGGATATAGAGAGGTAGAGGAGGAAATTAATATTGTTTGAGATTTTAGGTGTAATGTGTGACTTATTTTCTTTATTTAGTTTAGAACCTTGGACTTTGTAGGAATATTTCTTTAAAAAAGAAAAAAAATTGACTAATCCTCCTAGGCCTATTAATCCTCGATTACTAAGCCTAGGCGCTAGAAGGTCCCCCACTGCCCGACTAGCGCCTAGCGATTTTTAGAAAATTGATTGCATGTGCGGCAAAGGAATGGCAAACTATAAAGAGTTGCACAAAAAAAAAATAGAAGACATGCCTGAAATGGAAAATGACCTTACTTGGTTGAAAAACAAGAGGACAAAGGAAGAAGCATTTAGACGTAGCTTTTGATGAACCATAGTTGGAAAAAAAAAAAAAAGGACAAACGAGGAGCAGTTACCTATTGAAACATGTCCTTTTCAGGAGCAACAAGGAAGAACGGTTACCCCACTGATGGGGATGAGGTAGGCGGAAAAAAAAACTACACACTTGTGAACATGGGATGGTAGTGGCCCCATTTTCTACATATATATAAACGTATGTATTGTATAAAAGAGCAAGAGGGAACAAAAGGAGGAATCAAAGAAGAAGAAAGAGGTAAAAGCATCCCAAAAAGGTAAGGTAGAGACTGTAAAAAAAAATACAGGAGATACTATTTTTGGAGAGGAAAGTAGGTGCTCTCATGCAAGGAGCAAAAAGATGAAGAACATGTTACAATGGCACCAAGAATCGTGATCTATTGTCATAAATTGCTACATCAATGGGAGCCATGAGAAAAGTTGGATAAAGAGCCACTTCCAAGCTTGACAGCCAAACATTGCCTATTTCGCAGGTTGCTTTTAAATTCACTGCAATCTTGGACGCTGCAAAGGCCACCAAGAGTAAGTGTGGTAAAGTAACCTCAACAAAGACAATTAAGTTTGTCCAAAAAAGCCTTCAAACAATGGCAAAGAAATCTGGCAGGGTCCTTGCCAAGGAAACAACCAATGATAACGATATTGTTATAAAGCAAGCAGTCTTTTAATTCTATCCAAGCCAGATCTTGATTGGGTCAATTCGAATTGAGTTGCCTTCAACAGTTTTTGTAATGGCAACATCTATCAAAGAAGACAAGAATGCCTTGAAGACTCTTCCTAAAGTTAAAGAGGCGTCAACTCCTACAAGAGTCAAAATTGCCCCTAAAATTAAAGTGGTGTTAACTCCCAAGCCAACAAAAGTTGCATCGGGATCTCATATGCTAAAAGAAAACGAACAAGTGCTGGTAGGAATCAGAAGAAAGGGAAATCGAAGGGTCAAAAAGAGATCGAGAGGACCTCAGGCTATTGACACGCCAGAGGCAGCTTTATATCCTCTCTAAACCTATAGCGTTTACAAGTCCCAAAATGCCAAATCTAATTTGGAGAAGAAGAAATGGCCATTCATATATGGCTTCATATTGGCAAGAAAGCTCTATAGGGGCAGATAACAAGATGTGTTACTACAAATATTGAAAGGGTTTATAATGGTTCAGTTACTCGATCTCGTGCACTACTTATACCACATCCTTCTCTTGAAGAATCAACTTCGAGCAATCAAAGATTTGATGTTTCTCAGGATAAAACCAGCCAAAGTGGAAAAACCCTAAAGAAAAGAAGAAAATTATCCCAATAAATCTTGAAAGAAAGATATGAGGCAGTATTGGATGCCAGAAGGGGAGAATCAAGATCGGTAAGACCTGTACAATTTGTTGTCTGTGCGGACCTACTCCAGCATGACATCACTCACTACATTTTCTAAGAGTGGTGATTTTCGACGTGGGTACAAAAGCTAAAAGCCCTCACTGTCCATCTCTAAAAGCCATCACTGTCCATCTATATTGACTCTTCACATCCAACTCGAATAATTAGAAACCTCTGTATTTTAAAATGGCAATTCCAAAAAAGCATTGGCGGATTTTCTGGAATTGACTCTTTTATCACATCTACTGGGTTGGATGATTCTCTGTTCCTATTCATTTGTGGGTTGGGACCCGAGGGCTCGAGATCCAAGCCTTCATAAGCACGCCAACCATGTATCCACCATGTACAGGAGAGTTTTAGACCAGAGAACCAAGCTATTATGTTAGCGAAGCTGCCTTTGTTCACTGCCAAATCTGGTCCCTTTCATGGTGTTAAATCCTCTGGGTTCTCTTTCTTTCCTTCCTTATTATCTAAGCTAATCAAGCCCTTCTCACTTTCTTTTTTTTTTTTTTAAGTTCCCCAAATAGTCCAATCCCTGCCCCATATCTTTCTTTCAAGATTTGTTGGGATAATTTTCTTCTCATCTTCAGGGTTTCCCCACTTTGGTTGTCCTTATCCTAAGAAACTTCAATTTTTTGATTGCTCGAAGCTGATTCTTCAAGAGAAGGATGTGGTGTAAGTAATGTCTAAGATCGAGTAACTGGACCATTATAAACCTTTTCGTTGTCTGTAGTCATATAGAGCTTCCTTTGCCAATATGAAGCTAGATATGAACAACCATTTATATTTCTCCAAATCAAATTTTGACATTTTGTGACTTATCGGTACTATAGGCTTAGAGAAGATATAAAGATACCTTTGGAGTATCAATAACCCGAGATCCCCTCGATCTCCTTTGACCCTTCGATTTCCCTTTCTTCTGATTCCCACCAACACTTGTTTGTTTTCCTTTATAGATGATAATCTCGATGCAACTTCTGTTGGCTTGAGAGTTAACCACATTTTAAGTTTACAGGCAGTCTTGACTCTTGTAGGAATTAACGTCAGCTTAACTTTAGGAACAGTCTTCAAGGCACTCTAGTCATCCTTGATAGATGTTGTCATTACAGCAAATGCTGAAGGCAACTCAATTGGGATTGACCCAATCAAGATCCCGCTAGGATAGAGTTAAGAAACTGTTTCGATTGCTTACTTCATAACAATACCATTATTCTTGGTTATTTCCTTCACAAGGACCCTACCGATTTCTTAGCTATTGTTTTATGATTCTTTGAGACAAACTTAATTGTCTTTGGTTACTTTACCACACTTATTCTTGGTGGCCTTTGTGGCGTCCAAAATTGGAGCGAATTTGAAGCAACCTACGAAATAGGCAAATGGTCGGCCGTCAAAGCTTGAAAGTAGCTCTATAGTCATCTTCTCCCATAACCCCCTTTGATGAAGCTAGCAGCTTGTGGTAGTAGATCACGATTTTTGGTTCCATTGTAACCTGTAAGAGCTCCTTCTTCACCTTTTTACTCCTTGGATCAGTAAGAGCTCCTACTTTTCTCTTCAAAATAGTACCTACTGTACTTTTTTCAATCTCTCTCGAACCTTTTTGGGATGCTTGCACATCTTTCTTTCCTTCTTTTCTTTGATTGCTCATTTTTTCCCTCTTGCTCCTCTATGCAATACATATCTCTATATAAGTAGAGAAAGTGGGGGCAGTACTATCCCAGGTTCACAAGTGGTAGTTTTTGCCTATCTCATCACCTTCAGTGGGATAACTTCTCCTCCTTGTTTTGCTCCCGAAAAGGACATGTTTCAGTGAGATAACTGCTCCTCCTTTGCCCTCTTTTTTTTTTCAACCATCAAAGGCCACGTGTAAATGCTTCTCCTTTTTTTTCCGAAAATGACATTTCTTTTTTGTTTTCCTTTGTCCTTTTTTTCAACAAAGAGTAAAGGTCATTTGCCATGGCAGACATGTCTTCTATATTTTTTTTGTAATTTTTCATAGTTTGTCATTCCTTTGCCAAACACAAAATCAATTCTCATTCCCACTTTGATGAATAAATAACAAATATAACCATTAATTATAACAATATTAGTGATGTGTTCCGTTGCAATAACCGTACACCAAACTAAATACCATCCTAATTAATCAAATCATGAATAGATAAATATAACTATTTAATTAATCGATATCAGTGATGTGTGTCTTTGCAATAATCGTATACCAAGCTGAATATTTCCAAGATTTAATGGTCAATGCTAGTTAATTCTAGATAATAAGAATGATTATCAATTTGATCAATGATGTGTATTGATTGTACTAATTGTACACAAAGCTAAATAGCATGACATTTGATGGTCAAATTTATTTAACTAAATAGCCTAAAAATTTTATTTTCAATATGGGTAAAGAAAGCAATTCACTCGTTCTTCAGTAAACAAAATAATCACTTGTCATTTTAACTGTCATAAAGGTATTCAAGAATCATCTTTGATGAGCGATGAAATAATTACTATTACAAAACTAATTTAACAATGGAAGAAGCTAAAAGATTTCAGGTAAGAACACTACAAATAAGGCACATCACATCGAATAGCAGAAACATCTAATAAAGGTAAAAAGATAGAGTCGGCATATTATAAACCAAACTGGATCTTTTTTCTGTAATTTTGTCTATTTAAGTGCATTTGCCATTATCTTTCTGAAACATGAACTTGGGATCCTAAAAATAAGATGCATTTCTATTTTTCCACTCCAAAAGCCAATAGTTAACAAGTAACGACGAGTTCAACATCACTCCACGTATGTGTAGAAACCAAACACAATTTCAACTACCTGACTACATAATGGATCAAACCACTTCCGGGCAAACTTTAAACCTATCTGAAGTCGCTCAAAAGTCAAGACTATGCTAAAATCTTTTACCCAAAAGCATTTACTAATATTTGTCAAAATAGGATGGAGCCAAACATAAAAGTTGGCAACAAAGAACTACAAGCAGCCAGATGATGGTCTGCCAAGCAGAATCAGCAGATGTTGTTTGTGCTAGCATCGAGAGACAGTCGACCATCTACTCGTGCATCGGGAGGCAGCCCGTGAGTTTTGGAGCTTGCTCTTGGTGATTTTCTATGTACAATGGATGATGTCAAGCAAAGCTATTTTTAAGGCTTACACCAAGGAATAAAAATGTAATTTTGAAGCCTTGCATCTAAATGTTCAAAAGATAAGATGGGTTTATTGCATAGTTTTGGCATTAAGGATTTTTTGTAAACCCACTCTTGCTCTTGTTGATTTCATAGGCCAGCTCAATTTTCTTTGAATTCATTGGTTTCAATATAGCTTTTTTCATACTTATACATAGTCAATACTAACTGATGAGCTCGTATTGGCTCAGCTCGGCACTTGGTTACTTCCACCGGTCGTTCATCACTTAGTTACTTAGCATCCGCTTGCTCAGCTACCGAACGCAAAGTATAGTACCACCTACAAGCACTCAATCCTCCGAACGGTGCCTCGCTCGGCCAAGGTGTGTCCCGCTCAATCAGGATTCACCCCGTTCAACTAGAGGGAACCAATCACAGGACCCGCTCAGTGAGATCCACAAATAGTACCTAGCGCTCGGAATCCAGGAGATGGAGCGCGATCGGCTGTCACAAGCCCACCTGAGATCCATCCATCCTCCATCCTATTTAAGAGGTCACAGGGCCAGACTCCACTCTCTTGCATACATACTCTCTCAACCGAGTACTAACTTGAACTTCAGAGCGCCCTTGGACGGAAACTACTCTGGTCTTTGGACGTCTGTAGGAACCACCACAGGAGTACGAAGGCAATCGGCACCATCACTCACTTATTCAAGAGAATTATTATTCACAATACGAGTCAGAATTTCCAGAAGATGAAGAAATCTTGTATACTGTCTAAATTTCCATATCCACAAGTAACGAACAATCAAAGCATAGAACTGCAACCCAACAAGAAAACAAGAAGAAGAGAAACTAAAAGATAGAAGAATACCGAAAACAGAGGCGTAGTCACTGTTGAGTATGTCGCCGCAAGTGCCGCCGCCAATTGGGCAAAAGGCATCAGAATTGGTGAGCTTGAGGTAGGTCAAGTAACTGGTCTCCAAAAACCCAATCCCTCCGAGCCCTGCACACCAATTGTATGTCGAAATGCCCGTAGAAGGAGCAGCAGAAGAAGAAGAAGAAGGTAACGATGACGAAGGCGATGACGTCGTCTCAGCTTCGGATTCCAAATCTCTACTGGGTTCCGTTAAGCACTTCACACGGAGCTTGATCAGCACTCGACGACCCCATAGATTCTTCAATAAAATCATCCAAAACAAAGATGTGAGTCCGCTTCTTTTAAAGCTGCGCATATATAAATATGTGTGTATATATATATATACATATATGTATCTATATACGTGGGATATGGGTTTTGAGTTACCTTGATTTGGGTTATGGAAGGAGGAGGATGAGGAACAGCAGCTAGACGAGCAGCGGGAGAAAATGGTAGAGGAGATGACGTCATGTCGACGAAGCTCGAAATCGTGTGCCCAATTCGACTGCCGAAACTCCCCAACTTTTGTTCCCAATTCGCTTCAATTGTTTGATTAATAAAAGAACAGAAGAAAAGTAATAAAATAAAATTTTGAGCATAGTTAAAAAAATTATATTTTGAGCATTATGAAAATATATTTTTTAACTTCTTCGGCCGGTCACATGTTATGTCGTTCCAGTATTTTCTCTTAACATATCTTGTTATGCCAATGCCGCACACATTTGTAGGACAATCGTAGGCTCTCTTTGGACAGTGACATGTCATGCTGAACATGCACTCAACGTGTGAGCATTTGCCCTGTACATTCATATATCATGGCACATATTTTTTGGCCGGTAAATGTCATGTCGTTCCTAGCCTTTCTCTATCAACTTGTCTTACCATACCAATATAGTACACATTTGTAGGTCATTTTGTAGACAACTACATGTTCTTTTTGACAAGTGAAATGTCATGTCGTGCATATCTTCAATATTTTTTAGCCTTTGTCTTGCATTTTAGTATGTCATGGCACGCCTTTCTTTAACCGGTCACATGTCATGTAGTTTCTAGCCTCCCTCTCTTAACTTATCTTGTCATACCAATGTCATGCACGTTTGTAGAGCAGTTGTAGACTGCTACATCTTCTCTTTGATCGGTGACATGTCATGTCGTACATTACATACACTCAACGTGTGAATCTCTACCATGCACATTTGTATGCCATGACACGCATTCTTTGGATGGTCGCATGCCATGCTATTCTTTCTATCAACTTATCTTGCCATGTTGCTGAGCAAAAAAAAAAAACTTATCTTGCCATGTCAATGTTGTGCACGTTCATAGGTCGTTCGTAGGCAGCGACACAATCTCTTTAGCTTGTGATATGTCATGTTGTGCATGCCCTTAACGTGTGAGCCTCTACTTTGCATATTTGTATGCCATGACATGCCTTCTTTGCCTCGTCAAAATGCTTTATTGTTCCTAATATTTCCCTTTCAACTTGTCTTGCCATGCCAATGTCATGCGTGTTTGTCAGCTATTCGTAGGCAAAGACATGCTCTCTTTGGACAGTGACATGTCATATCGTGCATGTCTTCAATGTAGGAGCCTTTGCTTTGCATCTTTATATGCCCATGGGCCTTGGCACGTTCTATTTGGTTGGTCACATGCCATGTTGTTCCTAACCTTTCCTTTTCAACTGTTCTTGCCATGTCAACGCTGTACATGTTTATTGCCCGCTCTATTTGGCTGGTAACATGCCATGTTCGGAGATAAACTTATTTCACCTTTTCTCTATTCACATCAATATTTCTCTTCTATTTACAAAAATATAATTATTAACTACAAGAATATCATTATTGATTACAAAAATACCATCAAATTTCTCATATATATCATATAATTCATTCTTCCTAAAAAAATATTCAAATAAACTTTTTATAACTATAAATTATTCTATAGTGAATATCTCATTCTACTATATCTCCTTCTCACTATCTCTATTTATACCTTCTAAAAATTTTGACCGATAACAAACATGAAGATAAGTGACAAGGGCCATTATTGGGTTTGTCACATGGGCTTTTCAATTGAATTGAACATGGACTGGTGGGCTGGGCCGAATTGACCCATTGGAGCCCACAATTTTTTTTTGAAAAGTGTGTTTAAGGATAAAATCAGGCGGTTTCTATTTTATCTCACCACGTCATCACTCTGTGTCAGCAATCATAGATTACTCCAAAAATATGTCGAGTGAAAATTCCACTTTACCCCCTTTGGAATATCATCTATGACAGGTCTGTCCCTCCACATTTAAAGAGTACACATAACCCCTTTATTGTTTTTGAACTAGCGTCTCATTTATTAGCGGTTAAAATTTTAGATGAGATATGGAATAATTTTTGAAGAATGGGGATACTGTAGCTATAAGTAGGCAGATGACATTCTCATAATTAATAATGACATTTGGATAAATAAAAGATGCTTTTGAAATGAGATAATATATCGATAGAGAGAGCAGTGTGATAATTTTATTCTCCTTTAGGTAGATAAAATAGTATCCATATATAATATTTGGGATCCAAAAAAGTAAACAAACTTCGAATATGACATTCATAATCATATTCGGGGTGACAAGTAATGGATTATTTTTTGACCGATAACAAATACGCCTTAGAATTGTAAAACATTTCATTCACATTGAATGCATATGTAGAACAAGGGTTTAGGCATGAAGGAGGTTGTGAACTTGTTTTCAAATGTCAATTCATAAAACTCAAATGTTAATGGCTAAAACATGATTTTTTTTTCTTAGGATACTTTTAAATCTTCATTTTTTGTGATTGAGTTTTCTCTTATGAGCTTCAAATCAAAGAAAATGTTAGATCATGTAAGTAGTACCGTGTCCCATTGTTGTATAGGACTGCTCCATTAAGAAGCCTTAATAAAGTTGTGGTAATAATAAAGCCCATTCCAACCGGCAACCGCGAGATCATAAATTCTCTTTTGCCTTGTATATAAATAAGAACGAAGTGGATCAACTCAATGGGCAATGGTTAGCTTGCACTGTGATATAGACAAAGGTTCTTATTTTATGATATAGTTATTATTTTGTCTGCCTTTCATTATCTCCGCTGTCCTTGTACAACTACTATTACCAAGAAGGCCCCTCAAAGAAGACATAGTGGTGAGGTTTCAAAGGCCACTTTCTCAGGTTGGATGTAAATTACATTGCAACAAAGCTGACAAGCTGTTACACATTCTCACTTTTGAAACAGAGTAGCCCAAAAAGGGAGATGACCAAAGAAGAAGTAGACAAAGGTCCCCTATGGTCTATCATCCAAAGAATATAACTGCCAAGTGTGTAACCATATAGTAGTCTTTGTCCTGCCTATTTTGAAATTGCCCCTATCTATCAACAGGGGACCATCGACAAAGGGAGATAAAGTTATTTTTTCACATTGATGAGTTAATGGAGAGTAAATTCTAATTCACATATCACACAAAAGACATGGGTCGTGTGACAAAAAGTGTCACATGATCTTATTGACTTAGAAAGTGTTCCAATACACCCTATATATGAAAAATCATTTCATCCGGCTAGTGACCTCATTGATTTGACTTCTATAGATCTTGACTTTTTTGGAGCTTGGTAATCTCTAGTTTGATAAAAAAAAGACTAGCTATTTCAACAAGACAATAACTATTTCAAAATTAGAAAGCGTGAACCGTTAAATGTACTTATTCGAACGAAGTCTTGCACCACTAATAAAACTGAAAGGCATCGTTTGTTAAACTTTCTCGTATTCCAAGATTCATAAGGGGTTTAAGTGTAATTCACTCACGATGCAAAACTGAAATCAGGCAGGGGCTCGATGGATATGACCACTTTCAGCCATCATCCGTACCTATTATGCCAGTGCTCCATATCCATGTACAGATACATATATATACATACACATATACCCATATATAAATATGGATATAGATAGAGAGAGAGAGAGAGAGAGGAAGACACCTGCATACTGTCTTGGCAATAGCACCATCACCAGCGTCGTTCTGCTGTTGAAATTCCTCTGAAAGATTCGAAGGGGCGTTGCAAAATTCACACACAGTGACCCACAGCCGAAGAAATAGTGATACGGACTAAAATGGAAAAAACGATGACCAAGCTCTTCGTTTCCACCGCCTGCTCCTCACTTCACCAACTTCTTCTCCCTCTTCAAACCCAAGGCCTCAATCCAAGGTCTCTCTCTCTCTCTCTCTCTCTCTCTCTATATATATATATATATATATATATATAACGATGTAGGAATCCACTTATTTGCTTATATATATCAGTTTATTTTCGCGATTCTGAAATCCACTGCCTGTAGGTGTACACCCATTTCATCACTGCATACTTCGGCTTCGGCATCGAGGTTTCAACTCCCTAAAAGGAGAATCTTTGGCACCGAATACAGAAATTTGAGTTTCAGGTACGTGGGTTTAAGCTGCTATTGGATAGCTGTGAATTTGCTACGTAGAGTTGTTTTGTGTTCAATTTTAACAATTTTAAGGAGCTTAGCTATAAGTGAGATGGATTAGAAGTAGAAGAAATGTATTTTGTCGAAATTTTTGTCACTATAGTCTTTTTTTTGATAACTCAGTATCAGGCCGGTCAGTTTACGCGCACTTTTGACTATGGTGACCAATCCACCGTTCATTAGCGAGGCCTAATTGAAGCCATGATGTATAGACTGGCTCCATAAGAGTTAATAACACGTGAGATGTTTCAAACCGACAATTTAGGAGGGAGCAAACTCCTAAGTCCGAAGTCCTTAATCACAAGGCCGAGGCCAACATGCACTATAATCCTTAATATAAAGGATTTCATTTCACAATACGGCAATTATGTGTTTTGTATTTTATCATGATAAAGCTCACAAACTCAACATCGAAAGTTATATGCTATGAAATCTGGAATTGAGCTATTCTTGTTGAATAACAATGCCAAATCCCTCTAGTGGGAGCCCTCGTCTGTCGAACGAGCCTCATGCAAGGCAAGGCAAATGCTAACACATTGAGGGCATGCACGACATGGCTTTTCAACAGCCGAAGAAAGCAAGTTGTTGCCTTTCGGCTTACGAATGTGCCAATCATTAGAGGCATTGGGGGCTCAACGGCCTTGACTTATTCTCAAACTTTAAATAGGTATTACGCCACGACATTTGACTGGCCAAAGAAGATGTGCAGGCATATGAATGTCCAAGGCAAGGTAAAGGCTCACACTTGAGGGTGCCAAGCGTCCGGACGGAGGCCATTGGCATTCGTGCATGCCGTCACTGTTGCTTTGCCTTTCATGTTCGTAGGCTGGATAGGCCATTTGCTGGTGTTTGCTTAAACTACTCAATGATGGGAAATTTGGTAATTTTAGGTTTTGTAATCAGTTGAGTTAGTTTTATAATGTTCGGAGAATTTGCAGTTGGAAAGCTATGAAGGGAGAGAATGTGGACTCCGCAGCTGTTCCAGCATCGGTGCCAGTTCGAGTAGCTCATGAGCTTCTTCAGGCTGGGCACCGTTATTTGGATGTCAGGTATTTGTCAGCATTTTATTTTCATGGGTGTTTTTATAGTATAAAGAATTTCAGCTTGATTGTATGGATAGAGATATTGGATGTTTACGGGTTTCTACAATGCCAAAACCGGCCATAGAAATTATATGGGTTAGCAATAATTTTTGGAAGTGGATTCCACCAACCTAACTGCTGAAGTGCAGCAACGCCGTTTTGTTTTGCTTGCGAATTGTTACTAAAATACATGGGGTCAAAACAACGTAGTTTCGAGGGGCAACAATTCGTGGGCAAAATGATTTCGTTTCGCCCGCACAACAAGGGCTTCACTACAGCCCCCCCGAATCCCATTTTCCTGTGGCTAGTTTTGTGACCGGTTTTTGTGTCCATAGAATTATTGTACTGGGTGTTCTCTAATTGGAATTTTGGTGGTGCTGGATTTGTGCTTGTGTAGGACTCCTGAGGAGTTTACTGCTGGGCATGCCGTTGGAGCCATCAATGTTCCTTACATGTTCAAAGTTGGATCAGGTTTCTGTCTATTACGAGAGCAAATTGCAATTCTTCATATTTATAAGCAATTTTTTTGAAGGGGAATGAACATGGTATCTAAATTGAATGATTCACCTTCTAACCGTGGACCTTTCTTGAGAAAATCATTAGACATATCTTATTCTATAGTATCAACACATGCGACTCTGCGAGCAATTTGCGCACGAGACATATACGTGCATAGCAAACTTTTAGGGCCTTGGTGCACGCTGTCTTTCGCCTTTGACTCTGCATTTAGCATGTGGCTCATTTCTGAGAAACTTATACGTAATTCTGTTTGCTTTGGATTTACCGTTGCCACTATTCACATGGAGGATTATTACAGATAGGAAGTATCCACTCTAATTCTAAACAACCATCTAAGTGAGTTTGGCATTTACTTGGCATGTTTTCGTACTCTCATCATTGGAACCTTGAAGATGGACTTGATCCATTTTATGGGTCATGGAAATCTGAAATTGGAAGTATTAGTCGTGTGGACCTTCTGCTTTTTCTGCGAAGTTGTAGATGGAGGAACACTAGTGTTTGTTTTGATATGATAGATCTTTTCAGTGCACACGTTCCATTTGCATACTCTCTCGAGCTGGCGAATCTGTTTGCATATTCAGTTTAATGAGCCATATCAAATAAGACTTTGGACCCTCCAAATTAATAGGAATAAGATGAAGCGGAATTCTACCTTCAAATAGAAGCATAATTCCCGCCCACAGAACCCTACAGGCTTGGTCCTCGGTTCTGAGGCAAGGGGAAACACCCCATTGAGTTGAACTTGGCTTTGGTCAGCCCTCCGTTGAAAGAAAGCACCAAATTTGATGACTTATTAAGGGAAAGACGAAGGGGAAACAGCACAGCCCCAACCACTACTGGTTGCTCTTATTCTCATCAGTATGCCCATGTCGCTAACTGACTTTGTAGTGACTACTAATAAACGATTTGACCTCAGATGGATCCCTCGTATGGAGTATGTTGTCACGCTAACACTATGATTTAATTATCTGTTTTGAACATTGAGCAACAGATTCTGTCACAAGAGGGTGTTTGGCGGAAGTTTGGAGGGCTTTTTTGTCGTAGGCATTCCTTTACTGCATCTTCACTGCTGTCTTAATTCATTTTTAAAAAGCTAATGTTCTTTTGCTTCATGGATATATTTCCTCAGTTCTACATTCTAGAGGATGATCCAAGAATGTCTCTCAGTTTTTAGTTATGTTAGCAATCACAACTTGCCATGTGAAAGTGTTTATTAGATGTTCACCGTCGGCCCGACTGCCAGCCCGCTATGAAGAATTCATGGGCCGGCAGACGGGCGAGACAGAATGTGCTGGCACTCCTAACGAAGCCTAGCCCAGTTGTCGCTAATGGCTGCTGGTAGCTTGCTTCCAAGCCTTCTTGATACTAGTGCAGGAAATCCATTGTTTGGCGGGGCCAAGATAATAACCTTTGTTTGCTTTCTTTCACGACTTGCTACAGAGTATGATAAGTTTCCATTCTGATCTTCTGTTGTCCCACTGCAGGCATGTCAAAGAACCCTAAGTTTTTGGACGAAGTATCATCACATTTTGGAAATGATGATGAAATTATTGTTGTAAGTCCCTAATTTTTCATCTGACTAATTATTTAGCATTTATTCTCATAATCCCTTCTGTTAATTTATTGCTGAGTTCACTTTTGATCCCTCGTCACTTAATGCTAATTTTTCCACAAGCTGCAGGGAAGTCATCTACAATGGGAATGAACTTTAGAGAAATTATGAAGTATCTATTCGTTGTTTGGTCATTATGATTAAACCATTTTCTAGGTATGCAATGTACAAATTTTGTGTGGAGATAAACATTCTGGTCATAAGCCAATCAGTTGAGTATGCAGGAAGCATGGGGCATCTAAGTGATTGATTTGTACTTTCTCTCTCTGTGAAAGAGTCCTACTTTAACTGTCATTTGTTAGCTGGGAATCAGAAAGATATTGGATAGAAGCACTGGTTAAACAGTGTTTAGATGGCATCTTTGCCTCTTCTTGTTCAGGGTCCTCTAGAACTGCAAAATGTCCACTTAGAGACTTGGAATCTCAGCAGGAAATGTGAAGTTTGCTTAAAGCTGGCTGACTAGTAGGCGAAAGAGAATCAACTAGTTTAGTTGTGATCTGCATAGGCTCATAATAGGGAAAATCCTACCCCTGGGATCCGGGGCCTGGCCATCCTCATTTGCGGTCGACTTCAGGTTAACAGTGGCTATGAAATATTAGGTGGATTTGGTAAATTGTTTACAGCATTCAAGCAGCATGTTAAAAACCTACCGACAGACAAGACCTTGTGTTAATCCCTTCCTGCAGACTTGTTAACTATTTTTACTTGCTGAATTTCAGGGGTGCCAGTTGGGCAAAAGATCACTAATGGCAGCTACCGATCTTGTATCAGCCGTAAGTATATTATCTCTTAAAAGAAGCAATAGACGGTTTAAGAACCATTGTGTGTATTTGATAATGATAAGGTAAACAAGTTGTTTGTTAGCTTCACATGGACAATTTGAGGGCGATACATAATCAGGTTCTGAAATCATGAACTTGGAACTTATACAACAGATCTTATTCCCTGTTTTGTGTTAATGGTTTTGGTTCAATAAGGGTGGAGTTGAAACTTGCGATCATTGATCCCAATCTACTTCCCACCTTCGCACTATGGTGGCTGGCCTGCCCCTGACCTTCAGGGTTGGGTGTCGGTTTAGCACCCCTCACCCATTAATCCAACACCAACGTTATTTGGGGGGGAAAAAATATTCAAGGCAATGCCTACGAGTGGAAAATCTGCTTCTTCTTTGATAACCAAGCTACGAATGCATTTTCCTTAACAACCGAGCTTGCGCACAGGGCAGAGCTTGGCAGAGCCACAGAGTGTTCGACAATAGAATAGGGTAGGGCCCCCAAACCTTGCAATTCTTTAGAATTGAGAATCTCAGGAGGAAGCAAACTCCAAAGGAAGTATAGTGGACCAGCTGGAAAAACGTCATTTCTGGATGGAGTACAAAAGGGATATAATGAAGTTCGTTCTGTTCCTCTCTTGTGGACCTTTCAGTAGGATTCGGATTGAGATGAAGTTTTGACCATCTATCAGAGAAAAACAACGAATGGATGTTGTAGGATTCCTAAGAAATTCTTCGATTTCTTCCAGTTTTGTTTGTTTTTGTTCCGTTTGAAGAAAGGAATACTTTTTGATTGTTGAATCTGTCTTTTATTGATCAATGTGCAAGACTCCGAATCCTCATTACTAATCGAATCCGAATGATCTCTTATGCAGGGCTTTACAGGGGTCACTGATATTGCTGGGGGGTATGCAGCTTGGACACAAAATGGGCTTCCAACAGAGTCCTAAATGATCATACTGCTGCCCAATACATGTTTGTCATCACTACTGGAAAGAATAAGCTTTCTGATGTACAAAACTCAACCAATGTACTAGTAATGCATTTTGGTATCAGATTATGATACTCTATGGCCTCGTTTGATTCGGGACTTAAAGCAGGTAGGATTAACAAGTCCTGGTATTGGTAGTACCTGGACTATATGATCTGGTACTGTTGCTATCCATCTCATCTTTGACTTACATAGGATTACTTTCGAGATTAGACATAGATTTATTCCAGACGCTTAAACCATAATTAATCCTCTTTTGAGAAATTTCTATTGATTTTTCACGTTGACACAAAAACAATGCTCATTTGATAATTTGAAATATTTACTTTTTGAGTCTTGATGTGTTTGTTATTTAACTTAAAAATTAAGTTGACTGGATATCGATGCAAATTTAGTCGAATTTTAAGTTTAAGTTGACTGAACATCAATACAAAATTAGTTGAATCATATTTGAGAGGGAGGGGAAAAAATGAAGATCCTCTTAACAACTAAAACCACTCCAAGAGAAATTACAGGGTAGTCCTAACATCTACACACTTTATTGAGATAGTAGTGTCTAAAGATTAATAAACTCAACACATACACATGAACAATCACAGAGGACATGAAGATTTACTCCCCTAATTCGAGTACGTCCACGGGGCAGCGGTTTCTTTACTTATGGGAGGATTCTTTCAATCTCTCCACTTCGCTATTTCTCTGATTTCTGCCTTATTCACTCATGTATTTCCTTCCACATAATAGATCATTTTATAGGATTCGGAATGGTAAAGGGAGAAAGGGATACATTCTAATCTGTAAATGGGTCTTCCAAATCTTGAAAGGTAGACAATTACTTAAAGCCAATTCAAATCTTGGACCTTTAGAAAGAACTATTTAGATTTTCTCACATTTTTCAACACAGATGAATAATCATATTCGATCAACTTGAATTTTGGATAAATGGTGAACACATTAAGACCTACACTTTTTGATACAAGTGCAAATGATGATTTGATCATCTCCAAAAACCACATAAGCTGTCTTGTTTCTCAAATGTCCTGTGAGAGAGAGAGAGAGAGAGAGAGAGAGAGAGAGAGAGAGAGAGAGAGAGAGGTTGACAAAGTTAAATATCACACATTTTGGCATCTTTACCAAGTTATTCATCTACAATTTGTTCATCACAAATACTTCATACAAACTATTGACAGAGAGAAAACCAAATGAATAATAAGTGTAAACAACTAGGCTGACCAGCACAGGGGAAAAAAACTGTACAATGCATTTCAATCTCAGAAAATGGCCGTGCACATCTTTCTTTATAATTAAAGGGGTGTTCAGGACGAAACCAAAGTGGACCTGCGATAAAGTGGATCCTCTGGAGGTATCTTCCCCCATCAAATTCTGGCTTTACGCATTTTTGATTGCTGAGAAAAATCCAGCAATCGATTTATCCTTGTGACGATCGCCTCCCTCCCAACCCACCTGTTTTAACAATTCGATGAACTACTCGTTCAAAAACAGAAGAAGAATTGTTCAATTGGAAAATGACCTACCTCCTTGCCTATAAGCTGCAGCATCTCTGTAATTTCCGAGAAATCGTGTCTTAAGAGTTGGTTTTTGCTGCCAGCACCTCTCGAGCAGTTCAACGAGCTTTGGATGAGTGTTCTTGGGAATTGTAGGCCACAGACCCTGATAACCATGTCAACAATATCGAGTAATCGTTTTTACTGAACTTCCGGGCTCCCCATTTGTTTGACCGGACCAATAGCAAGGGAGACATAGTCCCATGCAAATAGTGACGGGATTACAAGTACCTCAATGCCACAGGTATTTTATATCATGCATTGCGTGTGATTTTCATATCCTATGACAACTAATCCAGACCACAAAAGTTCCAAACAAATGAGTGAAACACGGTCACACCCTTGTAACCTCATCCCATACTCTAATCAGGTATAAAATAAAGGGGCACAGTACTTACATAAAAAAGTCGAGAGAAAAAGGACAAACAAATACCTGTTGAACAACACCAACAGCTGCTTGCAATGGTGTTAAGTACTAGTATGGAACCTACATATGCGAATCATGTTAACATGGTTACCTACAGGACGACCAAGGAGGTTCGCTCTTGTTCTTTTTCATATCTCATAGGGTAATGACTACGAAGCACATTTCGAACTAGAAGAATATTACTGAAAGGGTTACTTCTCCTGTTAACAGCTCCCATAGCACTAATCCGAAACTGAAAACATCAACCTTGAGTTGTGGTCATATGGTTCGTGTTCGATGACCTTCAATGCACAAAACACCATTTTAGAAGAAAGTTCTCTAGTTTTGAACCATCCTTGTCAGAACAACAAAGGCGAATTTCAGAAAGGAGTTTTGGGAAGTTGGCATGCTTGCAGCAGCCCACAGCCATTTACAGAAAACCACAGGAAACATGAATGACCTAGTAGCTAGCACCCACGCCAGAGTCAGTATGTCAATGTAGATTTCCCCCCATGTGAATGGAGAATATTTTCCAGGCTAAAGATTTTGGCTGCAGGAGCAGCCATTGTTGATCCAAGGACAAGCCTTGGGAGATTCTCACGCATGCTTGAGCATTTGTTGCTCTTTGCTTTTTCCTCCAGTGCTATGGCTATATATATGCACTGACTTATGTAGGAGAGCGTGCAGGGAAAACAGGCAGAGAAGAGAGTGTGAAGAATAACTAGTGAGTATGAGAGAGGAGTTGAGTTGAGTTGAGGTTTTTGGTCCTCCTCAGAAAGTTTTGTAACTATGTTGTGTGAATTAATATGAGTAAAATTTGATCACAGGTATTGCAGTCAAAAGATGCAAGTTCGCAACAGGCCAATAGGAACTACTTCCAAATACAATCATCAGAAGCAGAAACCTTTAAACCAGGCTGGGTAGGTGGTGGCCATCTGGGGGCTGCCCCATGTATTTACAAAAATGACCCAAATCATGTGAGTAAAAGGGCTACCAAGTGCATAAGGCTCTCCCTCATCGTAGGGTCTGGGAAAGGATTAGATGTACCCAACCTTACTTCCGCAAGCGGAGAGACTATTTTGGCAACTTGAACCCATGACCACCAATTCACACAGGGACAACCTTACAAAAGCGGCCAGGCTGCTGTCCATACGAGTATCCAGCTATACTAAAAAAAATTACCATGAATTTTGTCTGTGTTCCCGGACTAATCCTTAACCAATTATGTAGAAAGCAAATCAAACAAAAAGAAACATTATCATTACATACCACTTGAACATCAAGAATTTTTGGAAAACTGCATAAAAATAAGTCCATTTAGGCAACAAGATTCCACAGTGCCCACTGATGACATCAGAAGTCACAAATTTGATATAAGAAATGGTAACCTTGACAACAGGGGTGCAATATATACAATTATGACTGTATACTTGACATCAAAACCGATAATGTACAAGTGTTGAAAATGCTGCGACAATGGTCAACGAGAATATACAAGTAGAAATTCGAAGACGTAGATAGAATGGAAAGAAAGAAAAAAACAAAACAACATAGAGTCCCGCAAGTAGTAATAGGCCGGGCACCAAAAATACAAGCTGTGGGCATCATGGAACAACAATATTGGCCTGTAAGGACACTTAAGTATTCCATCTCCGCAGATGGAATCGAATAATACAAATTCCTAAAATGAAGGTCAGACGCCCATGAGAAAACTAGAATGAGGGACTTTAGGGACTTTTTCACAAGGAACTTTGCGTATTTAGCACACACAAAAATGCGCAAAAGAAGTGACTCATAAGTTCAATTTTAGAGGCAATTTAAGAAAAAAATTCCTACCTCTGAAGCCATCCAGCAGTATGTTCCAGTTTCTGCAGTCATCACTCCAGATTGAGTTTGCACTATAGCAACTCCAAAGTCTGCAACCTTAACGAACTGTCCAGGAGAAGAAAAAATTTCACAGAAGAACTGAAAGCACAAAGAAAGCGGCATTCAATTGCAAAGGAGATATTCATAATAGAAATAACATGCCCACATGGGATCCAAATAAAAATGGAAACTATGGAATTCAGACATGGGACTAGGAGAAAGAAAAAATACAAAACTTGACAACAAAATGAACATTTACTTACAGATGTGCATTCAATATCAAAGTAAAAGAATGAAAAAAACAACTTAACAAATGATCAATTACATCGGATTCTGAAAAGCCTTTATAACTTGTGTTCATCCATCATAAGATTGGCAGTCTTCGGGTCCTTGTGAATGATGTTATTTTGATGCAAAAAGTTCATTCCCTTTGAGATATCAAGTGCTACTTTGAGAAGAATAGGAAACTTAAATTCACCGCCATGTTTATGCAGAAAGTCATAAACACTTCCTTTGGACATGAACTCTGATAAAACATAAACATGAAAATTTTCTTTTATCAAATAAACACGAACATGGAAAAGCAATTAAACCTTCACAGTGAGACTTGTTAGCGGAAAAAGAGAAAAAAAAGGAATAGAAGTGTGTAGGGAAAACTTAACTTAATCCTTCCACACATTACTTTATTTATATAGAATGGGAGAGTTATACATAAAATAATCAATGTGGGACGACACTTCTAACACTCCCCCTCAAGCTGGAAAGTAGATATCATAAAGTCTCAGCTTGTTACATAGAAATTCTAAACGAGGTTTAAATAGTGATTTAGCAGATTGAGCTCCCGTAGCCACATAAGGTGTAGACAACATACCACTGTCAACCTTTTCTCGAACGATGTGACAATCTACCTCAATATGTTTGGTTCTCTCATGAAACACAGGGTTCGAGGCTATATGTATCGCTGCTTGATTGTCACAATACATAGGAATGGGTAACTGCACCTGAAATCCTAGTTCCTCAAGAAAAGTTCTCAGCCAAACAGCCTCACATGTAGTATGAGCCATAGCACGATATTCAGCTTCTGCACTAGATCTTGCAACAACAGTCTGCTTCTTACTTTTCCAGGTGATTAAGTTGCCACCAACAAAAGTACAGTAACCAGTTGTCGAACGTCTATCAGACGGTGATCCTGCCCAATCTGCATCGGTGAATGCTTCAATACGCAAATGACCATTAGAATGATAAAATAGGCCACGTCCAGGATGAGCCTTGAGATATTTTACAATGCGAATGCAAGCTTCCCAATGTGGAAGACGCGGAGTAGACATGAACTGACTCACCACACTAACAGCAAATGAGATATCAGGACGTGTATTGGTAAGATAATTCAACTTGCCAACTAGGCGACGATACTGATCTGGATGTGGAAATATCTCCCCCTGGTCAGTGCAGAGTTTGACATGAGGATCCATTGGAGTCTCCACAGGTTTGGCTCCCAGCAAACCCGTCTCCTCTAGAATATCCAACACATATTTTCTCTGAGACAAACTAATCCCATCTTTGGATCTTGCTACCTCAATACTCAAGAAGTATCGTAGTTTACCCAAGTCTTTAGTGCGAAACTGACTATGTAGGAATCGTTTCAACTCATCAATTCCTTTCTAATCATCTCCAGTGATAATAATGTCGTCTACATAGACAATGAGCAATACTTTCCCTCGAGTTGACGTAAGAGAGAATACAGAGTGGTCTGACTGACTTCGGCGCATGCCAAATCTCAAGACGACCTCACTAAACTTGCCAAACCACGCTCTAGAAGACTGCTTGAGTCCATAAAGTGCTTTGCGGAGATGACATACTTTACGATGCTCCCCCTGAGCAACAAATCCAGGTGGTTGCTCCATATAAACTTCCTCCGATAGATCGCCGTGGAGAAAGGTATTTTTGACATCAAGTTGGAATAACGGCCAACCAAGATTGGCAGCAAGAGAAATAAGAAGCCGCACAGAGCCAAGTTTGGCAACAGGAGAGAACGTGTCGAAATAATCAATACCATAGGTTTGAGAGTAGCCTTTGGCAACTAGACGGGCTTTGTAGCGCTCAACAGTGCCATCTGGAAGATACTTGACAGTATATACCCAACGACAGCCAATAGGAGTCTTACCAGCCGGAAGAGGAACCAATTCCCATGTGCCCGTATTATGAAGGGCAGAAATTTCATCCTCCATAGCTGTCCGCCACTCAGACCAGGCTAAGGCCTCCTGAACATTATGAGGAACAAAAACGGAGGAAACCGAAGTAGTAAAAGCATATAAGGATGGAGAGAGATGATCATAAGAGATAAACTGAGAAATAGGGTGAGAAGTACAGGAGAGATTAGAGAAACGATATTTTACCGGTGGACGGCGATTCTCACGAGTCGGATAACGAGGAACAGGCGGATCTGGCGACGGGGGGGAGGATGGAGAAGGATCGTCAGACGGGAACGGGCCGGTGGGCTCGGATGGGCCGGTAGGCTGTATAGTCTGAGACGGTGGGGGATGGGTGGGTGGTGCAAGAAGTGGAGGCAATGCCGGTGTCGGGGCATGAGAACGACGAACATAGACCTGCAAGGGTTTTTGTGAAACAGGGGGAGGGACAACCATAGAGTGCTGGGGAACAGTACCAGTAGGGACAACCATAGGCAACACAGACTCAATAGTAAGAAGGTCGTGGGTTGAAACTGGGGTAGAGTAATAGGGTAAGGATTCATTGAATGTGACATCAGCACAAACAAAGTGACGGCGTAAAGTAGGAGAGTAACATCGATATCCTTTTTGGGTGTGTGAATATCCCAAAAAGATACACCGAAAGGACCGAGGATCAAGTTTACTCATGTTGGGATCAAGAACATGAACATAACAGGTGCACCCAAACACACGAGGAGGTAAAGGGTGGAGAGACCGTCCAGGAAACAAAATCGCATGGGGAATCTGACCACCTAAAACTGTTGAGGGCATACGGTTGATCAGGTAACATGCAGTGAGAACGGCGTCACTCCAGTATGACTTAGGAACCTGCATTTGAAATAGTAGGGCACGCATAACCTCAGACAAGTGTCGAATCTTGCGCTCGGCAACTCCATTTTGTTGTGGAGTTCGAGAGCATGACGATTGGTGGATAATGCCATGTTCATCAAGAAATTGAGAAAGTTGACCATGAAAGTATTCACGAGCATTATCGGAGCGGAAAATCTTAATGCAGGTATCAAACTGATTTTTGACCTCCATGAAAAAGGTTTTAAACACAGATTTCAATTCAGATCTCTTTTTCATTAAATAAAGATATGTGATGCGAGAAAAATCATCCACAAAAATAACATAATATTGAAAGCCCGAAACACTAGACACATGAATAGGTCCCCAAATGTCGGAATGAACTAACTGAAAAGGACGAGATGCACGACTCTCTACCCTAGGTGAAAAAGTGATTCGACGGTGTTTACTAAACTCACATACTTCGCAAACCAACTTATTAATAGAATGACAGGAGGGCACAAGATGCTTCAAACTTTGAAGAGAGGGATGACCCAGACGACAGTGCTGTTGATATGGAGACTCGGATGTCTGAAGGGCTACAGGCTCAGGAATAGTTAGGTAGTAGAGGCCTCCTCGCTCAATGCCCCCACCAATCTTCCTCCTCGTCGTGAGATCCTGAAAAATACAGCCATGAGGAAGAAATGTGACGGAACAATTCAAAGATTTGGTAAAACGACTGACAGACATAAGATTAAATGGAAAACGAGGAACATGTAATACAGATGTCAAAGTAAGAGAAGAAGTGACAGGAACTGAACCGAGGCCAGTAACAGCAGTAGTAGAACCATCAGCCAAGGTAACATGAGATTGCCTACCAATAGGTGGACGAGCAAAGGAAGCAGGGGTACCCGTCATATGATCTGTAGCTCCTGAGTCAATAACCCAAGGAGAGGAAGAGGAAGAGGCAACACAAGCAACAGATGGACCGGTCTGAGCGAGCGTAGCAGTAGAAGATCCTGTCGCATCTCAAAATGACAAGAAGCGCTGGTACTCCTCAGCTGAAAGAACCACACTATCGGCTGAAGGTTGAGGAATCTGTCCAGTATCCTCAGAGATAGAAGCCTGATGAGCCTGAGGGAAACCATGCAGCTTGTAACAGGTATCAACCCAATGGTTGGTTCCCCCACAGTAAGTACATAAGCGAGGGCCACAACCACGACCGCGACCTCCCCTGGTCGTGCGACCACGGCCTCCCCCTCGACTACGACCATGACCACCATGGGTGTCGGTATGGCCACCTAAACCACGACCACTCACTCCAGAAGCATGACCACGACTGCTGAAACCAGAATCACGACCGTGACCATGGCCATGACTGACAGAAAAGACGGAACTATCAGAACCCGCAGAAGTCAAAGCAGAACGGCCAGATGTCGGAGCAGAAATCGATGATGATTGGCGAAGACGACTGAAAACCTCGCTGAGAGAGGGTAAGTCACTAGTCCCCAAAATCTGATTGCCCACAGGGCCAAAGGTTGGGGATGCACCGGATAAAAAACGAGTAACTCGCATACGTTCACGCTGGCGCCATATAACCTGTATGTCAGCAGATAAGGGCTCACAAATATCCAATTCATGACAAATGCGCCGAAACTTAGCATAATAATCCTCGAAAGAGTCATCGCCCTGAGAAATAGTAAAAAAGGACTGATGAAGGTCATAAGTGCGACGGAGATTGTCAACACCTGAGTATAATTCTTTGGCCTGTGTCCACACCTCTTTAGCTGTATCACAGAACATCAATGTACTAGAATCTTGTTCTGTCATACTATTCCATAGCTCGGAACGGATACGAGCATCAACGGCTTTCCAGGCCCGATATGTGAGTGCAGTAGCAGGAGGAGGATCATCAGTCAAATATGAGTCCTCCGACTCACCGATATAATACACCTCGATGGCTTTGGCCCAAAGAACATAATTCCCTCCATGTAAAGGAGTGGAGGTAATAGAACGCCTCTCGCGAGACCGTGAGCCAATAACAGCAGAGCTAGAAGTAGGACCAACAACGGTAGAGATAGGGCCGGAAGCAGACCCTGAGTTTTCTTCTGACATAGCAATAGGAGAAAAGAACCCAACGCGATTGAAAAACAAAATAGATTACCACCTAGATTACTGTGCAGAAGGACCACAACCAAAAGTTGACATATCGGAATCAAGGCAACGACATACCAACATAGGGAGATAGTAAACAATCGCGGGTACGATATCTAATTGCAGCAAAGGCAGCAGGAACAAGTGATGATCAGAAGGTAGAAGGTCAGATCAGGCATAACAGCGGAACAACATAACAGCAGCAGAACAGTAGCAGAACAGCAGGCGGCAAACTGATCAGAAAGTGCAGCAAACAGATCAGGTGGCGCGACGGCGGCGCGGCAGTGACTGGAGGCTGCGCAGCAGTGGGTGGCAGTAGATCAGGCGGCAGTGCGGCGGCGGCTAGGGTTAGATATGTGGCTATTAGGATTAGGGTTTGATTAGGGTTTGGTGGGGATTTGATTAGGGTCAATGGCTAGATGACGGCGGCTAGGGTTAGGAGGGCTAGGGTTTGACCTACCCTGGCTCTGATACCATGTTAGCGGAAAAAGAGAAAAGAAAGGAATAGAAGTGTGTAGGGAAAACTTAACTTAACCCTTCCACACATTACTTTATTTATATAGAATGGGAGAGTTACACATACATAAAATAATCAATGTGGGACGACACTTCTAACAAGACTGAAATATATAACCAATGAAATGAAATGATTGAGGGTTGTTAGACCATAATACTTCAAATTCAAACACCACAGGAGCAAGATATGCTCAATTGTTTGAAGTACATAAGTACTCAATTTGATGCCAACGTGAACTTAGTCAGATGTGAGTTCAGACCAAACGTATTGCATAACATACATCAGAATGTTGCAATCATAAAGCATGTAATGGAAAGACAAACACTTCGATTTTTCTTGTCGTTTAGCTGCTTCCCTACATCCAACACCAACATCCCACCACGGATTTCTAATCCACTCAATCAGGGTTTGCATTAATTCACCTAAAACCATTACAATCCAGTAAATGGTTTTTCAAGGTGCACTCAAATCTTTTACAGACAGATGAAAAATTATGTAGGTAAGGGTTTCTTGGCTCAGCCCAAAACAAACAACCTGCTTACCTGCACAACACAACCTAAGTAAAACTCCAAACAAGTATGACGAGACAAGTGTGCAAATTTGTGAAGTCAACAAGTGTATACCTCCAGTGATACAATAGATGAGTAGAAGGACTTGAAAGAAGAAATCTAGCAAGCCTATCTCCAAGAGATGTAGCCACACCCTTCAAAGGAGGCAACCAAGCCCACTCTCACACTCACAGAATGTGAAGAACACTCATGTTTAAGAGTGAATAAAGAGAATATATGTAGAGTCTAGTCAGTTAAGACCTCTTAAACTCATCAATCTTACCTCAAAGAGGCCTAATCATACACAGTCAAGCATTGAATGGGCAGAAAAATTTGAACTTCAACCAGTGAGGCCGACTACAAAGTAGGTTTCGGGAGACTACACTTGAGTTGGTCCACCAGCCTAGCATTCTGGTCTTTAGGAATTACGACATGACATTACACTAATCGACAAAGGCCTGGTACACTCCACTATTGACAAAAAGGTTGTTGACCAAAATGTTGGTTTGTCAACCATTGTAGACACACGTACTGTAGTTCTAAATCTTGGGCGTGCCTCCATGGTTCTTCTCATTTCCAAAGCTCTCCGGTGATAATAAGTCATTTCAAAGAGACGTGTTTTCAAAGCCGACTTAACGGTTTCTTTCCATTTCAATCATCCAATCCTCCCTGCTAAAAAAGAAGCTTCCACCAAACATCCATTTCGGTGAAGAAACTTTCATGCGCAAGGTCATCAACATCATCATGGGTGCAAATGAACTACTCCCATTAGCTTTACCTTCACGGACATACTTCAAGTATACCTTCCAGTAGCTCTAGCTTACAGAATAATATCAAGTAATCAAAATGCCAACATATGCTAGTATTAGCACTAACCCAAAATTTTTTTGATTCATACTAGCTATCACCTAAGAATAGCCGGCAACATCTTGAAAACAGCCGCTTCAGCTGGCTCCAGATGGACCTTTTGTGCATAAGTGAATACCTCCAAATAAAGAAGCCCGAAATATTTTGAAATTTGACCTGGAAAATGAAAAGTCCAGTGTAGCAACTGCCTCTATGAAGTCCTCAAAAAGATATACGAGTTAGATGTCGTAAACTAATCGTGGAAGCAGTTTTATAATATTTTCATAGACAATATGCCTGAGTTATGAACTAATCTATATATATATTTAAGAACTTATTTTCATGGTTAAGAAACATCAAATTATAGATTCAATTGGCGAACTTATTTTCATGGTTATGTATATGACGTAGTATTTGTGTGCTTGATTAGTTAGTTTTCTTTTTGCTAAAATATGAATAAGAGTTTGATTTTTGTTAATCATACATGGATTGGATCGGATTAGGAAGAGGTGAGTTTGTGACAAATAAAATAATGGATATCCATTCGGTTTGGTCAAAAACCTTTATCCGTTGTACACGGTCATAATATAAGTTTTTTTTAATCCCCGACCGATATAGGAACGGATATGGATATCAGATATTGTTTGCATATTGGATACGAATATCTCGATATCTGCTCTAATTCGCTTCGTTTCAACTCCTCAACTATTTAGTATTATCGTTTTGTTACATAATACACTCTACTGTACACACTGCACAACATAGACTTTATTAAGTTATAAGTTCACGTTAAATTAGATTGTATGGTTATCCTTATATTATAATTACATAATTTATTTTGGATAACCTATATTAAATTTATAAAGTCATATATTAAGTTATACTTTACCCTTGCATTACATGTACTAAATAAATTCTAGAATTATTTAGATAAATACAAACTTAGAAAAACGTTAGTACAAACCTATAATCATATTGATTTTAAATATAAGTTGGTTATTTTCGCATATCAATTAATGTTGTTTAATTGTCATGCTTTCAGTTATTTAAATTTTAGTCTTTCAAATATATAGTTTATGACATAGCACGATGATAGTTGATCAACTATATAATGTTAAATATGAACTTAGACTTTGGGTAATCATTGATACTTAGGATATCGATACCCGTACGTGGAGACATAACGAGAATTGTGAAAGGATTAGTTGTTGTGGATATATTATCCGTGAGAATATTTATGTGTCATTAATCATGATGCGACTTAAGTCGAGTTATGACTTGAAGCTAAGGTGTATTACCCAAGTTATGTCGTTTAGCTAAGTCTATGTCTTAGCTGTGTCATGTCTTTAACCAAGCTATGTATTCATCCGTGTTATATTTGGACGTAACAAATCATTCTCGATGAAGTCTAGTTGTCGTGTAGAAAGTACTTGGTGTTGTCAGGCTATCGAGAAATATAAATATTCGGGACTATCGTGCTTGAACATGACGTGCAGAACACATAACGATGGAGAACATTGTGATTGGAAAACACAGTTAGTATAGTGGTCGGGATCATTCATTGAAGGGGAACATCATAAAACGAGATTTATAGTTTGAAATCATATAACGTGGTCATACTTGAAATTATTAGTTAAGTCATGGACTTGTGTAACATCTAAGACTTTAATAGTACATGTGTACAAACGATGAATAATTAAGGATTCATTTACGAACTTCGAGATGATATCAATGCATCCTTTATTTCAGATACCGTATTCATGTGTTACTGTTTTCATACTTATTGCGTATTTCATATCATTTTACTCTATCATTTATTGTCATACATTCAAAAGAAAGGATAGGGTAACTTATTAAGCGTCATAGTGCATATTTCATTACCCCTGACATTTTATGTCATACATTGATGAAGACGGAGCCATACATGAGTATTCGGTCCACGATAATGCATTTCCAGAGGAAGACCTGGTTAAGTCATGCTTCGTCTAGTATAGGTTTAGTCTAGCTCTAAAATTTCAAATTAAAGTTTTTTTTTGTGGTATCCTCTTTTGAGAGACTTTATTCGGTATTTCATATTTTTGTAAGAGCATGATCTTGTACTAAACCCTATCTATTAATGAAATGTTAATTTTTAGCTACTTATTCATTTTATTAACGTCTCCGAAACTCGGGGCATTACCCATTAGACGTGTCATTATTTACCCAAGTGGGGTCATGTCATTAGCCATATTGTGCCATTTTTCTCATGAAGTCTAGTTATCGAAAAAGTGTGATAGGAAGTATTTTGAAGTGGGCACGATGCATGGAAAACATAACCACAGGAGCACAATTAATGGTGGAGACATGATAGATGGAAATCAATGGTTGGAAACGTGGTGGTCAGAAACACAATTGACATAGCGATTGGGAACGTCATTGGACAAGAACCCCATGTTAAGATTGTTGATATGACATGCCATCTTTTTAGGGATTGTAATTGTTGATATATTCGAGAATTTGCTATAACCATAATACCGTAACACTAAGAATTAGAACACTCAGTAGATTCACTATTGGAATTTGACTCATATCACATCAGTTCATCTTATTTATTTCTGCACATATGTATTACTGCTTACATTTAAAATGTTTATACCATTATGAACCATTTTACTTCATTGCCTTAAAACATTCAAAGCGAATATATAAGAGGACGGTAACTTATTGAGCCTCATAACTCATATTGCATATTTTCTTGCCCCTAGCGTTGCATGTCAGGTACTGACGAAGACGGAGTAGACCCGGAGTACCCAATCCGAGAAGGCACTTTCTTCGAAAAAGGCACGGTCGAACTGTAGTTTAATTAGTACCCAAATTAGAACTGCTCTGACTTTTGTTATAAAGTCTTTTTGTCGAAATGTAAAATTTATATTAGTAACTTCATTTTAGTAGCTATATTTTTGTTGAATGTCTGTATTAAACTTTATTTGAATTAAATGTCGAAAAATTAGCCCCATTTTTTATTAACATTTCTGAGAAAATCGGGGCATTACAGAATATCATATATTTTGACTTCTTTATCAAGTTGTTCATCTACAATTAGTTCGTTACAAATATTTTAATGATACAAACTATTTACAAGGAGAGAACACGAAATGTACAAAAAGTGTGTGTGTGTGTGTGAGAGAGAGAGAGAGAGAGAGAGCACAAAGTTAAATAGCCCATATGTTTGACTTCTTTACCAAGTTGTTCATCTACAATTTGTTCATCACGGATATTTCAAGGATACAAACTATTGACGGGGAAAGAACACCAAATGAACAAAAAAATGTATGCGCGCAGGCGTGTGTGCAAGAGAGAGAGAGAGAGAGAGAGTTGAATATCACATATTTTGGCTTCTTTACCAAGTTGTTCACAATTGGTTCATTACAGATACTTCAAGGATACAAACCATTACCAAGAAGAGAACATCAAATGAAGAAGAAGTCTGTCTGTGTGTGTGTGTGTGTGTGAGAGAGAGAGAGAGAGAGAGAGAGAGAGAGCAGTTGACGAAGTTAAATATCAAACATTTTAGCTTCTTTACCAAGTTGTTCGTCTACAAATGGTTCTTCACATATTCCAAGGATACAAACTAATGACAGGGAGAGAACACCGAAATGAACAAAAAGTGTATAAAAAACAAGGCCAAATGAACAAACTACTCCAAGTAAACAACAGGGCTGATCAGCAGGGTAAAAAAAGCTGTACAATGCATTTCAATGGCTGTGCACATCTTTCTTCATAATTAAAGAGGGGTTCAGGACGAAACCAGAGTGGATCTGCGGCAAAGTGGAGCCTCTGGATGTATGGCGGCTTGTGCTGTACCTGGCTCTTCCCCCGTCAAATTCCAGCTTTATGCTTATTCGCCAAACTTTAGAGATGACCCCTTTTAAGTACTGAGAAAAATCTGGCAATCGATATCGCCTCCCTCCCAACCCACCTGTTTCACCAATTCAATGAACTACATGTTCGAAAACAGCAGAAGAAATGTCCAACGTCTCGAAAAGAAAAGATCTTTGGCAAATGACCTACCTCCTTGCCTATAAGCTGCAACATCTCTGTAATCCCCGAGAAATCGGGTCTTAGAGTTGGGTTTTGATGCCAGCACCTCTCAAGCAGTTCGACAAGCCTTGGATTCGTGTTCTTGGGAATTGTAGGCCGCAGACCCTGTTAACCATGTCACATTAATATTGAATGATCGTTTAAGAAACCTCCAGGCTCCCCGTTTGCTTGACCGGACCAATAGCGAGGGATACATAGTCCCATGCAAATAGTGATGGGATTATAAGTACCTCAATGCCGCAAAATTCTATATTTTTCATGTGATTTCATATCCCTATGACAACTAATCCAGAACACAAAAGTTCCAAACAGATGTGTGAAATGTGGTTCTCCTTGTAACCTAATCCCATAATCTAATCCGGGCAAAAATAGAGGGGCTCAGTACGTAGATAAAAAAAATCAAGAAAAAAGGACAAACGAATACCTGTTGAACAACACCAACAGCTGCTTGCGATGGTGTTAAGTACAAGTATGGAACCTGGATATGAGAATCACCCAACGTTAAGATGGTTACCGACATGATGACCGAGGAGGTTCACTCTCGTTCTCTTGCATATCTCATATGGTAATGATTATGAAGCTCAGTGCAAACTAGAAGAATATTACTGAAAGGCTTACTTCTCCTGTTAACAGCTCCCACAGCACTACTCCGAAACTGAAAACATCAGCCTTGTGGTCATATGGTTCGTGTTCGATGACCTTCAATGCACAAAATAACACTTCAGAAGGAAGTTCTCGAGTTATGACCATCTTATTAGAACAACAAAGGCAAATCACAGAAAGGAGTTTTGGGAAATTGGCGTATTTGTAGCAGCGAACAGCGTTTAAAGAAAATCACATGAAACATGAATAACCTAGTAGTTAGCACCCATGCCAGAGTCAGTATGTCAAAAGATGCAAGTTCCCAACACGCTAGGTTATAGCCCCACGTCAGACAACTTTGAGAACGAGACACCCATGAGAAAACTAGAATGAGAGAATTTTTCACAAGGAACTTTGCGTATTTAGCACACAGAAAAATGTGCATACAAAGTGATCAAAGGTTCAAATTTATAGGCAATTTAAGAAAAAAAAGGTATACCTCTGGAGCCATCCAACGATATGCTCCAATTTCTGCACTCATCACTCTAGATTGAGTTTGCACTGTGGCAACTCCAATGTCTGCGACCTTAACGACCTGCCCAGAAGAAGAAAAAATTTCACGGAAGAACTGAAGCACAATGAAGGCACCATTGAATTGCAATGGAGATACTCGTAAGAGAAAACATCATACCCACATGGGATCGATCCAAATAAAAATGTAAACTTTGGAATTCAAACATGGGACCATGAGGGAGAAAAAATCCGAAACTTGACAATAAAATGAACATTCACTTACAAATGTGCATTCAACATCAAAGTGAAAGAATGAAAAACCAACTTAACAAAACGATCAATTACATCGGATTCTAAAAAGCCTATTACCCCGTGTTCATCCATCAGAAGATTAGCAGTCTTCAGGTCCCCGTGAATGATATTATTTTGATGCAAATAGTTCATTCCCTTGGAGATATCAAGTGCTACTCTCAGAAGAGTAGGAAACTTAAATGCACCACCTTGTTTATGCAAAAAGTCAAAAACACTTCCTCTGGACATGAACTCTGATAAAACAAAAACATAGACATTTTATTTTATCAAATAAACGTGAACATGAAAAAGTGATTAAGAAACATATAACCAATGAAATGAAATGATTGAGGGTTGTAGACCATAATACTTCAAATTCAAATACCATAGGAAGAAGATATGCCAAATTGTTTGATGTATATAAGTACATGCCAGCATGAACTTAACACTAGTAAATTGTGAGTCCCGACCAATCATATTGAGTAACATACATCATAATGTTGCAATAATAGAACATGTAATGGAAGTGTTTGGTGGTTTAGCTGCTTACCTACACCCAACATCGACATCCCACCATGGATTTCTAAACCAGACTCAATCGGATTTGCAGTAATTTACCTAAAACCTTTATCTACTAAATGGGTTTTCAAGATTCACTCAAACATTTATAGAACAATTATGTGGATAAGGGTTTCTTGGCTCAACCCAAAACAAACAACCTGCTTACAACACAATAGATGAGTAGAAGGTATACTTCAAAGAAGAAATCTAGCAAACCTATCTACGAGAGATGTAGCCACACCCTTCTAAGGAGGTAACAAAGCCCACTCACACACACACACAATGTGAAGAACACTCATGTATATGAGTGAATCAAGACAACATATAGAGTCTAGTCAGTTAAGACTCATCAATTTTACCTCAAAGTGGCCTAATCATAAATAGCCAAGCATCCAACAGGCAGAAAAATGTGAACTTCAACCAGTGAGGCCGACTAGAAAGCAGATTTTGGGTGACTACACTGGTGGTGATCCACCATTCTAGCATTCTGGTCTTCAGGAATTAGGACAGGACATTACACTGGTCAACGGAGGTCTGATATACTCCACTATTGACAAAATGGGTAGTACTTGACCAAAATATATGTTTCGTCAACCATTGCAGACACACGAATGGTAATTCTAAATTTTGGGTGTGCCCCCAAGGTTCTTCTCATTGTGCAAAACTCTCTGGTGACAAATAAGTTGTTTCCAAGCGATATGCTTTCAAAGTTGGCTTGACAGTCTCTTTCCCTTTCAACGTCCAATCCTCCTGGCTGAAAAAGAAGCTTCCACTAGACATCCCTGCCTGTGAAGAAACTTCCATGCACAAGGTGCAAATGAGCTACTCTCATTAGCTTTACCTTCAGTGACATACTTTAAGCATACCTTCCAGTAGCTATAGCTTACCGAATAATGTCAAGTAATCAAAATGCCAATATATGCTAGTATTAGCACTAACCAAAATTTTAATTTGGATCCAATTCTATAAAAATTCCCTCTCCAACAAAATGAAAAACATGATGGTGATGCATACTATCACCTAAGAATAGCTGACAACATCTTGAAAATAAAAGTTTCATAAGACGTACCTGTCAAAATACACAGGTTTGGATGTCGTGTACAAGCACCGATAAATTGTACAACATACTTGTGTCGAATCTTCCTGCAAGAACCAAGAGAAAGATTGAAAAGACCTATAATAGATATTCACTATCACAACTTTGTTGGGGTTAAACCACTACACATCTTAGAATACTCAGAAAAAATGAAGAAGAGAAAAAGAATCAGAGAAAGCAAACAGTTCGATAAAGGTTAGCCTATGGGAAGGAATTGATGGTCAGTGAGAGAAAAAGATGAGGAAGACAGCCAAAAACTTATGCCACTACCCACCGTGGAAAAAAAAAGTTACCACCATCCAACTGATTTTGACATTAAGAAATATCAAGGGCACCAGTACCAAAACCCTGGTAAAAAAGGTAATAAATATGCTGAAAGTAAGGTCTGATGGTCTCTTGTTGGCCAACCATGTTAGCTCCATTAACCTAAGAACATTCCATTTCGAAAAACAAAACAAAATCACCAATAGATAAAAGCAGGATCTATCTCAGGCCATCTATAAAATCACTAAAATTTAGTTCAGATAGAAGGAGAACAGCCGCTCCAGCTGGCCCCAGATGAATCTTTCGTGCATGTGAATACCCTGAATAAAGAAGCCTGAAATATTTTGAAATTTGACCCAGAAAATGAAAAATCCAGTATATGAAGTCCTCATATAGATAAACGAGTTAGATCTTATAACCTGATAGTGAAAGCAGGCTACTGAGATAAGGCAAGATCTTATAAAATTGTGTTCATAGACAATGTGCCCGACTTATGAACTAGTTTTGAATACCAAGGACTGAACATCAGAAACAGTAAAAAGTACGCTGCGGGAACCAACTAGTGTCCACGGCACCAATACACATGTAATCTAACAGACCTCATAATGAACACTTCCTGAGCAAACTCTGACAGCACATCTTTATTCACAAAGTCAGGCTTGAGAATTTTGATAGCCACCTCCTGACTACAATATGTGCCTTTATAGCTGAAGAAGACAAATGATCTTGTTATACTAAGTGCTAAGACACAACACGATATATGTTGAGATCGATAAGACTCACAAATCACCAAATGACCCAGATCCAACTTTGTTTTCGAATTTCAGCAGGCTGGCATCGATTTCCCAGACATCAGCTCCATCAGTAGGTATCTTTACATAATCAGCAGAGGACAAAGATGCAGTTTGGGTTTGCTCACTAATAGGAAACAAAGATTGTTGATTTGAAGGAGAGTTTCCCTGCACAATTTTTTTGCCAAGTATCACTTACAAAAAATAGATGGATATTGCATGGTAAATGAAAAGGGTGAACTAAAGACATAGCAAAATAATTAATATAATTGGTAAGAGTGCTATAAAAGTTCATTCAAAAAGGCCACTGAAATCTTCGGTTGAACCAAAGGAAAAAATAGAATTCAGTTCTTCAAAAACTGAGAGAGGGTAGCGATAGTTAGTGACAAGGTCAGAGAGGAAGATAAGGTTTGGCAATTTTACATGAACAATGAGGAAAAACTGCAAATGATAGGTTAATTTCAAGGATCTAAATGGGCAACGGAAAAAGGACAGCAAATCAAAAGCTCGAAAAGTGAAACCTACGCCTTTACAAATGTAGAAACTGAATCATTTATGGAAAGAAAAATGTAAAGCCCATATATTGTAGATAGTTACCTTATAGTGGCACATTCAGCACAAAACATTACTGTTATTCATCAAAGCCACGCCTAAATGCTATCATCGAAAACATATGTCAATGATTTGTATGATGGAAATAAGGAAGATCAGTATCTTCAAATTCCTGAAGGTAGTTCCTTCGTGCCAGCTTCTCTTGATCGAGTCCAGGATGTCTCTAAGGACACTTCAAGTTCTTATCATTGAAGAATATGCATGTATTGGAGAGAAATTAAGTTCACCAAATTTAACGAGCAAAACATTCCAAGTCAATTGTGATTCCAGCAATTCAACTCTAAAATAATGAGGGAGTTATAAACATTGATAAAAAAATAGACAAAAGCAATTCAAATATAGACCCTTAGCCATTAAACATACCAGGCGTGCTAGAACTATGAGAAGTACATATTTCCGCACTATTCATATCTCCAAGAAGAGTGACTTAATGACGCCCATATTTAATAATGCCCAGTCTCTATGTCCTGTGACGAACAGGATACACTATGGTTTTGGAGAATAATATTGATAAAGCTCGACATCTATCATACAGAATCTAACAGTCATCCAGACAATGCTCCATTGACTAAAACAAAATGTGTAATTTGCTGCATCAGTAGCACAGAAAACATTGATGAGGTGAACAAACATAATTCACCGCGATTAACTTCCATCAGCGGAACGTGATTAACTTCCATCTGCGGAAAGTATTCAGAATGAACTTATAGACTCAACATTCAACATTCTTGAAAGAAACATGATGCTGTCAGCATGAACCTTGTCGAGAGTAAGCACCTTAGACTTCAGAATTTCCCTTTCCAGTTCATTCTTAAGCTGCTCCGTTTCCTAGACATCTCCAAAACGGAAGTTAATCAGTGTAACAGTAATGAAAGAGCAGAAGAGAATTAAAGGAAGAAAGTACTATCACATGTCTCTACATCTTCAAAAGATTTAACACTTAAGTAGTCATCAAAACCAAGAGAAGAGCAGATTGCTTGTATGAGTACAATACCTAAAATGATGAAAATAGTTTCATCCGCACTATGAAATGGAGAACAATCAAAAGCATGTATGGCAACCAGTCAGCATAGTACACACAAATGGACAACGTGTTGAAAACATAGCTTTGCATATATTTTGAAATAATGTTCTACTCCACAACATGCTGGCTCAACAGTTCTCTCAAAGACATTGCACACATTTTCCTCAATGATATAGAAAAATAATATTTGTCACTTCCCATGTTTACAGAAGTTTCATATTGAGATAGAATATTTATCACTTCCCATGTCTCCAAAAAGTCTCATATTTTTTTTTTTAAAAAAAGAAAAAACTGGAATCTAAGACCTTTTAAACTAAAAGGAGAAATTCTTGCCAACTGTAGCTCCCTCTGGTATTTCTAGAATTCACCATCCAGCAGGAACATAATATCAGCTTTCTACTCTAGCTGGGTTGCACATGATGCAAAAGCATCCAGCATTGTACCTGTGCACGTTGCTCTAAAACAACTATCTTTACCTTTGATCCTTATCCACAATGAATAGGCCTAGAGATGAAGTAAGTAAATCTTCAAAAAGTTAAGGTGATTCACAAAAACACAGCACTGGAACACAGATAAACACAGGAACACATATAACTCATGTGAATAAAAAGTACAAGCACCCTTATGTACCAGCCCACAAATGACGTAATGAGATGAAAATACATACATAGCAACGAATCAATAAGTGGACAGAAATGCCTTGATATATCACATTTTGAATGGCTAAATGTTTCCCAAAAATAATGTGTCATGATCAAGAGATGCAAAGACCATACCTCCGGAAGCCAACCATCAATAACAAAGACAACCAAGGCGAAGCCATCCAAAGTTAAAAAGGCATGGGCTTCTTTAATGTGCAGCCCAATCTCAAGAAGGAAGGAAGTAAACTGGAAGTTCAAGATTCATAGATCAGTAAAGTTTAGCAAGTTATAATGGACATCTATGAAGCACGGACACTCCTCGGAGGTCCCCGTATGCGCGTCGGACACTCCGGGGACACGGACACGCCGGAGACACGCCGGAAAACGTACGGGACACACCGGGAAACATGTCCACGTAATTTTTTATTTTTTTTCCCCAAAGGGGGATACGCGTCGGACACGGCAAGACACCGATCAGGACACGGTAGGGACTTTATTGTTTTTTTTTTTACATTATCAGAGGTAAATATGTTATTACATATATATGTGGGTTAGAAATACTATTAAGGGTTTAAAACCCTAAGGGCACATTTGATTGTCGGATTAAATAGTGAGGGATTAGTTAGTGCGGGACTGTTAGTCCTGGGACTAAAATAAAAACAATCCTTTGCTTGTCAAGGTCCGGTATTAATTGCAGTACAAAGAATATTTGTACGTTTATGATAAGTGCACGAACCCACCAACCTATTTTCATGCAACCACCTATCCACTATCTTATCCATATTCCACCTAGTTACCCACTTTGCATGCATATAGCTAGTAGTTCCATATTATTAGCTAGTAGTTCCACATTGTTAGGCATGAGTTTACCCATTTTGCATGCATATAGCTAGTAGTTCCCTATTGTTAGGCATGTAGTTAGTTGATTAGTTTTTCCTTTCCAGTATGTATGCATAAGAGTTGTATGGCTATAAATATAGCTGAGGTAGTTAATAAAATCATCAACTTTTCTCCAGAATACACTTTCTCTCTCCAGTTACTCTCTCTCTCTTCCCTCTTTCTCCCTTCTAGTGCTCTTGGGTTTGACTGTAACAGTTTAATTACTGGGATAAGAGATAGATTAAATTTTACATTTCCTATTTTGTCCTCATCATAATACTAAAATGCCTTTGATACATACTATTTAGCAAATGCAAAATTTTTAGTTAATAAATCAGTGCTTTCAAATGCAAAATTCAGTGCTTCCAAACGCAAAACAGTACTTTGTTCCATTTTTTTTGTTCTTGTTGGGGAACAGTTCTCGGTTACATAAAAACCAAGTAACAGGAGTAGTTTTTTACTTATCGGAAAAACGAGATCCATGATATAAAAAGGAGGGTAGTTTTTTACTCAAAGGAAAAACGAGATTCATGAGGAAAAGCGAAATCTATGAGGGAAAACGAGGGCAGAAAAACGAAGACCAAAAAAACGAGATCCTTATGCAAAATCGATTTTAAACACCAATTCACATGGCCATGTTTAAGACACCACTGAGGGGATATTTTAATCCCTGGATAACTTATCCAGTTATCCAGGGTCCAAAGAAACACAACAAATCTCGGATTTCCTTTCCCTTGGATTATTTAATCTAGCCCAAATTATATCCCCTTTGATTGGTGACAAATAGGCCCTAACAGAGGTGGGTGAGATTTTAATTGAGGGGTAAATTTTGTTGGTAGGTGTTTTAATTGAGAGTTATTTTTGTAAAAATATTATTTAGTCCAGAGTACTGCTTTGTCCCAAAAATAAATAATACCACCCTGAGCTGAGACTAAGTTACCCCCCAAATAGACCACTATGTTGTTAAATAAACATTTTAATCTTATTCCAACTGCAATCAAACACTGACTTGAGCCGAATTAAAATAAAATAGTCCAGTCCAGAGGGAGTTATTCGACAATCAAACGTGCCCTAAATTACCAAGCGACAGCTACAGTTCTTCCAGCCACAGCAACAATTTTCTTCCTCCGACAATGAACGACTGTGCATAGTCCGACTTGCATCTCTCTCTCTCTCTCTCTCTCTCTCTCATCTCTCGCTCTATCTCGTCTCTCTCAATCCCTCATACAGAAGTAAAAAATATTATTTTTGGTCAATTTAGACTGTGGTATTTAATAAATTTTTTTAAAATAAAAAATAGAGTTTTTTTAATTTATTTGTCGTCTTTAGTGATATTTTTTTTAACTTTTGGACATAATTTTATACTTTTTAGATTCCTTTCATCAAGACGGACTAATAAACCACAAATCATTAAGGTTAAAACAATAAATACAAAAAAAAAAAAACAAAGACAAGAAATAAATTCAAATAAATAAATTTACCCAAATAGAGCCAATATTATATAATTTGCTATATCCGTAGTATACAATAACTTTGTGATATCGATATAATATCTATAGAGTCATAGTCTGTATTAAACTATATATAATATATGTACTAGTCTGTTAAAGAATTATATAAATACTAAATATCTGTACTAGTCTCTGCTAGAGTATTATATAAGTACTAAATATCAGTACTAGCCTACTAGATTATTATATAAGTACTTAACTATCGGTACTAGTCTACTGAAGTATTATATAATATTAGTATAGTATGTATATGTTAGTTTACTTAAATATACCATGTATGTACATATATATTATATAAAAAAAGTTACCGCTCGTGTCCGTGTTCCTATTTTTTTAAAAATACTCGTGTCCGTATCCGTGTCCGTATCTGTATCTGTATCCGTGCTACATAGATGGACATACTCCTAAATTAGCAACTCATCATTGTATTATTTAATTTAGTTTTCCTTGTTCTTGTTCATTCCTTTATATTTTCTCCCTTTACTAAAGGAGCACAATCCAAGTACACAATCGCCTACAAAAGTTTCATGAATAGTATATGATATAGAGAGGATTTCAGGAAACATTTAAACTTCTATGCACCACCACCTTTAAGCTGTTCTCAGAAACCTGCATATAGAAAACATCATATCTCATGGCGCGCGCGTGCGCGCACTCATGGGATGAAATATACTTGGAAATAAAACATAAGCCTAGAACTTCATGTACAAGGTAAATTATCTAGCTATCAACAGCAAGAACCATAGCGGATTGTCAAAATATTGACTTCTTCAGTTGGCTTGAAAGCTGTCACCAAACCATATTAACAATGGATTTGCATATAAATGAGAAACATGAAAAAAATATGCAGAATCAATCCACCAATATGTAGGAAATACAAGATGAAAAAAAAATCTGGGGAGAACTACCTGACTAAGGAGTTTTGGCTTGTCTAATGTTGCGAAAGTGATCTCGTGCATTGTCCTGCGCGATAACCAGCTCAAAATGTCATTTGAGGAGGAAAAGATAAGAGCTCATTCATGCAAGAAACTACTTACCACAGAATAGTCACAGTGAATCAAACTTGTAAATCCAACAATGAGCCTAATATGCGGGTAATCTTGTACATAATAACTTGATTATCCAAAGCCCAGATATAGTTATCTATGAGGAATATTATGCAAAAACACCAAGGAGACGGCAACGTAATATAGGAAAGACAGATAACCAATAACCAACTGAATGATTCCACCTCCAGCGACTATAGAACTTGATTTTTTAAGCATATATTTTGTCAACCTATAGTTCAAAATGAATAATGGCACTTAAGATACCTTCAATGCTAAATCCGCTCCAATGAATGAACCAGTGAAATTACTCATGCTAATGTTAAATGTCAAAAAAAGACTCACCTGGAACGATGTGAAGCAGGATGATTGACACTATCGCCATCTTCAGACTTGTTAACATGAAATAGAAGGGCTTCAATATTAGGTGATGGGCCAAAGGCAGGTGGTGGATGGATTCTGTGGAGAGAGAGAGAGAGAGAGTAATAATGATTCTATTAAAACTCCAAAGTTAACCAAGTAAACGTAAACAAAGAAAATATAGCTCAAAAAGTGACATTAGTACTTGTTTTCTGAAAGGCAGTTAGCAAAGATTGTGTCAAAAATAGTTTACCCCAATCTACTAGACTGATTCACATTACTTTGAGCATCATCTTCTCCGGAAGAACCCAAACATTCAGAGTCAACTGAATAACCGTGATAGATAGGATGAACCTGCATGGTACGATCCAAATCCAAAAAATATGAGAGGCTTAAAAGAAGACGGCAACTAGTATTGCCGACAGTGTATCCGCGACCAACGTGGCGACAAAATTATTTAGTCGGCAATTCCCAACGAAATGTAGACCCTTTGCCAACCAAATATTTGGTCGGCAATGGTGAGTTTTCTCTTACTGAGACTTGTTTTTTCCTTTTGTTTATTTTTATAAAACAATAATATTACGAAATAGTATTGCCGACAGCGTGAAAAGTGACTCTCTTGGGATTAGATGAGAAAGCTCGTACATGATTCCAAAAGCAAGCTAAGAGACGTATATATATACCCTCTTTATATGTACACTCCGTATATAAACAAGGTATACTATGGGTTGACTTGTTCTATTCTTCGAGAGACCTAACGGGACACATTCAACATTGATACCACACACTACAAGCAAGCCATGGTCGGAACTTTTGAAGAATAGAACAAGTCAACAAATAATATATACCCTCTTTATATACATCTAAGCACATGAACATAGATTTTGTGTTCTTACATCACAAGTATATTACTGTTTTGTTACATCAATAAAATAATTTTGGTCCACCGCGGAACATATTGAATAGAAGGATCGTGATGAATATTAGGAAATGAAAGTACGCGGAAAAGTTGCTGATATATTGAGGATGTAACAAAACCAAAAGCCGCTTACCCGCACAAGGTGAACTTCAAATGCGGGTCTATGAGCAGGGTCTTCCGCGCAATGAAGTAGTCTAATGTGCGTGAGCACGTCTGCTGCCCTTTCCACGTTTAGATGCGATGCATATCTACATAATAGCAAAAAAATTCCTTATCCAACATCTAATCAGAGAGATAGGAAGCCCTATGATATGTAAATAACTTTTTGAGAATATAAATAATGAAGTTTTCCCATTCCAACAGATTAAGCTGTAAGATTATTTAAAAAATTTGCACTTGTTTAGCCTGCTTATGGAGGTGACCTTCGCTTAACGTGAGGGGGCATATCAAGAATATAAATAAATAAAGTTATTCCTCTATCTGTGGCTAAGAATCTAATAAAACCAATAAACAATTGATATGCACGCAAGCATGTTTTCAATCGTTGAAAATTGCGCACACAATTAGAGGAACACTTCATTATTTACGTCTTCGAAATAGGAATCTCGTGATATGAGTATGAAGTTCTAGAACTCTGTAGTTGCTTTTCATTTACCACTCTTTCCCGGCAGCCAAACAGAACGAAGTAAAATAATTCAATTGAAAGCTAGGGCAGGCGTACCCAAGAGGAAGCCGCTCAAAGTGAAGCCAGAGTTGGTCTTCGAAATCAGTGAACAAGGATTCTCCGTTATCCAGTTGTTGGAGTCGACTAAGCACTTCGTCGGGAACTTCTAGCTTCTTTCTGTTCTGTCGATAATGCTTCGCCGGAAACGTCGGCAAATCCGCCGCTATACTTCCGCTACTCTCGGTGTCTTTTTCCATTGCCATTAACGGAAGCAAAAGAATCCGAAATCCGAACTGAATTCCGATTAAATTTAACTTCAAAATTGCAACAGACCACCGCACCGGAACTTCTGTAATTCAGGTCGGAATCTTTCGATAGAGCCTGTTTCACCAGATGAGGATTGTACTTGTGGAATTCTAGTGAATGAGCGATCGATCGAGATATGAGAGAGACAGAGTGAGTGAGAGAGAAGATTCTTTTCGTTTACATGGGAGGTTAGACGGTGGGGCCCACATTATAGCAAGTCATTTAAAAAAATAAAAAGGACGAAAAAAAAATATTTTAATTAAGTGGAAACAAGTATTGAAATCGCAAACGCATGAAATCATATTAAAACACATGAAAAAATAAGTTTATTGAGACCGTTATTTAAAAATAGATTCCCACTAAACATAAATTCGTATTTTTGGATATTTTAATTCTTGTTTTCTTTGAGTAACAAGAAAGCCAACATCCTTCCTAATTCGGAATCGGGAAGCCTGCTCTACACAACGTATATAAGTGTATTATGCGTTAAAATGGGAACGAAGGATTTTTGGATGTGATTTGCACTAAAATGACGCACCAAGCATTGCTCAACTGTTCGGACAATATTTTTTGTTTTAACACATAGCACACCTTGCTATGCACATTACATAATAGGCACCTAAATCTGTTAATATGATACTTTTTTAGCATCAAAATGCTACTCAATACTCAGAGAGCCCACTATGCACAACGCATACAAATATGTTATGCACATTAAAACGGTACTATTTTCGCCATCAAAATGTTGTTCAAATACTGTTCTACTAGCTATTTGGACAGTATTTTGGTGGTCGGCAACATTTTAGCATGCATCATAATTGTACACTGTAGACAACATGATTCTCAGGTCATTTTTTAATCTTTTGTCAGTATATTTTTAAAAATATTCTCTAATTTTTTCATCTTTCTATTAAAAATGGCAATTAAAGACAGATTAATCGATATTATTCGTCATACGATATAAAAATTTATTAAGATAATATTTTGTAAAATAATTTGTACATGGTGATGTGACAACATCTCATTCAATGTTGATAAAATAATATCATATACATAACCATGAATACTATTGGGTGAATAACATAGCTTGTATATTATGCACAAATTTGACATGACAGAAAAGATTTTAAAAGTTTTCACACTACGAGGAGCATGATTGCTTTGTGTTTAAGGTCAAAATAAAATTATATTGAAATGGTTCTGGTTGGAGCACAAGGAGGCATAAAGATTGTGCAGTTTGGTTCTTACGAAAAAGTTTCTTAGTAAGATCAGTGGTCCAACAAAAGTTAATCAATCAGAAACAAGTACCATTGCACAAAAATTTATTAAGATAATATTTTGTAAAATAATTTGTACATGGTGATGTGACAATATCTCATTCGATGTTGATAAAATAATATGGTATAGATAACCATGAATCTATTGGATGAATAACATAACTTGTATATTATGTAAAGGTTTGACATGACATAAAAGATTTTAAAAGTTTTCACTCTATGAGGAGCATGATTGCTTCGAGTTTAAGGTTAAAATTTTGACGTTAAAATTATATTGAAATGGTTTTGGTTTTGGAGAACAGGGCGGCATAATGATTGCTCGGTTTGGTTCTTATGAAAAAAGCCTCTTAGTGACATCAGTGTTCCAATAAAAGTTGATCAATCAGAATGAGGCACCACAGCATAAAAATTTATTAAGATAATATTTTGTAAAATAATTTGTACATGGTAATGTAACAATATCTCATTCAATGTTGATAAAATAATATGTTATAGATAACCATGAATACTATTGGGTGAATAACATAGCTCGTATATTATGTATAGATTTGACATGACACAAAAGATTTTAAAAGTTTTTGCTCTATGAGGAGCATGATTGCTTTGAGTTTAAGGTCAAAATAAAATTATATTAAATGTTCGGGCTGGAGCATAGGGCGGCATAAAGATTGCCCGATTTGGTTTTTACGAAAAAGCCTCTTAGTAAGATCAGTTGTCCAATAAAAGTTGATCCGTCAGAACCAAGCACCATTTGCAATGCATCTGAAGAGTTGAGTGGTCGTCTAACCGACTAACATAACATTGACCATTCTTTCCTTTTCATTTCTTTCTTCGTCTCGTTCACACAGTACTAAGGACCTCTACAAGTTTTTTTTTTTCCAAGTGCAAGTCAATGATGCCAGAATGATATTATGTTTATAAATGTGTATGGTCACCATGTTTTAAAAATTATTTTTCTAAAGACTATATTTGAATAATTTTGAAACTGTAGACCATAATTATAGAAGTTATTTTCAGTCTAAACCACTGTTTGATTACTCATTTTCCTATTAATGATTGGGTATTAGATTTAGGGTCTATTTGGCCAAAATTATTTTTTTGGCTTATTTTTTGTCTTTAGTCAAATTTTTTTTGTATTTGTTATTTTTATGTCATTTTTTCGTGGATTATTGGTTCGTATTGACGAAAGGAATCTAAAAAATATAAAATTATGTCCAAAAGTTAAAAAAAGTAACTAAAGACGAAAATAAGCCAACACGAACGCTGTTTTTGCCTTATTTTTTGTCTTTTCTGAACTTTTTTCAAATTTAGCCGATGATTGATAACTTTTCTGAAAGCTCTTGTCGAGACGAACCAACAATCATCAAAAAATTGATGAAAAATAAAAAATTAAAAAAAAATTTAAATAAAGACAAAAAACTAAACAATGAATAATCCAATAATAACCACAGGCCAAATGGACCCTTAATATGCATAGCTTCTATGACCAATTTAAATTGCTGAGGTGATGTGGAAGAGCCCCACGTGGCAATACCCTGACATTCCGAAAGCTAGCAGACAGGAGGTTGGGCTGACCACACCTGACCGACATTCATTGTATGCCGCAAACGTGGCCGCCATTTTGTGAGGCTAACTGTTATTCCTTTAACTACAAGTTAATCATTTAGGGCCTGATTGGATGAGTATTTAAGTGGTGTATTAGTTAACACAAGCCTTAGTTAAAGCTGGACCCACCTCTAACCCGTTGATTGGCAAAAATTTCTGAGGTGTGTTAGTTAGCCCGTGGGCTAATTAAAGCCCCCATTGATGTCTTAGTTAGCCTTACCCCCCCCCCTAAGGCTAACTAAGGCATTGCCTTAGCCTTAACCAATTACCAAAATACCCACCCTTTTATATACACACTTATCTTTATTAAACATAATACAAATATATATAATAGACGTATATTATATATATATATATATATATATATACTGATAATATTTATACACACATACATATATACTTATATAATATATAATACGTATTTATAAACATACGTATATTTTATAAATACATACATATAAACATATATATATAATACATATATATACACTATATATTATCCGTATACATTATACGTATATATATATGTGTGTGTGTGTCTCTCTCTCTCTCTCTCTATATATATATATATATTATATTTATATTATAAGTGTATATATATAAGCATGTGTGTATTTTTTATGTATATATACGTATATTTTTAAATATATATACATATGTATAAATATCAATACATACATATAAACATATATATATATATATATAAAATACATATATACACTATATATTATCCGTATATATTATACGTATATATATATATATGTCTCTCTCTCTCTCTCTCTCTCTCTCTCTCTCTATATATATATATATATATATATATATATAAGCGTGTGTGTATTTTTTATGTATATATATGTATATTTTTAAATATATATACATATATACATATATATGTATTTTTTTTAAGTATATATACATATATGTATATATACATATATGTATATTTTTTAAGTCTATATATGTACATATATATATATATATATATTTATATATATATATATTTATATATATATATATATATTATGTATATTTTTTAAGTATATTATACTTATATTGTAAGTATAATATAAATATAAGTATAATATATACATATATAATATAATTATAATGTATATGGATATATAAATATAACTATATGTAAGTGTTTGTAGTTATGTACTTATAATATACGTATATATACATATATATGTTATTTTTGAAATAATTCATTAAATCCATAGCAAGGGGCAAAAATGTCTTTTGCTAGTTTAATACACATTCTCCTTTTCAAACATACCCTTCATCCAATCACTATATTATTTAACACACCCTTCTTAAAAATCACATCAATGTGGGCCACCACATCTTATTTAACACACCATATTAGTTAACACACCCTCTTTACTTAACACACCAAAAATTAAAACGGCATCCAATCGGCCCCTTAGGCTATTAAAATTACAATTTAACAATTTCTTTTTGATAATTTTTTTTTTTGCCGACTTTGACTTTATCAAATTTTTCTAGGTAATCATATTCTTAAATATAAATAAAATTTGGTCCATAATCTATATCTATAAACATTTCACACGGTGTAGATCCCACACAGTTTACACCAACGGTTAAGATTGATTTAATTCAACAGCCGAGGTTACAATATATTTTCACAATAATGGTCAGGATCAGTTTGATCCAATGACTGAAGTTTAGCCAAATAAAAAAAAACTAAACATCCTACCATCAAGTCTGCTTTTGTGCAGTAAAGATTGAAAAAATTGACCAGGTGTGTATTTTGTGGTCTGCAGTACAGAAAGCTCGCTCGCTCTCGCTCTCGCTCTCTCTCTCTCTCTCTCTCTCTCTCTACTTTCAAATTCAAAACGGGTTGATCATGGCGTTGCGAGTAGCTGAGTCTCTAGTCAACATTTATAGTCGTTAGCTACTGCTCGGCCTGAACTAATCCCATTACAAAAATGCCGTTTGTTTGAGTGGATGAACTTCATTGTGTGGTTCTCAATTGAAATTAAGTGCAGCATAACTTCATGCTTTCATATGGGAAGTGCACGTTGTACAATTTAGGCATGTAAGATTTTCACACAAGGTGGTTAATTTGAGCTTTTCGGCATGTAAGATTTTTGTTCTCTTTTGTTTGAGTGGATGAACTTTGAGTTAATCCAAGCAAGAATTTGATCAGAATTTTCATAAAGTCATTTTGACATAAACAAATGAAATTGTCCCATGTTCTTCGCTCTCCGTCTACTACTACTCCTACCAACAAGGCACTTAAAAGAAGACATAGTGGCAAGGTTTCAAAGGCCACTTCTCGGTCTGGGCTTGAATTACAACGCAACAAAACTATTACATATTCAAAACAGAGTAGCCCTGAAAAGAGAGATGACGAAAGAAGAAGTAGACAAAGACCCATCACGATCTGTATCATCCAAAGAAGATAACTGCTGAGGATGTAACATATGGCAAATCAAAGGGATCGAAATAAAATTATTTTTTCACATTGATGAGTTGACGAACAAAGATGATGCATTCTAAAACCACTGTGTGTGTGTTTGATAATGATAAGGTGAACAAGTTGTTGTTTGTTAGCTTCACATTGACAATTTGAGGGTCATACATAATCAGGTTCTGAAATCATGAACTTGGAAGTTATACAACCATTCTTACTCCCTTTTTGGCTTCTTTACCAAGTTGTTCATTTACAATTGGTTCGTTAAAATATTTCAAGAATACAAACGATTGACAGAGAGGGAACACCAAATGAAGAAAAAGTGTGTGTGTGTGTTTGTGTGTGTGTGTGTGAGAGAGAGAGAGAGAGAGAGAGAGAGAGAGAGTTGAATATCACATATTTTGGCTTCTTTATCAAGTTGTTCATCTACAAGTGGTTCGTCACAGATATTTGAAGAATACAAACTATTGATAGGGAGAGAACATAAAACGAAGAAAAAGTGTGTGTGTGTGTGTGAGAGAGAGAGAGAGAGAGAGAGAGGGAGGGAGGGGTTGACAGTTAAATAATACATATTTTGGCCTGTTTACCAAGTTGTTCATCTACAATTGGTTTGTCACATATACTTCAAGGATACAAACTATTGAAGGGGGAGGGAACTCCAAATATAGAAAAGTTGTGTGTGTGTGTGTGTGTGAGAGAGAGAGAGAGAGAGAGCAGTACTTGACAAAGTTAAATATCACATATCTGGACTTCTTTACCAAGTTGTTCATCTACAATTGGTTCATCACTGATATTTCAAGATACAAACTATTGACAGAGAGAAACACCAAATGAACAAAAACTGTATAAGAAACTAGGGCAAACGAACAAACTAATCCAGTTAAACAACTGGGCTGATCAGCAGGAAGAAGAAGCTTTACAATGCATTTTAATCTCACAAAATGGCTGTGCACATATTTCTTCATTATTAAAGGGGGTTCGGGTCAAAACCAAAGTGGATCTGCGGTAAAGCGGCGCCTCCAGAACTATGGCAGCTTGTGCTGCTCCTCGATCTTCCCCCATCAAATTCCAGCTTCACGCACATTCACCAACTTTAGAGATGACCCATTGTGATTGCTGAGCAAAATCCAGTAATGGATTTATCCTTGTGACGGTCGCCTCCCTCCCAACCCACCTGTGTCAACAATTCGATCAACTACTCGTTCAAAAACAGAAGAAGAATCATTTGAAATCTGGAAAAGAAAAAATCTTTGGCAAATGACCTACCTCCTTGCCTATAAGCCTCAGCATCTCTGTGATTTCCGAGAAATCGGGTCTTAGAGTTGGGTTTTGCTGCCAGCACCTCTCAAGTAGTTCGACAAGCTTTGGATTGGTGTTCTTGGGAATTGTAGGCCGCAGACCCTGACAATCATGTCAACAATATCGAACAATCGTTTAAGAAACCTCCAGGCTCCCTGTTTGTTTGACCGGACCAATAGCGAGTGATACGTACTCCCATGCAAATTGTGATGGGATTGTAAGTACCTCAATGCATATCGAATTATCGTTTACTGAATCTCCAGGCTTCCCGTTTGTTTGACCAGACCAATAGCGAGGGACACATAGTCCCATGCAAATAGTGATGGGATTATAAGTACCTCAATGCTGCAGGTATTTTATATCCTGCATTGCATGTGATTTTCACATCCCTATGACAACTAATCCAGAACACAAAAGTTCCAAACAAATGAGTGACATGTGCTCACCCTTGTAACCTAATCCCATACTCTAATCCGGGCAAAACTAAAGGGGCTCAGTACGTACATCAAAAAATCGAGAAAAAGGCACAAACGAATACCTGTTGAACAACACCAACAGCTGCTTGCACCGGTGTTAAGGACGAGTATGGAACCTGCATATGCGAATCACCCAATGTTAACATGGTTACCTACAGGACGAACGAGGAGGTTCATTCTCATTCTCTTTCATATCATATGGTAATGACTATGAAGCACAGTGCAAACTAGAAGAATATTACTGAAAGGCTTACTTCTCCTGTTAACAGCTCCCATAGCACTACTCCGAAACTGAAAACATCAGCCTTGTGGTCATATGGTTCGTGTTCGATGACCTTCAATGCACAAAAGACCATTTTTAGAAAAAAGTTCTCCAGTTAGAACCATCTTATTAGAACAACAAAGGCGAATTACAGAAAGGATTTTTGGGAAGTTGGCATATTTGCAGCAGCCGACAGCCATTACAGAAAATCACATGAAACATGAATAACCTAGTAGTTAGCACCCATGCCGCGCGAGTTCCCCAAACGCCAGGGGACAGAACCACGCCTTACGACAAAAGGGGAGAGTGAAACCTAGAACGAGACCACTCCAAGAATGAGACACCCTAGACAGAAAGCTGGCAAGAGGGATACAAATGAGAGATTTCCCTATTGGACTCCAATCCAATACTATATGTTGAAGAGACCACTAAAAGAAAATAGAAGAATGTGACCATCAAGTTTCTTCAATGATCTCTTAGCTAGGTAGGAGCTTAGGCAGATACTTTTCTTCTTATGACATGATACGAGAGAAGGGATAAATAGGAACTACATCCAAATACAATCATCAGAAAGTAGAAACCTTTAAACAAGGCTGGGTAGGTGCTGGCCGGCTGGGCACTGCCCCATGTATTTACAAAAAATGACCCAAATCACGTGAGTAAAAGTTCTTGGAGGAGAGTTGGTTTGCCCGGGTGACTGATCCTGCCTGCTACCAAGTGCATGAGGCTCCCCTTGCTGTGTGGTTTGGGAAAGGATTGGATGTATTTGACAGTACTTCTGCAAGCGGAGAGACTATTTTGGCAACTTGAACCCATGACCACCAGTTCACACAAGGACAACGTTACCATAGCGGCCAGGCCACCCTTCATATGAGTATTCGAATATATTAGAAACTACTAGGAATTTTGGCTCTGTCCCTGGATTGATCCCGAACCAATTGAGTAGAAAGCAAATAAAACAAAAAGAAACATTACCACTACTACTTGAACATCAAGTTATGAGAAAGAGAGAGAGACTTTGAAAACCAAAATGTAAATAGGTCTAATATGCCGAAGAACTTCTGGAAAACTGCATGGGCCTCTATGCCTAATACAGATTTCTTGCATAAAAATGTATCCATTTAGGCAACAAGTTTCACAGTGCCCACTGATGACATCAGAAGTAACAAATTTGATATAAGACATAAATAAAGTGGATATGACACCTAACAGATCACATCAATTAAATCAAATGGTAACCATGACAACAGGGGAGCAATGCATACAATTATGACTATATACTTGACACCAAAACCAATAATGTACAAGTGTTGAAGGTGCTGCAACAATGTTCAATGAGGGTATACAATGAGAAATGTGAAGATGTAGATAGAATGGAAAGAAAAAATAAATAAATGGAGATATTGCCGCATGTAGTAATAGGCCAGGCACCAAAAATACAAGCTGTGGGCATCACGGTTCAACAATAGTTCCCTGTAGGGACACTGTGTATTCCATCTCCGCAGATGGAATCGAATATCACCAATTCCTAAAATGCAGGGGAGACACCCATGAGAAAACTGGAATGGAGAACTTTTTTCACAGGGAACTTTGCGTATTTAGCACACAGAAAAACATGCATAAGAAGTGATCATAAGTTCAAATTTATAGGCAATTTAAAAAAAAACATTCATACCTCTGGAGCCATCCAACGATATGTTCCAGTTTCTGCAGTCATCACTCCAGATTGAGTTTGCACTCTAGCAACTCCAAAGTCCGCAACCTTAACGACCTGCCCAGGAGAAGAAAAAATTTCACAGAATAATTGAAAGCACAAAGAAGGCACCGTTGCATTGCAAAGGAGATATTCATAAGAGAAAATACCATACCCATACGGGATCTGAATAAAAATGGAAAATTTGGAATTCAAACATGGGACCACAAGAGAGAAAAAAATACGAAACTTGATAGTAAAATGAACATTCACGTATAAAATGTGCATTCAACATCAAAGAGAAAGAATGAAAAACAAACTTAACATAACGTTCAAATTATATCGGATTCTAAAAAGCCTGTTACCTTGTGTTCATCCATCAGAAGATTGGCAGTCTTCAGGTCCCTGTGAATGATATTATTTTGATGCAAATAGTTCATTCCCTTCGAGATATCAAGGGCTACTTTGAGAAGAGTAGGAAAATTAAATGCACCGCCATGCTTATGCAGAAAGTCATAAACACTTCCTCTGGACATGAACTCTGATAAAACAGAAACATGAACATTTTCTTTTATCAAATAAACGGGAACATGAAAAAGCAATTAAAACTTGACAATGAGACTGAAACATATAATCAATGAAATGAAATGATTGAGGGTTGTTAGACCATAATACTTCCAATTCAAATACCACAGGAACAAGATATGCTCAATTGTTTGAAGTACATAAGTGTTCAATTTGATGCCAACATGAACTTAGTCAAATGTGAGTCCAGACCAAACGTATTGCATAACATACATCATAATGTTGCAATCATAAAGCATGTAATGAAAAGACAAAACACTTCGATTTTTCTTGTGGTTTAGCTGCTTCCCTACATCCAACACCACCATCCCACCACGAATTTCTAATCCACTCAATCAGGGTTTGCATTAATTCACCTAAAACCTTTACAATCCACTAAATGGGTTTTCAAGGTGCGCTCAAATCTTTTACAGACAGTAGAACAATTATGTAGGTAAGGGTTTCTTGGCTAAACCCAAAACAAACAACCTGCTTACCTGCATAACACAACCTAAGTAAAACTCCAAACAAGTATGATGAGACAAGTGTGCAAGTTTGTGAAGTCAACAAGTGTATACCTCCAGTGATACAAAAGATGAATAAAAGGACTTCAAAGAAGAAATCTAGAAAGCCTATCTCCAAGAGATGTAGCCACACCCTTCAAAGGAGGTAACCAAGCTCGCTCTCACACTCACAGAATGTGAAGAACACTCATTGTTAAGAGTGAATAAAGAGAATAAGAGTCTAGTCAGTTAAGACCTCTTAGACTCATCAATCTTACATCAAAGAGGCCTAATCATACACAGCCAAGCATTCAACGGGCAGAAAATTTTGAAATTCAACCAATGAGGCCGACTACAAACCAGGCTTTGGGTGACTACACTTGAGTTGGTCCACCAGCCTAGCATTCTGGTCTTCGGGAATTAGGACAGGACAGTCGACGAAGGTCTGGTATACTCCACTATTGAAAACCTTACCAAAGTGTTGGTTTGTCAACCATTGTAGACACACTTATTGTAGTTCTAAATCTTGGGCGTGCCTCCAAGGTTCTACTCATTTTCCACAGCTCTCTGGTGACAAATAAGTCGTTTCAAAGCCGGCTTGACGGTCTCTTTCCCTTTCAATCATCCAATCCACCTTGCCAAAAAGGAAGCTTCCACTACACATCCATTCCGGTGAAGAAACTTTCATGCGCAAGGTCATCAACATCTTCATGGGTGCACATGAACTACGCCCATTAGCTTTACCTTCACGGACATACTTCAAGTATAGCTCTAGCTAACAGAATAATATTAAGTAATCAAAATGCCAAACTATGCTAGTATTAGCACTAAATTAAGTTTTAATTTGATTCCAATTCCAAAAAAATCCTCTCCAACAAAATAAAAAACCTGATGTTGATGCATACTATCACCTAAGAATAGCCAGCAACATCATGAAAATAGAAGTTTCATAAGAAGTACCAGTCAAAATGCACAGGTTTGGAGGTCTTGTGCAAGCGCCAATAAATTGTACAACATTCTTGTGCCGAATCTTCCTGCAAGAACCGAGAGAAGTCAGAGAAAAATAAGAACAGGTGGATATTGTTCCCCAACACAGGAAAGATTGAAGAGACCTATAGTAGATTTGCAGCTATCATGACTTTGTTGGGGTTAAACCACTAAACAAGTTAGAATACTCAGAAAAAATGAAGATTAAAAAAAGAAAAAGAGAAAAAGAAGAAAAAGAAACAGACAAAGCAAAACTGTTCGACAAAGGCAAGCCTCTGGGAAGGAATTGATAGTCAGTGAGAGAAAAAAGACGAGGAAGACAAAGAAGAATGATGGCCAAAAACTTATGCCACTATCCACTGTGAATTTTTTCTTTTTTGTTACCAACATCCAACTGATTTTGACATTAAGAAATATCGAGTGCACCAGTACCAAAACCTTGGTAAAAAGTTAATAAATATGCTAAAAGTAAGATTTAATGGTCTGCTGTCAGTCAACCATGTTAGCTCCATGAACCTAAGAACATTCCATTTCTAGAAACAAACCAAAATCATCGATAGGTAAAAGAGTGATCTATCCCATCTACAAAATGGCTAAAATTTAGTGCACATAGAAGGAGAACAGCCGCTTCAGCAGGCCCTAGATGGACCTTTTGTGCATAAGTGAATACCTCCGAATAAAGAAGCCTGAAATATTTTAAAATTTGACCTGGAAAATAAAAAGTCCGGTGTAGCAACTGCCTCTATGAAGTCAGAAAGATATACGAGTTAGATGTTATAGACTGATCGTGAAAGCAGTTTTATATTCTGTTCATAGACAATGTGCCTGAGTTATGAACTAATCTTGAGTACCAAGGAATGACATCAGAAACAGTTAAAAGTAGGTTGCGGACTATGGAGGAATTGACTAGATCCCACCGCAGCACCTATAAACATATAATCTAACGGACCTCATAATGAACACTTCCTGAGCAAACTCTGACACCATATCTTTATTCACAAGGTCGGGCTTGAGAACTTTGATAGCCACCTCCTGACTACAATACGAGCCTTTATACCTGAAGAAGACAAATGATCTTGTTATACTAAGTGCTAAAACACTACCCGATATATGTTGAGAGCGATAAGACTCACAAATCACCAAATGACCCAGATCCAACTTTGTTTTCGAATTTCAGCAGGCTGGCATCAATTTCCCAGACATCAGCTCCATCAATAGGTATCTTTACATGATCAGCAGAGGACATAGATGCAGTTTGGGGTAGCTCGCTTATAGGAAACAACGATTGTTCATTCGAAGAAGAGTTTCCCTGCAGAAATTATTTACTAAGTGTCAATTACAAAAATAGATGGATATTGCAGGGTAACTGAAAAGGGTGAACGAAAGACATAGCAAAACAACTAATATGATTGATTAGAGTACTATAAAAGTTCTGTCAAAAAGGTCACTGAAATCTTAAATACACACAAGGTTGGCCTGAAGGAAAAAATAGAATTCAGTTCTTCAAAAATTGAGGAGAGAGGGTGGCAATAGCTAGTGACAAGGTCGGAGAGGAAGATAAGGTTTGGCAATTTCTACATGAACACCTGCAAATGATAGGTTGACTTCAAAGATCTACAAGGACAATGGAAAAAGACTGCAAATCAAAAGCTTGAAAAGTGAGACCTATGCCTTTAAAAATGTAGAAACTGAATCATTTGTGGAAAGAAAAATGTAAAGACCATATAGTGTAGCCAGTTACCTTATAGTGCCACATTCAACACAAAACATTACAGTTATTCATCAAAGCCATGCACATACCTAAATGCTATCATCAAAAACATATGTCAATGATTTGTAAGATGGAAATAAGGAAGATCAGTATCTTCAAATTCCTGAATGTAACTTCATTTGTACCAGCTTCTCTTGATCGAGTCCAGGATGGCTCTAAGGGCACTTCAAGTTCTTACCACTGAAGAATATGCGTGTATCGGAGAGAAATTAAGTTCACCAAATTTAATGAGCAAAACATTCCAAGTCAATTGTGATTCCAGCATTTCAACTCTGAAATAATGAGGGCATTATAAACATTGACGATAAATAGACAAAAGCAACAATATAGACCCTTAGCCATTAGACATACCAGGTGTGCTAGAAATATGAGAAGTACATATTCCCGCACTATGCATATCTCCAACAAGAGTGACTTAATGATGCCCATATTTATTAATTCCCAGTCTCTATGCCCTGTGACGAGCAGGATACCCTATAGTTTTGGAGAATAATATTGATAAAGCTCGACATCTATCTCATAGAATCTAACAACCATCCAGACAATGCTCCATTGACTACAACAAAATGTATAATTTGCCATATCAGTAGCAAAGAAAACACGACAAGAAGAACAAACATAATTCACCACGATTAAAGCATTCACAATGAACTTATTGTTAGAATATTGAGAAGATAAAAAGAATACTGAAGTTTTGCATTGACTGAATGAATATTACAAAGCGTAGTACATGGTTAAATAGAATATTGAGAAAACCCTAATTATATAAAAAGACTAAACTACCTTATTGAATACTACACTAGATTAGGCACCCTTATTGAATACAACGCTAGATTAGGCAACAATGCTTGATTGGGCAACATATAGATTCACACCCGCCCTCAAACTTAGGATGCAATGACAAAGATAATTGTGAATTTGCCAAGTAGAAAATGAAACTGAGTTTGCCGGAAGCTAACAGTGGTTTGCCGAGGGTCCCCGAATGTTCGTCGATGATCGATGAGGATTTTGGTTGCGGCAAACAGAGAGCACGATGTGGATCCAGAGAGAACAATACACATCCATTGAAAGAAGAGGAATCATACTGGTGCAAAAACAGACTGCAGATGCAGATCTAGAGAGAACAATGCAGATTCAGAGAAAACGATGCAGATCACTTGAAAGAAGAGGAGTCCACTGGTTCAAAATAAATTGCAGATGCAGATCCAACGAGAACGATATAGATCCAAAGAGAATGATATAGTCCAATAAAAGAAAAGAAGTTGATTGGTGCAAAGCAAATTGCAGATGCAGATGCAGATTCAGAGAGAATGATGAAGATCTATTAGAAGAAGAGGATTCAATTGGTGCAAAATATATTACAGACATAGATGCAGATGTAGATCCGAACAGAAGTGTAAGCAAAAAGTCCAGCTGCTGAATATATTGTGTTCAGAACTCCCAAATCAAGTAGATCTTAGGTTCGAACAATCAATACCAATAATACGCAACAGTGACAAACATGTCTAGAACCACACCGGTGTATAGTATCGAGATGAATAATGATAAGCAGTGCCGATGAACAATAACAGAACAAGCAATGGCCTGGCAGACGACAGCAAGGGTTAGGTCCACCGGTAAATTAAAATCATTTAGGTCTTAACCTATGGCTCTGATACCTTGTTAGAATATTGAGAAGAGAAAAAGAATACTGAAGTTGTGCATTAACTGAATGAATATTACAAAGCGTATTACATGCTTACGTAGAATATTGAGAAAACCCTAATTATATAAAAAGACTAAACTGCCTTATCGAATACTACGCTAGATTAGGCAACATATAGAATTCGCACTTATAGACTCAACATTCAACATTCTTGAAAGAAACATGATGTTGTGAGCATGAACCTTGTCGAGAGTAAGAACCTTAGACTTCAGAATTTCCCTTTCCAGTTCATTCCTAAGCTGCTCCATTTCCTAGACATCTCCAAAATGGAAGTTAATCAGTGTAACAGTCATAAAAGAGCAAAAGAGAATAAAAGAAAGAAAGCATGTCTCTATATCTTCAAAAGATTAAACACTAAAGAAGTCATCAAAACCAAGAGAAGAGCAGAGTGGTTGTATGAGTATAGATACTACAACACGAAATTAGTTAAATCGGCACTATGGAATAGAGAACAAGCAACAGCATGTATGGCAACCAGTCAGCATAGTACACACAAATGAACAACGCATTGAAAATATAGCTCTGCATATATTTAAACAAAAATGCTACACACACATCACTGATGCACATCACTGATGCACATCACTCAAAACTACGTCGTTTTGAGCTGAAAACTATATTTATTTTTGACCTACAGCGCTCAAAACATATTTGGGTCTTCCTCAATACAAAACAACGCAATTTGAGTGACGTGTAAAAGTGGTGTGTGTGTAGCACTCTTGATATTTAAAACCTAGTTGCAATAATGTTCTGCTCCACAACGTGCTGACTTAACAATTCTCTCAAAGATATCGCACATTTTCCTGAATGAAATATAGATAGAATATTTGTCACTTCCCATGTCTACAGAAGTTTCATATTGAGATTTCACATGTCTCCAAATGTCTCATATTTAAGAAAAGAACAAAACAAAACAAAAAACTGGAATCTAGAACTTTTTAAACTAAAAGGAGAAATTCTTGCCAACTGTAGCTCCCTCTGGTATTTCTAGAATTCACCATCCATCAGAAACATAATATCAGCTTTCTACTCTTGCTGGCTTGCACATGATGCAAAAGCATCCAACATTGTACCTGTGCACATTGCTCTAAAACAACTATCTTTACCTTTGATCCTTATGCACAATGAAAAAGCCTAGAGATGAAGTAAATCTTCAAGAAGTTCAGGTGATTCACAAAAACACAGCAGCGGAAGAGAGATAAACACAAGACCACATATAACTCATGTGAATAAACAGTAAAAGCACCCTTATGTACCAGCCCACAAATGACGTAATGAGATGAAAATACGCACATAGCAACAAATCGATAAGTGGACAGAAATGCCTTGACATTTCATATTTTGAACAGCTAAATGTTTCCCAAAAATAACGTGTCATAATCAAGAGACACTAAGACCATACCTCCAGAGGCCGAACCTCAACAACAAAGACATCCAAGGAGAAGCCATCCACAGTTGAAAAGGCATGGGCTTCTTTAATGTCCAGCCCAATCTCAGAAAGTAAGGAAGTCAACTGGAAGTTCAAGATTCATAGATATCACAATTTTAAATGAGAAAGTTTAGCAAGTTATAATGGAAACACTCCAAAAACAACAACTCATCGTTGTATTATTTAATTTATTTTCCTTGTTCTTGTTCATTCCTTTATATTTTCTCCCTTTACTAAAAGGAGCACAATCCAAGTACACAATCGCCTACAAAAGTTTCATGAAAAGATCCCCAGACTACTACAATTATACATGTCTCCAAGGAAATCAACAAAATATTTAACAGAACTGGAGCAAGTCTGGAAGCAAAATATTTCGATTAATATCTTTAACGACAATAAAAATGGCATCCACATGGCAACAAGTTACCAAGTTCCACATCGCCAATTTTCAAAGTCATTAACTAATATCAATTGTTGAGCAATAAAATAGGGAACGCTGAACAGCCAACTACTTAGACTGAGGAACAATATCAGACACAGAATGCAAACCTTTCCCATTTCTCTGCCTGTCAATGCACAAGCTATATGGAGAGACAATAATAAAGAGGTGTCAACACAACCTGGGCAGTATATGATAGCGATAGGATTTCAGAAACATTCAAAGTTCTATCCAACACCACGTTTAAGCTGTTCTAAGCATCATGCATATAGAAAACATCATATCCCATTGTGCGTGCGCACACGCACACAGAGGACGAAATATACTGGAAATAAAACAAAAGCCTAGAACTTCATGTGCAAGGTAAATTATCCAGCTGTCAACAGCAAGAACCATAATGTATTGTCAAAATATTGACTTCTTCACTTGGCTTGAAAGCTGTCACCAAACCATAACAATGGTTATTAAAGTACGAAGCATAATTCCAATTACTGTACGACATTTACTTTTACCACGGATATCCTCACTCAGTGGCAAAAACATATATTTGCATATAAATGAGAACATGAAAAGAAGATGCAAAATCAATCCACCAATTTATAGGAAATATAAGATGAAATAAAATTTGGAGAGAACTACCTGACTAAGGAGTTTTGGTTTGTCTACTGTTGAAAAAGTGATCTCGTGCATTGTCCTGTGCGATAACCAGCTCAAAATGTCATTTGAGAGGGAAAAGACAATAGCTCATTGGTGCAAGAAACTAGTTACCACAGCATAGTCATAGTGAATCAAACTTATAAATCCAAAAATCAAGACCCTAATATGCACGTAATCTTGTACACAATAACTTGATTATCCAAAGGGCAGATGTAGTTATCTATGACGAATATTATGCAAAAACAACAAGGAGACGGCAACTCAATATAGGAAAGACACATAACCAATAACCAATTGCATCATTCCACCTCCAGCAACTATAAAACTTAATTTTTCAAGAATATATTTGTGAATCTATAGTTCAAAATGAATAATGGCAGTCAAGATACCTTCGGTGCTAAATCCCTCCAACGAACGAACCAGAGAATTACTCATGCTAATGTTAAATGTATAAAAAAGACTCACCGGGAACGCCATGAAGCAGAATGATTGACACTATCGCCATCTTCAACGTGAGACCCGTTAAGTTGAAGTACAAGGGCTTCAGTACTAGGTGATGAGCCAAAGGCAGGTGGTGGATGGATTCTGGAGGGGGGGCAGAGAGAGTAATAATTCTATTAGAACTCCAAATTAACCAAGTACCAACAAAGAAAATATAGCTCAAAAGGTGACATTGGTACTTGTTTTTTGAAAGGCAGTTAGCAAAGATCATGTCAACAATATTTTACCCCAATCTACTAGAATGATTCCCATTACTTTGAGCATCATCTTCTACTGCAGAACCCAAACATTCAGAGTCAACTGAATATCCGCAACAGGTATTATGAACCTGCATGTTATCATCCAAACCCAATATGTAAGGCCAGTGACTCTAATGGGGATTAGATGAGAAAGGTCGTACAAGGTTCCAAAAGCAGCTAAGAGACCTAAATACCTGAGAATCATGATACGGAAATGGGACACAGTCAACATTGATACCACACAATACAAGCAAGCCATCGTGAAAAGTTTTAAAGAATAGAAGAAGTCAACCAATACTATATACCCTCTTTATATACAAATAAGCACATGAACATAGATTTTGTGGTTTTCACATCACAAGTACATTACTGTTTTGTTACATCAATAAAGTAGTTTTGGTCCACTGCGGAACATATTGAAGAGAAGGATCGTGGTTAATGCTTGCAAATGAATGTACACAGAAAAGTTGCTTATTTATTGAGGATGCAATAAAACCAAAAACCGCTTACCTCCACAAGGCGAACTTCAAATGCGGGTTTGCCAAGATCTTGTGCACGATGAAGTAGTCTCTTGTGCATGAGCACATCTTCTGCCCTTGCCGGATTTACATCCGATGCATATCTACATAATAGCAATAAAATTCCACATTCAACATCTAACAACAGGAAGAGAGGAAGACCTATGGTATGTAAATAACCATAGTAGATTATCAAACCAATTGATATGCACGCAAGCATGTTTTCAATAGTTGAAAATTGCGCACACAATCTCTTGCCATAGAACTTATCAAATTGTCGAGCACCAACCCATCTAAAAACTTTAACTACTTGAAAAAGAGACACCTTTATTATGTAGATCCTCAACACGCCCCATCACGATGGCCGTATACCCTCCCCATACGCCAGCCAAACACGTGCTTGCAGTTTCAACTACCAGACAGTGAAATTAGGACACTGTATCTATACCTGATCGAGATACTATAATAGATACTAATAGAGGGACACTTCATTATTTACATCCTCGAAATAGGAATCTCGTGATACGAGTTGAAGTTTAAGAACTCTGTAGTTCCTTTTGAATTACCGCTCTTTCCCGGCAGCCAAACAGAACGAAGTGAGATAATTCAATTGAAAGCTACGGAAGGCGTACCTAGCAGGGAGCCGCTCAAAGTGAAGCCAGAGTTGGTCTTCGAAACCAGGGACCTTAGCTTCGTCGTGATCCAATTGTTGGAGTCGACTAAGCACTCCGCCAAACACTTCGAGCTTTTCTTTGTTCTGTCGATTATGCTTCGCCGGAGACATCGGCGAATCCGCCGTTCTACCGCCAGAGCGACCGCAACTCTGATTGTCTTCTTCCATCGCCATTAAACGGGATCAAAAGAATCCAAAAGTCAAACTGAATTCCGATTTAATTTGACTACAAAATTGCAACAGACCACCGCACCGGAACTTCTGTAATTCAGCTCGGAATCTTCCGATAGAGCCTGTTTCACCGGATGAGGATTGTACTGGTGGTGTTCTAGTGAGCGATCGAGAGAGAGAGAGAGAGCAGAGAGAGAAGATTCTTGTTTTGGTTTACTTTCTAGATTCTTTATGGGGGGGTTTAACCTGGTTCGACGGTGGGCCCCACTTGACAGGTTCAGAAGTTTATACTAGCGAGGCAAATTTCATTCTAGTTTCAGAATCAGGACGTCTGTTGTGCACAATACATAATCGAGGAGTTTAGGATGTGATTTGTGCCAAAATGACGCACCGAGCACTTCTCAATTGTCTTGGTAATGTTTTTATTTTGACGCATAATACATCTTGTTGTGCAATTGGGTTTCTAATTCTATTAAGACTGTACTTTTTTTACTATTAAAATGTTACTCAAATACTTTTTGAATCGGAGGCTCGATGTACACAACACACACAAATATATTATGCACGTTAAAACGATATTATTTTTACCATCAAAGTTTGTTCAAATTCTGTCTCATCGCTTGAAGAGTGTTTTGGTGGTCAAACGGTACCGTTCACATTGTACACTGTAGACAGTCAACGTGATTCCCAAATCGTTTTTTAATCTTGTTTCAATATATTAGAAAAAAAAATAGTCTCTAATTTTTCTACTCAAAATGGGAATTAAAAGAAAAATAATCGATCATTTGTCATACAATATAAATTTGTTAACATAATATTTTGTAAAATAAGGTGACGTGACAATGTCTCATTCAATGTTTATAAAATTATATCATATATATGACCATGACTATTATTGAATGAATAGCGTACCTCGTATACTCTGTAGAGATTTGGTACAACGGGAATAATTTTAAAAGTTTTTGCTCTATAAGACGCATGACAGCTATGAGCTTAAGGTCGAAATTCTAATATCATAATTAAATTCAAATGGTCCTTGTTGGAGAGATAGGCTACATAAGATTGCACAAGCTAGTTCCTTCATTTCTTCTTGCAAGAAAGCCTATTAGAAAAGAAAAAGAAATTAGTAATCCAATCAAAGTTGATCAATAAAAACCAAGCACCACTTATTGCGCTCTAAGAGTCAAGCGACATCTAATCGGATAACATAACATTGACCAGTCTTTCCCTTTTGTTCTTTTATTTGTCTCATTCTTTCGGTGGTGATGAACTCAGCTCGACATTTTAATATCTTTAATAAGAGAGAAGAACAATTTAATCTAAAAATTGATCCCTAATATGTTAAATAGATATGAGCATAAAAACATATATAGCTATTAATATTAATATATAGTTATTTAGGGAAATGCTCGAAAAATAGTTATTAATATATAACTATAATTCAAAATCTATTTTACACGGTTATTGTAAAAACGTCCATAGAATGCTCGATAAATAGTTATTGCTTGAAATGCTCGAAAAATGGTTATTCATATATAGCTATAATTCAGAATCTGTTTACACAGTTATGGCAAACACGCTATGTTATTTGAGTTCGGATTTATTGTGGGAAATAAAAAATAAAAAATTTAAAACATAAAAAAATAAAAGAAAGGTCAAATAATGCAAATGGAAATAATGATTGGGTACGATTTATGCCCAGCTTTTAGGACCAATCTAGATTGCTGAGGTCCACGTGGAAGATGTGGAAGAGCTCCACGTGGCAATACCCTGACATTCCGAAAGCTAGCAGACGGGCAGGGTGGGCTGACCATGCCTGGCCGACATTCATTGTATGCGGCAAAACGTGGGCGCCACAAATTATGTCTAAAGCTAATTATTACTATTCCTTTAAAGGTATTAAAAAAATTAAAAATTAAAAATTAAAAAAAAGTAAGTTCATCATTTAAGCTATTAAAAAATATATAATTTAGCCAAAAAAATTTGAGTTTATTTGTTTTTTTGTTTGTTGCCAACTCCGATTTTGTTTAAGCTACTCGATTGTATTTCTTAGCTTTTTGACAAATCCAGACAAATTTCGAAATTTATAATCAAGAAACACATGATGACATTTTAAATCTTTTCTGATGGTACAAGCATGAGAATTGTCGGTTTGAGACTCAATAATAGAAAATCTTTTTCTTTGGAGAGCTAGCTGTATATAACTACGGTTCCTTCTAAAATAAAATAACTAGGACAATCTCTTATAATATATAGCAAGTGAAAAATAATTTTCGTAATGTCATTACATAAGGAAATGAAATTGTCCTATGACTTTAGTAGAAAAGTCAACCTGGACTAACACATTTACAACACAATCGGTTGTAATATGACGTACATAAGTACGTCATGTAACTTGTTGTTCATCATATTTTGTTAGTTATAGTTTTTTCCTCTCTAATTCAAAGCACTAAATTAGAACAAGAGAAATTAATATACAATTGGTGGCTCCAATTCATGTTATAGGATGAGACATTATTTGCTTACATGGATACTTTAAGTTTTCATTATGTAAATTTTCTTCACGCACTGAGACATATAAGGTCAGGCTTGTATGGACCACAAAATGAATCTACTTCAAAAGAAATGCAGTGCAAAAGTCGTTGTTTCTTAAATTGAGTTTGTTTTGAGGGAGTGAAAATGGATTTCCCTATGTGATATTTTCGCATTGTTTACAAATCATTATTGCAAATCCGATCATAAGGTCAAGCAAGGGGCATGGTCTACTTGATCAATTAAGTTATCAATCAATCGGCATGAGGTCTCGAGTAGATCTTGCCATCTACAAGTTTTTGATTCACGAGGTCTTTGTAAAAAGTGATAATTATTTAATATCAGAAGTCTGAATTTGCAGTGCCTTGAGAAGGACGCAAGATCCATCTTACTGTTTATTACTCTCCTATGACCTATCCTCACCCAATGGTAAGTATACGACCAATTGACCAAACGAGTACACATGTCGATCAGTGAACTCCTTCTACAATTTTTTAAAAATAAATAAATAAATAACTTATCTATATTGTCATTGCACATGGAAGACCAAGCAAGTTGTCTAAGAGTAGAAGCAAAGATATCCTCCTTTTGAATCATTGATGACTCTAACCATAGTGTCACACTGCAGGCCTAGATAATTAGAAAACTAAGACTAAACAGTAAGGGGGTGTTTGGCCTCACAAATTTTGCGTTTTACATTTCCTGATTTTTTAAAGCACGGGTTTTTTCTAACCTCTGATCCGAAGTCTTTGAGGTGACAATAGCTCTCAAGGTTTGAATTTGACAGTGGAGCTTTACGTAGCGGTTTGATTAATTATATATATGACAGAAAAGCAAGTTTATCCTCAGTGAAAAAACAAATTTATCGTGAAGGATTCGGGATAAGTGTTTGGTCACATGTTGTAAAATAAATTATGTAAGATTTCACATTGAAAAGTCAATTGAAGAATGTATAATTTCATAATTATCTTCGGATGCACTTTTTATATTCTCTATATAAATTTATATATTACCGTTCTCCAAAATCTGTTCTGTGTATCATAATATAATATTTTTTTTTTACAGATTCTCATCATAATTCAAAACTCTATATTTTACAATTTGACATCTATAATTCAAAAAAAAAATTAGTTCCTAAACACTCCTAAACATAAATACACGAGTGTATGGTAGTCAATTGTTTTTCATATTTTAGATTCTAGATTATTATTTTTTGCGATATCATTAGAATTTATAAAAGTGTTTGGATGATAATACAAAAAGTAAATTTCTTAAAAAAAAAAGTGTGAGAATTTGTATAAAAAGTTCAAAAAACTCATCCAAATGTAATTCTTAGATTATAAATTTCACGAGTCATTTTTCAAAATACATTTCAATACAATACATTATTAAAAGGGAAACTTAATTTGTAGTCATATTTCTTAGTGACAAGTAAATTTTCATCCCATAATCTTTTGAGGCTTATGTTTTAGTCCCCAAATTCAAAAAAATACCAATAATACCTTTAAATCTCAATTTTCCACGCATTGGATTTCATTCCAAAAATTGCAGTAACGTATTCTTCGGAACTTAGAGAAATTTTATGAACACTGCAACTCTTAAAAATCGATTATCTTGTTGGAATCCTAAACTGAGGCTAAATTACCCTTACTAAAATAACTTCCAAACACCGAGAAAGATAAAAATGCACAATCTATAATGTACAATTCATGCATCCAAACACCCCCTTATATATAGATATATGTGTAGATATATATATTTATACAGTCCCTTTCTTATAAGGGATCTTTTATTTTGTTACGGTACATACTTCTTATTTTCTAATCAAATTTTGATGATCCGAACCGTTCAGTGTGTTTAAAACATGTTTTTAAGGGTACCCATAAGAAATGGGCTCAAATAATATCGAGAAATGTTTGATTTAAACAGTTTTTTATAAATGCTCATAAAAAATAGTTTTATGAAAAATTGAATAGATCAAGCATTTTCGGATAATATTTTGAGCTTAATTCTCGCGTTAACCCTTAAAAATATGTTTTAAACACATTGAACGGTTCAGATCATCAAAATTTGGTCAAGAAATAAAAAATCCGCACCGTAATAAAATAAAGAATTCCTTATTATAAGCTTACACATATTATACATATATTATCTCCAAGTTGGGGAAAAGAAGTTGATGGGTGAATATGACACAATTTTTATATTAAATGAACCTTATTTGTTGGAGGGATGTCTTTCAAATCAAGAAACAGAGAAGCTTTACCAACTTGATCTTAATCACTTTATTTATTTCACAATCTTTGAATAGCTAATTAAATGTTTTCAGTGGACAGCAATACCCAATTGTCCTAATCACTGAAGACAAATCACACAGGCATAGTGCACTATAAAATGTAGGTGGAGGGGGTGTAGGAAAAAAATATGCCAACTTTTAGAGAACAAAAAATACAATATAAATTTTAAAATAAAAATACAGTACTGAACTGAGTCATATATATCGTAGTTTTCTTAAAACAAATTCTTCACCTCCCATGGGTGTTTGAGGATCCCATCAGCACATGCCTCTCACTCGGCCGATGGAACACAATCCAAATGATCGACTGTTGTAACGCTCCATGTAAACTACTGACCCAATAACTTATTGGAGCTCAATCATGTGGCTCAAAATGCTTAAACCCAAATTGTTAGTAATAGTTTACATGGTTCCTTACATACCCAGGATCATCCATGTAGACTTTTGATGTGGGATGAGATATCACAATTGTCGAGCTAACTATGTTTGTCTCTCTCTCCATAAAAAACACAAAAATCCTAAAAAACTGTGTAGACCAAAAGGCCGTCGAGACTTTTTTTGAAACCAAGAACGAGATTCACGATTCATAGAAACCTTAAAACTTTTAAAATCGCCGAAAACACAAATTGAGAGATTAATAGGATCATCAATGGTGCAATTGAGGGACATTAATGCAGTATGAATAGACTGTAATCGCTGAGATCATTTACAACCCTTTCGAATTCCCCAAAAATGATTCTTTTTGCTAGTAGATAGGTACACTTGTATTGTGGGTATGTTTACCTTATAATTACATCAATAGAAATAGTAGGTGAGCAATAATTGCAAGGAGATACTTTAAAAGTTTGATAACTACACCAACATATATTTTTCAAAAATTTATAAGCATGTCATTATCTAGAGGACTAGACATCCAAGGAGAATTCATCAACAATATAATAAGCATGAACCCAAGGAATCCGTCTGGTGGAAAGACCTCAGACTTAGGACTTTACTGTCTCTTAAGGTTTCAGGTTTGAAATTTCTCACGTGTTATCAATTCTTATGAGACTAGTCTATATAGAGTTTTGTATTGATTTTAATTGGGATCTCCACTAGTGAACGGTGAGATTAGTCCTCTAAAAATTAGTCGAAGTGTGCATAAGTTGACTCGAATATTATGAATTATTAAAAACATAATTGTATAAGAATGGACTCTCCAATGCTCCATCCAATCTTATAAAGTAAAGAGCACAATCAAAAATTATGTTGGGTTTGTAAATTCTGATTCGGTTTTGATCACTAGAACTCCATATAAAATGACACATAAATAATATGTAAATGTGGCTATTGTACTAATTCTTTTCCGCATGAGTGATTACTTTAGAACTCCCATCATTTTAGGGGGGTGTCCTTTAGACATAATTAAGTTTCCTGAACCCTCATTCTTGAAAATGATGAATATGGAGTTCGAAAGGCTATAAGTACTATAGGTTCTCTAACTCTCAATTGGGTTGTCTTCCTAAGTCTTATTGGGTGTTGCCTGTAAGTCATGATTTGTCTTAAGATGGTCGTCTCCTGATGTTGTCTATAGGGCGGGACGTGCCTCGAGATGACTGGCTCCTGTTGACATTGGACCCTACAAACTCGAAAAGGGACTTATAAATGATTGGGCTGGATAATTTCATATGACCTAGGCAAAAGACACTTCCTAAGAAGCCCTTTTAGGATGCCCACGATCGACCCAGCCCAATAGTAGCCCACTTATTTTGGTAGGGCTCGAGCCCAGTTGAGTGTTATCATGTTCAAGAGCGGCTCGAGCTCAAGTATTATCATGTTCAAACTTGTTTATTAAGTTTTTACCGAGGCTAGCTCGAGTCGAGCTCCATAAAAATCGAGCCAAACCCAAGTTGAATTGGCCTAAACTTGAATCGAGTTTGAGCTTGTTCGTGAACATTAACGAGTCGAAAAATATCATACATTTATGCTCGTGAACGACTCATCCATTTACAGGCCTATCTTTATCATCATGAAATATGTATTATTTTAAAATAGAAGAAAACTATTAATTAATTCTCGACTTGAGTATATCATGTCAATTTTAAACTTTTTATTTAATTTTTTGAATGAAATCTTGAAATTATTGAAATCAATCCATATTACAATTGTTATAACGATTCTTAGTCTTAAACAAGGAAACTTAATGAAATTGTGGGTTCGTTCCATTCAATCCTGTAGTCGCTATTTGCTCGACGGAGGGGAGACAAAAGAAATTACAAGCTCGAAACCTTTGATCCTTCTTTCTAAATGGGAACGTCCAGAGCATCTCATCGTGTTAGTTTATCATTGTTCTTTCCCGTTGGACCAAAGTGTTTTGCCTTTAGTTCTCCGTGCAAGTTGCACTTCGCTGACCTATTCTTGACTTCCTTCCCTGTGTCCATTGGGCCCATTCGTTATCAACGGGATCATGGATACTTCCAACAAGAAATATATCGAAGAATTGGTGCATCTAGACATCTTTTATTTTTTTATGAAAGCCAATTACAAAATGAACAATTCGTTAGTGTTCATTAGTTGAAAGTTGGCCGGAAGACAACTTCTCTTCAATAAATTCGCATCAGTTTAAATAGTTGAATCGCGTACCTTATCAGGGTTTATTTTGTAGTTAATACCAAATAAAGTGGCCTTGTAACAACTCGTGTCCGACTCTTGCCCTCGTAACAACGTCCCGTGCACATTATCGTCAATTATTAGATCCCGGATCTTTTCAAGATGTCATGCATGACGTACTCTAAGGGCTAGGTTGGTTGGATTCAGGAGCCATAGTGTACCGATTGTATTGCGGACAAAACGACGTCGTTTTGACCCTCTACATTGTGTTAAAATTCATTGACAAAATAGTATCGTTTTACCCGTACTACAGTGCTATAGTGCCGGTTGTATTACAGTCCTTCCGGATCCACGTTTGTTCATCTGTTTGGCCCACCTTTTCACGGGCTGGGCTTCAAGAGCTTGGCCCAACCGGCAACAGCCCCCTGGGACGTCTTCTATGTGAAACATTCGGCTCGCCTATACGTACTGACATGGGTTCAATCAACAGTTGGCCCAACACCTGTTTGATTTGACCCTCCATTGAAATAAAGGACAAAAATTGTGTACAATTGTAAATTAACAACTTTCATTGATCACCCCATTTTCTGAGAAAACACCAGCAAGATCCTCTCTCTCTCTCTCTCTCTCTCTCTCTCTCTCTCTCTCTCACTCACAAACACACACACGCACACACATATATTTGTGTAGCATTTTCACAACATTATGATCAATTAATAGGACTTGTCTGAAAAAGTGATCTTCCCTCTATCGTTAGCTCGGCCAACTATGTCAAAAACGAAAGAAACCCCATCATTCTCTTGCATTTTTTTGCCCCCATATCGTCACGTGGGAGGGGCATGCATGGGGAAGAAAAAGGCGATTCATTTGTTGATTCACCTTCTACATTTGTCCCCGCTTTCTTTGTTACGAATTTGAATAGATATAGACCATTCAGAGTACTCTCTCTTTCTGTATCAAGTTAAGAATCTCTTTTTCGATCCCAATAGGGAGTAGTGCTAGCAAATATGATTGCTAGTAAACTGCTTAAAGCATTGCTTCTCCTATGGTATGGACAGTAGTTAGAGTCAACGGCTTTCTTAAAGTTTCCTCATTTGGGATCCCGGGAAAAAGGATCAAATTGGTCTTTGCAAACAGATTGACCTGACAACTAACACTAACGGCATAAGGAGTAAACTCTTTGTATGCTATAAAAGGGAAAGTCTAGGCTCTCAAAAAAACTTATTCAGAATCTTCTTTGAATTCGAAATTTCATAAATCCATGTAAACCATGACTATTAATTTTTTAATTTGAAAAAATTTTTGGTTAAATTTTTCTTGATTTGTAGCACTTCTCATATAAAAGGAAGAGAGAGAGAACGCGGGAGTCAAGTTGCGACAATCATGTAGCGAAACACCACTAGGAACATTAGAATTGGTAAACTCATTATACATACATATATATATATATATATAGAGAGAGAGAGAGAGAGAGAGAGAGAGAACAAACCTTTTCACCTTTGATCAGTTGGAGATGGGGATTGAAGGAAAAAAATAATGAGAAAGAAACTGAGATATTGGCACGGCTCAATCAAATCAATCCAAAAAAAAAACTCCCACTAATATTCGCATGTGTTTTTATTGTCTGAGTGAACCAGGCCAATATCAAAGTAACTATCTCATATACAAATCTCGGAGAGAGAGAGAGAGTATTTTTGTTTTGGTTTGAGAGGAGGGTGATGAAGTGGGGAATGTCTGGTTATGGGGTTTTAAGAGGGGGGAGGAAGAAGGGTGCATTTAAAACCCCGACTACCAAAGCAGAAAAGCAGGGCCACTGCATTTAACTCCACCCCCATTATTCTCTCTCTCCCTCTCTCTCTCTCTCTCTCTCTTCTGTAGGCAGGCCACCATGGATGTCTGTGACCACCGAGTTATTGCTCAATAGACACCACCTTCCAGCGTCATTCAAAGAGTGTCGGTTTCAATATTTGGATTGTCCAAATCCAACATAAGTTTGGTTGTCTACTTAGTATTAATAATAATTTTTTTAGTAAATTTCTATTATATTGTTTATATTTATCAAAAAAAATTATTGTCCCGCACTGGGGCTTGCCTGAGCCCGAGGGCTCGAGGGGCTGGCCCCGTCCACAAGTTGGTTCCATTTTTTCTTGTCTGAAAAAGTCTAGAAACACAACCTTCTATAGATTTAATTTATTTTTGAATCATTTAATGCACATGAAATCTACTTAACACCATGAAGAGTCTCACGTGTATCAGACAATTCTGAACAAATCTGTATTCGGAGTCATGTATAGAAGGCATTTTCCTAGACTTACTCATTGTGTCAGTCATCAATAACAGGATCAAACAAGAACTAAATGCGAAATTAGACATAATTAGTCACATTCCAAACATCTAATCCATAAATCAAACGAGACGTACGTCTTTGTCCCCAAATAAATTGTACCTAAACAGAACCTTTGACCTTAAAAAACGAGTAATTATTTGAAATCATCTAATGCACATAGGGCCCGTTTGTTAACCGTGTAAGAACCTGGGATGGGCTTATTAATCCCATGGGTTCACGAGTCCTCTGTTTGGTAACAAATTTGGACCTGGGATTAACAATACCTTGGGACGACGAACACTGTGAACAGTGGGGATTACTAATACCGTGTTCCACCAGGTATTAGCAATCCCTCAACCGTTGAAGAACTGGGAGTGACCCATTTGGCCCTAGCGAAGAGAACTCAGCTCTGCATCTCGTTGTTCGACCGACCAGGTATTATCATCGTGTTCGAGTTTTTTGGTCGGTGTTTTTGTGAATAACTCATCGCTGTTTTTGTGAATAACTCATCGAGTTTTGGCCCTAGCGAAGAGAACACAGTGGTCTCCCACACTGTACACTCATCGCTGTTTTTGTGAATAACTCCCCTTTGCCGGTGAATAACTCATCTGGTTTTTGTAACTACTATCAATGACCTTGTTTGGGTAAGTGTTATAGACCAGATATTTTTGTTTTCTCGTATTACCTTTTTTTAGTTCTATTTATATGGGTCTAAATTAGTATAAGAAGAGAATAGATAAATAAAACAAATAAAATTGCTCATATTTTATTTTTATTTATTGCGTACATAAATATATAAATAAAACTAAGAGATTGCTCATTTTTTATTATTTGGTCCATGAACTTTATTTTGTATTTTTTTTTTGGAATGAGAAACATAAATAATTCAACAATTTAGACGAGGGCAATTTGGGAAATGATGTAATTTAATCCCATCCCTTTCTTTTGCAAACAAACACCAACCTAGCATTATTAATCATATCCCGAGTATAAACAAACATACAACACAGTTTTTAATAATCCCTTGGTATTACGAATCCCATCATAATCCCACCGTCTTATGAATCCCAACCTACTAAGAAGTTTATCAAACGAGGCCATAAGTTCTATACTATTTTGAAAAGCTCCACGTGCATCTAACTGTTTCGAACACATCTGTATCCGAATATGTACATAAAAAGTTGTGTTCCTAATTTTTTCCTTCCGCTATACCGTTTCCTTCTATTCTAAAGGCAAGCATATCCCTTAAACAAAAAGGCCATAAGAGGGGCCATTCTTTATATATTATATATCACATAAGTCCTAAAGTCGCTAGTTCCGAAACCCGAACTCAATAACTTGTTAGGAGTAAGTTTTGACTTGTCCCTTTCTATGTTATTAGCAAAGAGCTAACGTCCTACCTATAGTACAAAGCCTTTTGAATAAAGCTCGTGTCACGCTCACCTTTTTTTGATTTCCTTCGTTCCCGTAGTCTTGATTGGCGAATAAAAATACAAAGGTACGTCTGGTGATACCGTATATAAGATTACGACTGCATTTAGAAAGAATTTTTCATCTTCTTAAAGCCGTATACGCACATAATGTTACACGAATTCAATTATTATTCTTCTCCATACTCTATTCAAATATCCTGTAATACCCGTTTTACTAATATCAACAACGAATGTTTAAATATTATTCACCCATAGCATCTCCCATAAAACAGTTAGGGAACATACATTCATTTCTCTAGGGACAGACTTGTCGTTGTGAAAGATGTGAGGTGACCATCATTAATTGAAAAACGACTCACTCAACAACAATAGGACGGAAACGGGTGGATCGGGAACAAATTTGATCACTTTCATCTTGAATTTTGATTTTAATATTCGTCTAGTTTTTCCGCTCTGTTTTCCAAAGGGAGAATCACCTCTAACCTTCATACCGGCCAAAAAAATTTGAGACAAAAAATATATACTTCCATAGTTTCAGTAAACTCTTTCTTCTTCTTCGGAATCGAGACGAAAATATAATCTCTAAAAATAAACATTTAATGAGGACACACACACGTACGCAAAACTTCTAATAACGGATCCCTGATTTTGCTACAATATGCACCTCTCATTTTCTGATTAAAGTTTGATTATCCGAACCGTTTAATGTATCATGTTTTTAAAGGTATCCACAAAAAATCAGCTCAAAATATTACCGAAAATGGCTTAATCCAAGCAGTTCTTTATAAAACTGTTCATGTCAGCATTTATGAAAAACTATTTGGATCAACGCCTTTCTGATATTTTTTGAGCAGATTTCTCGAGAGTACGTTTAAAAACATATTTTAAACACATTAAACGGTTCGGATCATCGAAATTAGATCAATAAATAAGAGGTCTGTATTTAAGCAAAATAAAGAATTCCTCATTAGGAGCGGACTCTATATACATATACATAGACATATATTTTGCACATATAAAAAACGGGACGAAAATCGAAATGAAGGTATATAGACCCACCTCTTCTCCGATTCTTTTTTTTTTTATTTTTAACAAAACTCCAATACGAACGAGACGAGTAACAAAACAGATCACATCGAATAGGATGAAATTATCACTCGAGAACAAAAATTAAATAAAGAAATTAACAAAAAAAGGAAAAGAAAAAAAAAAAAAAGTCGTTGCTCTGTGTTTATTAGTAGTGTACCCATGGCCCATGATCGTGATACTCGCTGCCTCACCGAACCAGTAATGCCTTGCCATTAATAAGGGAATCTCTCTGTATAGCTCTCTCTCTCTCTCTCTGTCTCTCATGGAGGACAGAGAGGAGGAGGTGCAGAGGGAGGGGTAGGGCAGAGAGGCATTAATAGTAGGAGGAGGAATCAAAACAGAGGGAATCAAACGTATTACTAACATTCAAGTCTCTTGGTCAGTACTAGAAGAAAAAAATGAAGAGAGAGAGAGAGAGAGAGAGATGAAGCGAGTGGTCTTGGGTTGAGAATCTTGAGATTGGACTATATTATATTTTGTTAAAAACGATAAATTTCATTTATTATTTTGTTAGATTTTGGTTTAAATTGTTGTTATTTTGGAGCGCAAAATAAAAAAAAAACGATAAATATCATTCCTTGGGGTCAATTGACACCACTTTCAACTTCGTAGGTTCGCGGATTCGCCCCTCCCAAGAGAAAATTGGGATGGGAGAAGATGGGCATTGACAAATGGACAAGGGGTGGCTAGTGCGCACTGTAATGTGTGTCAAAACGATGTTATTTTGAAGCGCAAAATACTGTCCAAACAGTTAGACAATGACCAAATAATTTTCGATCAGTTTTACGAGCTAAAAAGACGTCATTTTGACACGCATCACTAGCTATTGTGCATTGTGCACAGTAGCCTCCCCAATTCCTTGACAAATCTGTCTTAACTGGTTGTTATTCGGCTGGATAAGATGGAGAGTTTCTTATCAGTTAGCCTCTTCCCTGAAAGAGGGTTAGCGCAGGTGCTGTAGAAGAGAGAGAATCTATTTTAGACCGAAATTTAAAAAAATTTAAAAAAGATGACGCAAAAATTACAAAAAAATAAAAAAGAGAATTGAAAGTAATAAACTTTTAGTTATAATTTTTTACGTCAATACGAAAAATTAATTCAAAGTATTTGAGACAAAATGTTTTTAAAAAAAAAACTCAAACCGAAATTTTAGGTGAAAGATGCCCTTGGTGGTGAAACTATTTGATCAGGACCATATATAGCTCGCTCTCATTTAATTAAAGAGGAGGTGGGGTTCTGTCATACGAAAATGAACAGTTTTGCAATTACTGCTTTAAAATGGCAGGTTGACTCTTCTCTTTTGCCTTTGGAAACTGTGGATAATCCTTTGAACCTTTTTTTTTAATTTGATAATTGGGTGTCGAGACGAGATTGGGCTCGCAAGTTTTGTTTTTGCTATCGGTGACTATGATTGCAACAACTCCGATGACTTTATCCAGAATCACTATCTCTGCTGACAGCTTATGACCATCTTAGCACCAAGAGGATACGACTCCTACTCTTTCTCATCCTTCTCCTATTTTCAGTGGAAGAAAGCTCCCATTCATACATGGGCTTGTTTTGGGGGATTCGGAAACTTTAATGCAGTCTCCTCAGACAAAATAACGTAATTTTATTTGTATTGCCCTCAAACTATTTCATTTAGATTTATCCTGTGAATTGTTATCAAAATACATTGTGGTCATAACAACATCGCTTGGAAGGCCAATTGAACAAAACATCATTTTAACCGCATTATACGCGTATTACAAGGAGTTGCTCTACGCCCCCAAATCTTATTTTTTTGCGACTTGTGCGGATTGAAATTGTTTTGGTCTAGTGTAATTAATAATCATAAAAGCCTTTAGATCACCCAATAACGAGAGCTCTCTCTCTCTCTCTCTCTCTCTCTCTCTCTCTCTCTCTCTCTCTCTCTCCAGTCTTCTTTTCTCTTTTGATTTAGGTACTTAAAACAGGACAAAAAATCAATTTTTTGAATAACACTCTTCAGCCTATATTGCAAGTTAGTTGAAGATCGAAACTGAACTTGAGAGTGCCTAGACTTCTAGTTAGAGTAGGTGCACCTTTCATTGAGAAGAGTTGTCTACAAAGAGTGATTGAGTTTTTTCTTGTTTCGTCTCATATTCACTATGGAATAAATGATTTGATCAATAAATTTGCAGACTATGAAGTTAAAAACCGAATAAACCCCAATGGTCACAAGAATTTTTTTGCTGACTATAAGTTGTATTTTTCTTAAAAAACAATTTGTATCATAAGTATTCAAGTAATCAAAAGCCCAAGGAGTTTGTTTTTATAGCCGCGATATCCAACCAACTTTAGAGTTACCCCCACTCTATTACCAACTAGTTCTCAAGGGACCAATCTCACCTTCCACTTGCGGGGTCCTATTTAAACCTAGAGTTTTACCCTGTATGAACTGACCCCATAAGTAAATGCATCTCAAAACCCCAAGGAATTGCCCTTGTGAACTTAAAATCTGCACTCTTTTAAGTCTTAAAGTTTGAAACTTCAAGAACTTCTTTGTGGGGATGAATTATCGGATAGGACCAACGTCGGAACTAACTAGATAGATATTTAATCCATCCCGTAAAATTTTTAACCAAACACCAGATATGTGGTTTTCTTTGATACGTAGTTCAGTCCAATGCTCATATCTGGTTAAACAAACGAATCCGACATATAAACTAATGAACGGTGAATTCATTCCTAGTAAATAGTAATACATGGTGTATCAACTGTCACATACAAACAATTTTTCTCTGATTAAAAGAAAAAAAAACTGTTACATACAAACAAGGTCCAGTTTAGAATATACTAGTTTATTGAGTCCCATTTACACAACAAAAAGTCTAAAGACACACATTTACCAACACGGGGACCTTGCTGTGTTCTGTGCACAATAGGGTGTGCAGCTCGTCAAGAGACGTTTTGATGCCTAAAATGCATCTGACATCTAGACGCGATGTCTTAGGCGTCTGGACGCGCACCAGAACGACGTTTTTTTTTTGGCGCCCTGCACACCCTGCTTTACACAAGGCACAATAGAGTCCCCGTTCACGTCGAGTGTGGCCCCCACACACTCAGTGTGAGTGTTTGTACGAATGTGTGTGTGTGTGTGTGTGTCCCTGGCATTGCTGTTTACATAATGGACAAGTGACAACATTCCTATAATAAGCCAAACCTGTACAATATGATTCATAAGTTCCTTCAATTATTAAACAATTTCCTGGGTGTTCTTTTGAGTTGTAATGATACTGTATAGCTGTGCCAGACATCTACAAGTCATTTCTCTTCAGACACAAGTGCTCATCTCTTCATCCATACGTAAATGCATCTCAAAACCCTGCCACTGAGCAAACAAAAATTGCTACCAAATCACTAAAAAGACCTAAACACATAACCATAAACAACTTCCGGTCATCACACGCGTATATTAAGGACCCATTTGACAATCCTTTCTTATTAGCTATGAATCATGGATATCGATACTGAATATGGAGACTCTACAACTCGAATGCATCGATACAAGAAAATCTGAAAAAATAGCATACGGGTACAGCTACAATACGTTATTGTATCTTTCACGATGATTTTAAAATACGTTATTGTATCTTTCACGATGGTTTTAAATTTACTTGGTTACTTGTTTCATTTTTAAAATCCAAAAATATAAAAACCATGTATCACACAATAAGGTTATTCAGAACACTACAAGAATGATGATATTGTTTTATTTTACATCTTTCCTTGTAAAGAGTAAGTAAAATGTTAACATTTATATTTTTCATTATTCCAAACTATTTTACTAACACTATGCAAGAAGTACCACAATGTTACTTTTGACTTAGTTTATTTGAAAAATATCCGATACGTCAAGATACGTTAGAATAATAATTCTTATATTATAAAAAAATTTAGGATATGTATATGCAAGTATCGGTGTCCGATACGGATACCATATGGGTATAACTCCCATCAAGAAGTATATGTGCTTCATAGCTTATTAGCTTATTTGTCTTTAAATGTTTACTTGCTTTGTGTATTGATTCAGACATAACTAAGCAAATAAGAAGTGGCTATCAGACAAGCTCTAGTCATTCAAACTATAGAAATGCCCAAAACGCGAAACGTACCTCAACAACCTTTTAATGATCACGTCTTGACTCGCGAAGCTTCATGATTTTGTCTCTCCACATGACTGCACAAACCACTACTTAATCATTGATAAGAAATTCCTTAACAACTTTAATAGTAAAAACACAAAATAAGTTTGATTGCTACACACATTAGCTTGTTACCGGTTATGAAGATTTACACATAATCGGGGAGGAAGCCGAAACCAAGTTTAGGGGAAGAAAATAAAAGTATCAGAAAAATAATAATTTCTTGACACAAAGACAAATCAAACTTCAGTATATTTAGGAGCAAATATAATTTGCTGACATGAAAATATAACGAAACCGAGCTAACCAAAACCAAACCGGATTGGATTCATTTGGTTTGGTTTTGGTTTCTAAATTCCTAAACCGAACACACTGGTTTGGTCCAAGTTTTCCCTCCAAATTGGACCGGTTACAGTTTGTACACACAACTATATGTATACTATAAAGATTTATATATACAGAACTATACTTATACTTTTGTCTTTTGGCACTATGAGTAATGCACATGGGTGTTCTTAATCGCTTGGTAGGTGATTGGAATAATGAGGTCTCGTATGTGGCAGGAGAGCTAGCTGGTGGTGGCTCCAGGTGGCGAGAGAGGTGAGGGTCGTAGGATTGGGTTTTGAGGTATGTTAGAGGAAGAAATGAATATAAGGACACACAAGTATTTCGAGATTGGATTTGTCCAAATTATTCTCAAAATGGGCGTGTAAGGCCTAAATTCTGCCAAAACTGATGGACAATGTAACTGTGCACACTAGTACACAAAGCACAGGAAGTCATGTGGTGATAAATGAAGGTCAGGGGAGTAATCCGCATATCGACTAAACCACAGGGGGTGTAAGTGAAATTTTACCTAGTTTAAGTTCCCATAAACTATAGGTGCACTAGAACAATTACAAAAAATCGAGGGGGGCAATGGCTGTTACTATAAACAAGTGTAGTAGTTAGGTTCTACTCTTGCCAAATACCTGCATCACTGTATCTTTCCTCCTTGGCTGCTAAATTCATATTCCTCACCAGGTCCAATTCTTCAGTCAGTAAATCTGGACCATCTGCAGCACTGGAAATGGCATGGGCTATGCTTAGAAGTACAATAAAACCCAGATAATCGAACTAAATAAGGACGCTGAAGAAAGCACAAGTAATACCTGTCTAAAGATACATCATAAACAGATTTAGCATCCCGTAATCTTCCCATACCGTAGCCAATTCTAATGCCATCAGTCAAAACAACTTGTCTATGCACATATATGGGAACCTGCATACGTAAATCTGTTATCAGAGTTAGCAGCAGCTCAGAAGAAGCAACAATTTGAAGTGATTTCTGGAGAAGGCAACTTCTATGCCAATGCTTTCTATCTTTACATAAATATAAATAAAAAGACCCAAAGTTGTACACACAAAAAGAATATGAAAAAAAAGGAACCACAAAATTAGCAGATGTATCCTCCAGGAAGACTGAAGTTTTGGAAGAGGATCTAAATGACAGTTGCACTGATGGAAATTAATTGACTTCTCTTCCAATGTTAATTGGCAACAGAATAACCAACCTATGCAAACATGATGCAAAATCAACCACCAACATATACTTTGTGGCAGACAATCAAATAACGTCAGGATAAAAGAGGCTGTTTAACGTCTTTGAGACTTCCACTAATTCTGCAAAACTCTGTGCATTTTGTCTTAACAAGGGACCAAAAACACTTACCCGGCATCTTTCTGCTACATTTATGGCATCTGAGGGACGTGCATCCACACTTAGAATATCTTTCCCCCCAGGCTGCAGATTATCAAAATCTCAAAATGAACATAGAAATAACTTCCGTAAGATGTTGGTGCTTCACACGTAGTTTTCTACATTAGGCTTACCTTGCAAAAAAATATCCTGGCAAAATAAGTGTTGACCACTCTTTCTGTAATCTTCACCATTGAAACCTGAAATCGCAACGTAAATTAAACAAACAACAAAAATATCGAGAGCAGCTTTCCATAAGTGTAAAGCTTCTCATTAACATAAGCTTACCTACGGGTCACAGGACGTGTGTGCTCCTATTTCAGTTATACAAAACCTGAGATTCTTTACAATCATTCAAATCCTAAATTTCTTTGTATGTTCTCTATCCATTCCACAAAACAGACACAATTTCACAAATCCATATAATCCATCTGCTATGGTAAAAGGTTTGATAACAGGAAGTTTCTTGCTTTCTTGTTTTAACACTTTGTGCTGGTACGGCTTCAACCAGCGCATGTGAAAAACCAATGGAATGGATATCAGAAATGGCAAATTTTTTCCAAGTTGGACAGCGACTATTTAAATCTTTTTTGAAATTACAAAGCCAAAAGCAGGTACGGCTTTCTCAACTGAGAATTGCTATGAAAACAAACATGAAAAAAGACTACTCCAAAGTAAAAATTATATAAATTTTGAGAAATCATATTATGGAATACTAAATATGGATAGTGCAACTATGAAACTGGACCAGCTCAAAATGGAAAACCATGTGAATCTTATCAACATAAGCTAAACAACATCTATCTAATATAGAAAGGGGCTACCTTTTTTGGCATGAACAAAAAAGTGAAGCCGTGTCACAAAAGTAAATTCCTATAATAACCCTTAAAAAAATCTCAAAACAAATCACTCTCATTTTAACTACCATGGGCAAACAAGTAAATAGATATTTTAGTAACTACCCACCCTTATCACTAAACTCCATGATTTGATAACTACCTATCTTTATAATAAAAAAATAACTTGCACACGCATCGCGTGTGTTCGGCCGCTAGTAAGCAATAAAAGGTCTAACGAGTCTGGAGTCGGGAGTCGAGAGTCTAGACTCTAAACTCTGTAGCATATCCTAAATTCATGATAGTATTAACTTCATGGGAAAGGCTAAATGAACCAACACTTTTTTAGACCAATATTAGACCAATGCCTAAACTCTTCGTTCCCGATTAAATTTTGATAATCCGAACCGTTCAATGTGTTTAAAACATGTACCCGCGAGAAATCAGCTCAAAATATTACCGGAAATGACTTGATCCAAACATTGGTTCATAAAACAGTTCCTGTCAGCATTTTGAACCACTGTTTGGATCAAGTCCTTTCCGGTAATATTTTGAGCTGATTTCTCGCGGGTACCCTTAAAAACATGTTTTAAACACATTGAACGGTTCGGATTATCAAAATTTAATCGGGAACGAAGAGTTTAAGCGTTGGTCTAATATTGGTCTAAAAAAGTGTTGGTCTCTTGAGCCTCCCCCTAACTTCATACATTCTTCATCAAAATAGAAAAGCAAAGAAACAGAAGTTCCTTACTCTATAGCCAAGTGTCTCCGCAAGGTTTCTTACAAGCTGGAAGTGATTTGGGCAATCCTGCAGCATGCCATATCTGAGCAGTGAGCACCAAAGTGAAATGAATAAACATGATAATTAGCCTCAAATTCCAAGTAATTACCCAGCTCTCATCCTCACTAGCTGAATCTATAAGTTTTTCAACAGCAAATTCCCCTACAGAGGCAAAAAATATCATTATTTGTAAGATTCAACATAAGAAAAATAATCCAAGAAAAATAGACAACAATCCACTAATAGGGTTGGACTCTCATTCATAGTATATACCTACTATTATCGGTAGCAAGAAGTCTCCATCACAAGAGATTTTCAAAAAGATTGTGGGGCTCTGAAAACGACGAAGAAATGCAGGTCCTAATGAATTAACATCAGCTCTGGATCCCCTTGCTTGAGAAAAAGATGGAAAGAACTGGGTAGAGGACTGCCACTTGATTTCTTCTTGAAATCCTTGCATACTCATGCGGTAGTGCCTGATAGTTTCTGCACCAGTTGAAGTCATGGAAATCTAGATTTATGTAATCAGGTACATAGCTAACGAAAGGAGGAAGTCCTTATCCTTTTCCTTTTAATTCCATATGATATCTATACTATATGATTTCAGAAGCTGAGCGAACTACTAAATACTCAAATACATGAACAAAAAGCTCTCAGGTTACTTCAAAACCAACTTTATCCAAAAGGCCTCTCATCAGAAATACCCTTTCATCACAACTTTTGCTATATTTATACAGTGCTGAGTGCTGACCATGGGCATCAGATACTTTCATGAGAACAAGACAAACTGTAAAGGCAAGTGGTACCAACAGAGGAGTATTGGGCCACTGGCTATGGTTGGAAGACAAAATCACCAGTTCTATGTAAGAGAATAGAGCATTTTGTATCAACCATTTTCTCCCAATACTTTGGGATGTGTCTGGATCATCCATTCTAGTCACATTTATCAAGGCTACTTTCAGATGACAAGGATGGAAAAAATAAACTTTTCCACAGATTTTAGAGCGTTCATTTACCAAGAAAGTAGTAGGATCTACAAACATAACTTCCCCACAAGGACTCATTTTCCTCCAAAACATATCTCACACAAACATATGGAATTCAGCATAGTGGGAAAGTTCTACATTCCTGCCAATCTCATTTTTTTGGCGCTAACACTCTCCATCTCTCTCCCATTGTCTTTGGCAAATGAACAACCAAATTCTAATTCTTCAGCAAAACACATGAAAATAGTTTTCCTTTTCCTGAAATAACTTTCCCGCATAACATTCCTGAGAATGAACGAAGCCCAAGGGAAAGGAAAATGATATGGAACTAAACCAGTGGCGGTAAATTCAGCCTCTTCTACTGATCTTTTCCTTCACCATGCATTCCCATTTCCTACATATCCCTCCACAAATCCCTGTTCTGAACACAACCTTTGGAAGAATTACAAAGTTTGCAAGTCATTCCATTTGTCATCAAAGGGGAAAGGCATTTACTATACAAATGGAATGAGCTGCACTAAATTTGTCAAAAACAGAAATGTTACTCAGAATAATCAGTTTTAGAACTTTGTTAAGGTGGAAATATGCATCAATTCTTTTGAAATGAAGGACGAATAACAAACCATTGCACAATTCAGAATTCCAAAATGACTCCCACTCATTATAAACAATTCAAGAACTGAATGAATCATCACACTTTAATACAATGACAATCCACACCACGAATTGCGATTAGTTTCAGCATCAATCAAGTCCCCCAGGGTCTCCCCATTTAATTTCCTTATCGAGCACCTCAGTTCATTAACATACGAACATACATAAGATAGGGTGTATTTGGACAGAATTATATTCGCTATTACTGTCGATGCAGTTCTCTTTTCTTTTTGCTTAAATTCTTTTTAATTTCAGTCAAATTCTTTGAATTGATCATTTGCCTTGACGAACAGAATCGAAAAGAATTTAAAAGGTAAAAAATTGTGATAAAAAATTTAAATTTTTTGGAAAGAGACAGACTTTCCTTGTCTCTGATATCTGAACTTTTGTCCAGTCCAATTTTCATACATTTTCTATTCCTCTTCAAATGATGAATCCAAAAGTTTCGACGACATACCACACGAAAAATCAGTGAAAAAAATAATCTTGTCCCATACACATCCTCCCATTTACACCTACATATAGGCATATAAATGTGTGTGTGTGTGTGTGTGTGTGTGTGTGAGAGAGAGAGAGAGAGTATTGACCTGAAAGAAGGACGAATGCTTCGAGATACTCGTGGTCAGGTTCTCCGGTACCGTTCGATTCGTCGCGGAAGCTTCGAGAGGAGTTACAGGATATGAGAATTTGCGATTTACGGCATCTTCTGTGACCTAATTGAAACGAAAAGCGAAACGAAGAAGAAGAAGGATATTTGAGTGAGCTCCGAATTTGACGGCTCGCATTCGATTGATCTACCAGACCTCCAAAGCCGGGAAATGTACTACGAACGCAGAAATGAGCTCCGACCATTCTCCGACGACAATAACGATGAGAGAGAGAGAGAGAGAGAGAGAGAGAGGCTGGGGAAGGCGCTGATCAGTTAGAAAGCTAACCTCGCAGGGGACAAGATTTGTCGAATTCGAAGCGATAATGATATTTCTGGCGTAAACGAAAGATTTTCTCTCCTTAAAAAACTTGTTTTGGTAAAGATGTTTGGTGAGGTACAAGGGTGGCTTCCGTACGAAAAGTCTAGCGTCCGAATAATTTCGAATATATTTATGTTCGATTGTATTTGTATTTAAAATATTATTCTTTTCATATACCGATTACGGATGCTTTGATAATACATGTTGAGTGAAATTGATTCAAACTCGAGTTTGAGTTCGATTATTATTGATATATAATTTAGAAATCAATAGATTTAGGTAAAAATCTTTCATATCGATCCCAATTGAATTTGTAAGGGAACCAATATTAATATGAGTGAAGCCAGTTCAGTCAAATAGCAACTAATGAGGTTACTCGAAAACCAGTCGAATTTGGCCATAATTCACAATCCATCGAAATGACTTTATAAAAAATTTAATTGTCTTTTACATTTTGAACCTCATTCATCAACTAATTTATTTCATCCTATGAAACTAAATGGCTATGATTTATCCACTCTATATGATTAATCTGGTTCGCAATCCACTTAGTGAAGCGAGAAGGAAGTCAGCATCACTGAGGTATGAAGTCACTACACAAGCATCATCTATTGCTTCCTCGCTCACAAAATCTAGAACTACAAGAAAGATGAACGTGAGTGCACAGAAAACTGTTTGCAGCTGGTTAAACAATTTAATCACTGGGAAAATTTTACCAGTTTTTATCTCATGTATGACCTTACAGGCAATTTTACTTACTATTAAAATTTAAAGATAAGATCAAGCCCAGGAATGCACCCTTCGGCCAAAATAATTCAATATTAACGTCATTGTCTCTTTTGTCATTTTTCCTCGAGTTTTATCAAGTTTACGTATTTTTTAGACTAATTATTTGTCTAGACGAAATGAATCTAAAAACTATGAACAAAAGTTCACTAAAGAAAAAAAAAAAGTTCGAAAATTACAGTTTTCTTGTTATTTTTTGTCTTTAGCGTCCTATCTGAATTTTTTTAGTTCCAGTCCATATTTTTATACTTTTATGATTCTTCTCGTCGAGACGAATGAGAAAATACAAAAAACCTGTGTAAAAAATTACAAAATATCAAAAAATACCGACCATCTAAACAGAAAATAATTTTGTCCAAACTCAGCCACATATATCAGAGAAAAGAAACATTCTACCACATTAACAATATCTGCAGCGACAAACTTTGTCGTCACTTTTCTAGGGAAGGTACAGTCAAAGGCTCAAAGCACGCACAGAAAAAGCAATTTCAAATGAAATATTACCATTTTCATGCAGAAAATCAGTGACAGGCCTTGCTTGACAATGTGCTTTACAAAGAACCTTTTCTGGTGCATCCATTTTCACAGGAAGTCTAGTGAATCTCTCCTTCACAAGAAATGCATCTTGCTCTGTATCAGAATGGTATCAACTTAGAAAGAGATTAAAGCAAGAGCAAATACCAAAAAGCCATTGCACAGTATGAACATTACACATAACACTCGGTATCAGAATATGATTAAAAAGAGAGCCACATCTTTATTGCCGACCCGTGTGTGTTTTTGTGTGAATCTAAATTACATCAAGCTTTGGATATCCTATAGTGGTACCTCACTACTGGCAAAAATCACGTATTCAAATTGTCCTGAAATGGGAATGTCGCAATCCCTCAACAATGCATTGTTTTATCGAATTATGATTTAACATCAATGTTGAAGTTAGATTATAACTTAATATTTATTACAATTTGGAAGTGTTGATTTGAATCTTAGAACTATCAACTCATAATAATAGCCAATTCGAAAATTTCTAGACGCGAGAGAGGGTAAAAACTACCAAATGGAATTTTCTTTTATTTTCAATATTTTCTTTTTAAAAAAATGGAGTGACAAGTAGATTACACCCTCTTAGTAAATAGTATAGACATAGATTGTTCTATCACCTACAATCTTTAACTTGTATGAATACCATCATAACTTACCCACTGAAGTAGAATTTTCTGTCTCCCTTTTATTGTGAAGAAATTTTCCCAGGGCGTGAAAGAGAGAGAGAGTTTCATCTCTGCCAAATGGTAAAGAAAATTCATCATCCAGAAGGTTCATCTCGTCTGATCGTTCTTTTGAATAAGTGGGAGTACCATTGGAAGAAGATAAAGAAAGCCTCAGGTGTGGTCTCACACCAAAGTACTGTAAAGATGTGATTGCATGTCTGATATCACCTCCACTGGCTTTCGCTATCAGATCGATTTGTTCAGGATCCACATTCAAGTGCTCCTCTCTGCATAATCTAGAAAGGGTCTTCTTTGTGGAATTTACCGTAACGGGATTGAAAGCCACCTGAAAGATTTCCCTAAGTAATTTGAAATAAGCATTCAGTCGAATCAATTATAAATTAAGTTGTCTAGAAAGTCCAACCTTACAAGCACTGGCTCTCTGAAGAGATAACTGAAGTTCTTCCGAGTTCCGTGGGCTATTGTCCGAACAGTCAGCCTCACCACAATCGGTTATCAATATGACTGTTGGAACTAGAGCAGATTGCACAAGAAGATGCAAACACTTGTTTAGCTTTTCATAAGCAACTCTTCCATTTGTCACAGGAAGATCGTCGATTAGGAGTATCATCGATGCTTGCGATCCTCCATTAAATGATGTTGGTATTAATCCATACTTCCTTGTCCTCTCGACAAAATTTTCAAACTCATCCAACTTTGACATGTAGTGGATTCCTAGTCATGTGAACGCAGGCAAATCATGAGAAAAACTGCTAATGATTTGTTTTCTCCATCCCGATGAAAATAATTCTCTATACTTTCTTGGTGACAAGAAAACAATACTGCTGATTACAAAGTTATAGGATGGTACCTGAATTGGAGTTATGCAAATGTTCCTGCCAAATTGTCGGAGTAGGTGTGTTCCACTCACAAACTGTGGCTCCAAGATGAGATGCAACCACATGTACAGTCGCCTACAAGACAAGAAAACATTGAACTTGAAGGATTATTCAATCCTATACCATAAAAATACTGTGGAAGGAAAGATTTTTGCCTAAATTTAAGATACAGGATGAAAGGATAAACCTATGGAAGACTAATAGAGACAACATACAGATTTTCCAACTCCAGCTTGTCCAGTGATGAGAAGGACATTGTTATAAGTTTCCTCCTGCAATTAATGAAGAAACAAGTAGAGTTTTCACAAACCAAATAAAATAGAGACGCAAAAGGACCAACACATATATGCACATGTACAGGACCATACATTCACTTCCGAGATATACGCATCTTTATAATTGTAATGTACTTCCAACTTACATTTTTCTCGACCACAACACAAACTCTCAACGTATAAAGTTGGGCACATGCACATAAAATTATACAGTTGAAGACAGTAGAAATTGAGTGAAAAAGATCTCAAAAAATAATGAATAATTTGTTGGGATAAGTAAGATAAAGAAATGATATTCGAGGCCAGGTCTTTACTAAGGACAGATACTATGTGCTTCTACTCCTATTTGTGTAGATAAGACAACCTTCCACTCCCCTGCACTCATGAGGGCAAGAAACTTAAGTCCCAGACCCAAGGTCTCGAAGGTTAAAATTTTCACCTGCAGAGTACGGCTGACATGACATGGCAAGCAGTCATTTTACTGTGATAAACTGGAAGGAAAAGATGTTTGCGGATGTCAGGAAGCCAAAAAATAGTACGCTGGGTCTTGGTAACAAAAGATTATGAGGAAGTCTTTTTCACAAAGAATGGCATTCTAAAGCTTGAGTCCAGTCCTTTCATCAATTACAGTTATTTCTGTTGTGCGCAGTTCAGATCAACAAATATTCAAATAATGACTTCAGGCGTTTACTACGATTAAAATGTAAACCATAATTTCCACGCACCAAATTTTTTAGCTTGATTACTTAATTTTTTTCCTTGAGCCAAGGATACCTACGCATGAAGAATGGATATTATTAAAGCAAGGTTATGCATTATCATCAATCTAATTTTCACAATCATCACCAGTGTCATCACCTGATTATCATAGCAAAACTTCAACTCATGGGAAATGTTTGAAGTATAAGGCTGCAACATGGATCCAGTTCCAGTCTACCACTCAAAATTAGACAAAAGGGTCATGTGGCTCGCAACTAGCATTAAAGGCAAACTACCTATACTATAAGAGTTCTACAACCACAAAGACTTCCCACATAATCTTCCCAAACGAAGCCAATTTCAACTGAAGGCAAACACAGACAGAGTTTCATGCGATGCAAATTTCCAGCCTCAAAAATCAAGCTAGAAGGAAATTGAGACCGTCAATTTGCGGGGTTAATGTATCCAATAAATATGGAGCATGGAAAACATCAATGCTTCAGGAAAATTTTTAAATTCGTAACATTCATGTTTATTTTACCTTCTTCCTCTTCAATCTTTTCTCAAACCACGTTTTAACTTCTTCAACCTGCGCGTACAAGAACCTGAGAAATATTAGTGAAGAGTTCAAGACTGTGAATAAAAGCAAACTAACTTTACCTTCTTTTTGTGAACAGCAAGCTCTTCCAAGGAACAGGGCTTATATTTATCTATCCATAGGTCCTTCCCGTTGCTCCTTCCACTACCTGATTTCAATTCTAATATCACCTCAGGAGTGGAGTGGCTAAACATAAAAGAAGATGATACCAGAAGGAAGATTACCAACAATGAAACCAAAAAGTGAATAAAATTCAGGGATTGTAAATACAGTAAAGTCATATCTCCCGTTATCCAATTAAAATGGGAACAACACTACCATCGTATTAATAAATCCTAACCATCTGTCAAGTCCACAAAACAAAACCACAGTCCAGAAACAGAAAGATAGATGCCGATTCTCTAAATAGCTACCAGCTACACAACCATGCTTTTCCCGACATACGCAACAAAGGAGGGGAAAAAATCAACAAAGAAAAACGACAAAGGAAGGAAAAAGAATAGAACTGATATTTATCCGATTTTCTCAAAAGCCTCAGGAACCAGGGTGTAAATCAATCCATTCACCATCCACATACTAACCTTCCATCGCATTATTTTCTTCATTTTGACCAAACTCTTAGATAGTATATCAACTGTTATAAAACTAAAAAGGGCCAAATAAAAGGATTTTGATATCATTTCAAGCATGATATCCACTCAAAACAAAGATATCATAGAAACAATTTATTTTCAAACAGTATATTCAAGTACTACTAAGTGGTTAAGCCCTTAAACAGAAATTTAAACCTCTCACAATGCTGTCTACGCATGTTCATCTTATCAACAAATATCTGACGTTTGTATCTCCACATCTTGAGAAAGTATAATGTGTAATCACAGTAGGTCTTTGCAGAGGCACCTTTACGTATACATAGCAACTTACAAATTTGAAGGTAGTTATCAGTAATAACATAGTAATGAAGACAACTAACGTAAGATACATAATGTTTTAAACCGTTAATCCTTACAGTTCAATAAGAAATAAAAAATAAAGAAGTTTCTAAAACTTAAAACCTGTATTAAAGCCAAATAGTATAATGGTATCGTACCAGTAGATGTCCCGAAACCACTAAAGCCTTCACCGAAATCCTCACAGAACAATTTGATCTGCAGGAGACAACACCGAATTTCAGATTTCTCTGTACTTTCTATAACCAAAAAATATAACAAACATAGATGCAGCTCTTCCCCCACCCCACCAAAAGAAGATCAGAAAAATGGCATAATTCAGGCTCCAGAATGACATCTGCCGTAATGCAAAAGCTCTCCCTCCAGGAGTAGTAGACCAAAGCTCAAATGAAGCTTACCCAAAAGAAAAAAGAAAGGTAAACTAAAAGTGGACAAAGATCAATAGAGCTCTAGTGGATTGCTGATATGATCAAATAATCTGCCAAGATTTTGAGAAGGAGAAAAATGGACAGTAAGGTAACTGTGTTTCGGGGTAAAAACAAATCGTCAACCAAAAAGGGCCTATTTGGCCAATGGTTTTTTTTGTATTATTGGCTACAAGAAGGGTGACAATCCAACTGATTTGGACTACATTATTTCTCCCAATGGTGTGCCAAATCATGCTCAACCCAGCCCAAAGAGATGTGAATCGTAATCATTGGAGGATTCAAAATTACATAATTAAACTTGCACTTGCCGAATGCAGGGCAAGCTGTGACATCCCAAGGGTAGAATCATCTTTTCATTGTACATTTCCTTCTTGAGTCAAAGGAAACAACAGGTTGCTCGAATAATTTAGTCCATGCAGAATAGACTAAATCAATTTCTAAAAATTACTTCATGCTCTAACAATCCAATAATGCACTCGGGTCAAATTGTAGCATGATGTTTGTGCCTTGGTATTGGAATTGAAAGAACATGGGTTCCGGATTTAATAATATTACAGCCTGCGCTTCGTAAATTCCCCGTTGCCAAACGCATCCAAATCTTTCAGACTGATGCACAACACTTCTTCACCCAAAACACAAAAGAACTCGTTGCAATATGCAACCAAACAGAACCTTAAAACTGAAAAAAAGTTCAAATAAACTCAACTCCACTCCATTTGTACCTCATCAAACCCATTTGATTCTTTACACGAAATAGCAGAACAATCCGAGACGCGTGCCTTCTTGGCCCTTCTACTATTTGCAAGAGGAACTGATGATGGTCTCGATTTGGACTTCGATTTGCTCGTCTTTGAACGCGATGAGAAGCTTTTATCGTCATCGTCTGATGACGACACAATCACGACATTAGTCTTCCTCTTCCCCATCAACCGATGACACAAACCCTTCGTTATATACAGGGTTCCTCGCCCATAGTCCCGGAACAAGTATGACCTACCGAAACCCTTACTGAAGAAAAAAAACCAGTAAGCAACAAATTGAGAGCTTCATCGAAGCCCCAACCTCGAAGAGCTCGCGAAACAGAACTGATGATACGAAGTTATGAGAAACGATGAGGGACGTCGTTTTTCCCCCAAACGACGTCGTACGGTCGATCAAATATCTCCGAACCCCGAATTCAGTTATCTTATAAAATCCAAACGACGTCGTTTTGACCCAAAAACGACGTCGTACGTCGATCAAATATCTCCGAACCCCGAATTCAGTTATCTTATAAAATCCAAACGACGTCGTTTTGACCCCAAAACGACGTCGTACGTCGATCAAATATCTCCGAACCCCGAATTCAGTTATCTTATAAAATCCAAACGACGTCGTTTTTCCCCAAAACGACGTCGTACGTTGATCAAATATCTCCGAACCCCGAATTCAGTTATCTTATAAAATCCAAACGACGTCGTTTTGGACTGTTATAAAAAAAAAAAAAAATTGAACCCCCATTCACTGTCTCTTTCTCACGCTCTCTTCTTCCCCCAAACCCCTACCTTTCTTTCCCCCTCCATCAAGATGCATATGTATGGCTTCGAGAAAAACGCGGGGATTTTGGGGGGGAACGAGAATGGCGTATGTTGGAAGCTGGAGGGAAGATGATGAACGGAGTAATGGCGCGTACGGTTAATTACACGAATACTCCTTTGACTATGACTGGTATTACTTAACAGCCCTCTCTAATGATTTTTGATTCATCTATGTTCGGATGTGTACAAATACGTGTCTTCCTATACTTGCTCTTCTGGAAAATGTTTCTCAAACCCGATTACGAAAGATGTTTCTCAAAAATCATTATTCTATTTGAATCAAAAGCAGCTTGACATGAAATGGTTCAACTGTGTGTGTGTTTGTTGGTGTTCGTGGGATTGGGGTTAATCCCAACAATAAGCAAATTAGGCCAAATTTAGTTAGGAAAAGACTAAAATTAAATACAAAAACTTGCCCTACACACTCTGTTAGATGGTAAGAATCTTGTGAGGAAATGCATGATTTCATAATTCAATTTTTTCTTATGTTTAGAACAAATTAACTTATTTGAAGGTCTTATCTTAACAATTGATTATGCACTCACATTCAATCATTTGATAATCGGTCTGTTCGTCAATCTGACTCCTTCATTAGGTGGAGGGAGGTAAGGTTTTCAAATTTCAATTATGTGCCGCTTGTTGACATATAGTTTCCATTGCCGGCTTAGAGGCGTGAGAGATCGTTCCTCGATTTTAGTCGAGTATCCAACTTTAGGTCTCCAATTTCACTTTCACCACTCCAAATTAATTTGATCTTTCTTTGGTTAACTAGTCAAGTATGGCAGCTTGAGGTCTTCCTTCGGGATCGATCAGGAAGACTCCTACTTCCAGCGATTTCTTGATAGAATAGCAAAGCGGTTAAAGGCTGGGAGAGAGGGAAACTCTGACTAGGGACCGTTTTTAATAGTATTATATGTTAGCTCTCGTTCAAAACTCCTCCAAAATGAGTCCTAGTCACTATATTACTGTTAGGTTTTCGACTTTGCTTGTCCCTTCATCCGTTAAATTACATACATCCAAAATTGGACCAAGGGGTCCTGTCGTTTATTGCGCACAACAAGCAGCTTGACATGAAATGGTTCAACTTCCTCACTTTTTCTCTCACCAATGTCCTCGGCTTATTAGGAATTCTGAATTTTTTGAGTGGCAAGAGAAGAATATCTCGGCATTGATGTCAAGGTACGTAAAGAAATATCCTTCTCTGTGCTACCATCTTTCTTCTCAGATGAGGCATTTCTGTAACCAATGGGACTACTTGAGGGAAGTGAAGCTAAAAATGACATATTTCTAGTACATGTTAGAATACTGTCATTTTCAACTAAGCGAGGCTTTATAACACGTCTTGGTACATAATATAGGTGAGTAATATACAAGGTTCAAATCAGCATGGAAAAGTATGTGCGTGGAATTTACCAAAGGTATAACAGCTTGCTCCTTGCAGGGATCCCAGTGCATTAGCGTATGCAATCAAGCGATCTTGTGAAAACAAGGCTGAGGTGGTATCCTTGGATGAGTGGGAAAGTGGACTGAGGGCAACACTGAACTTAGGTCACACTTTTGGCCATGTAAGTCTTGTTTTTGAGCAATTGAGTGTATTCCTTTTTTGTCTTGTGAAACCTTATTTTAATTCTCGATGCCTATTGCTCAAGCAAACTTGCCATCATGGTGATCCATACTTTTTTTAACGCGAGCTTGACCTTGAGTTCCAATTATCATCATCAAATTGTCATGATCGAGATGCTTTTTGTCAATGATCTTTGGTCTGTCAGCATTTTCTGCACACAACACTTCTGTACATCAACAAAGTTGCGGTATTAGAAAATTGTGGAAGCTGCTATGAGTGTTTGTATTGGCTGCGAGCTTATTTTTTTTACCTCTTTTTCTACTTCAATACTACTCTTGGCTCGTTGAGTGGCCTATTGAGTTTAGGTTTGAAAACCCTTGGCCAACAACCCCCGCAAACAAATAGGAGGAGGAAATAATTCCCAAACATCATAGTTAGGTCTAAAATCTTTCGGTGTGTGATATGGGTATATAATTGAAAAAGGGGGGAGTGGAGTACTTGCAAGACGCGATGTCATTACACTATATGTAAAAGAAAGTATGGTTCGATGGTCAAAAGAGCCTTTTTGTACACACCCTAGTAAAAAGGTACTCTACCTCTCAATGACTGATACATCGATGGGTTGCACCCTAGGAAGCATGATGACACTGAAAGAGAAGAGTGGACGATTTCTTACTTGAGTCAGAATTCATCCAATTTTTCAGCGAGTCAAGATACTTTTCTTTGGAAAAGACTTGACTTGCCCCTTCGTTGAGTAAATTGGGCAACTCAACGCTTGCATGTCCTACTCGGTACTGTTGCTAGAGCGCATGGACCCCATTCACATGCACTTTATTTTCCCTACTAACATTATTAGGTTGTGGACACAGTCTTTTTAAGTTTTTAGTTTTTTCTTCTTTTTTCAAGCAGCCTGTTTCTCATCACGGGAGCACATTTTTTACAGGCTATAGAAACCGGTTTTGGCTACGGGCAGTGGCTTCATGGAGAAGCTGTTGCAGCTGGCACGGTATTGCTTTGGCTATTCTCAAATACCAAAAACAAAGAGAGTTTTATGAATTTAACCATCAATAAGCTTATGCTAATTGTGGTTATGCTTCCAGGTCATGGCCGTTGACATGTCATACTGCCTCGGTTGGATTGATGAATCAATTGTGAAGCGAGTTCACAATATCTTACAAGCAGCTAGGCTACCCATTGCTCCGTTGTGGTTGGGACACGGGGAATTATGGTTTTCTTCTGTTAAGTGTTTACTTTTCTTTTATCCGTTCCTAGAAGTGAACTCAATGTTTCATTACATGAGAAGTAGATGCCAACTGAGTTAAATCGTAGTAGCGAAAGATAGTGCTTATTTGGTCTGGAGAATAATAAAGTTTGCTATAATCTTGAAATAAATTTATCTTACTGTACATAAATATTTTACAGAAGCAAAAACTCATTGCTCATATGTATGACCTGCTTGAGAGTTTGTTTCTTCAGGACATAACTGCTGGTAATGAAATTGTTTGAATTAGCCAACATGGTTAGCACGGACATTGTGTTTGTCTGTGTGTCTCTAACATGAGTATTTTCTTGCTCACTACGTGTATTTTCATTATTGGTTTTTGGGGTGCCTCCGCATTGATTTGGACTATGTGTGCCTGCGTATTCTTGAAGTCAATCAAGCATCATGCTATTGGCGATCGTTCACCATAGCATAGGGGACCGTGGATGTATTGGCGAAACATTTTAGGATCACTGGATATGAAGAAGCTATTAATTCATGTCTTATATGGCAATGATAGACCACGGAAAGTGGGGTGTTATCCGGCAATTTGGTGTATGTAAATTCGATTTGGTTACCTATGAGTAAAAAAAATAAGAAAAACAAAAAATGAACCAACAAACGAAAAATATATATAATTAAACCGAAACCGAAACCAACCAAATTATGAATTTTTAAATCAACTTTTTTGACGGGTTCAATTTTTTTAATACTTTCACCCTCAATCATCTTATTTTTACCTTTGAAAGAAAATCCAAATCCTAACTTTATCCCTCAAGTAGCCAATTGTTCTCAATAAAAGCATCCACATCAAGCTCCTATAAGTTCCTCCTTCCACAATTTAAGAAGCAATTCTTTCAAAAGCTCCTCACATTAGCCTCCTTTCTTCTTTTTCCTATTTTTAAGGAATCACGGTAACCTCCTAAGATTTTCTTTTTGTTTTTTCTTTTCATTTCTTTCTCCTCCAGGCTTGTTTATGGTGCCAAATGTTAAAGGAATAAAATAAACAATTTGACGTATAATATGACTCTCTAAAATAGAAAAGTGATAAAAAAAAAAACTCCAATTTGGTCTAAAAATAGGGAGACTAGTGTTTTATGCTCTAAGGTCCGCTTAATAACTTCAGTGTAGAGTATTACATGTTGTAAAATTTCTTAATTTTCGATCAAGTGTCTTTAGACACGAACAACCTACTTGGATAGCGTTTGGCACGGGCATAGACATTCACTAATACTGTTATATTAGAGATCTATTACACACACATAAACGCATACAAAAGAAAGTAGTATGATATAATGTGTCATCTGGTTGCCTTTGCTCTTATTTAATTTTTAATGTGTTTCATTACATGATGGTTAGGTGAAAATGAATAGACTCCATTGCTTTAGGACTTTTGCTGCAAATATAATTCTTGTGCTTTATTGCCTTTGTCAACCAAAAACGCAAGGAGCCCTCCACGCTTTTACCAATACGGTTCTACGATTCTACCTGCTGATCGTCTGAATGATAGAAAGTGAAGCTACATTTCAAATTTCATTGATAAGTGGATAAAAGTTACTAATTAAAGTGGAAAAAATTACCAATTAGATGGCCCTAGTGCTTCCTATATCATTTCAAATGTTGTACTTTTGCTATTTTTAATGGTTCAGAAAAGATACGACAAAGAAATTATAGTCTTTTTACCCTCTTTTCGTCCATCCTCCAGGCTGTAAAAAAAAAAAAAAAACAAAGGGGCAGCTATTTAACAGTATTCGTTTCAAAGAGAGTGATTCGTTAAGTTATTCAATCACGAACAAAGACAATGCATACGGAAATGACACGACCTTTTAGAATACAATTGTGGTCAATTTCAAGAGAAACCTTAATGCAGGCACGAGTTTATTTTGTAATCATAAAATAACATGACCTTTTTTAGACTACATAAAAATACCTACAGTTATGCCAACATTTATTTTAACAAAAAAATTAACGCAATTTTGATTATACACATCCAAAAAGTGCCGTTATCGGTTCAAGGATGACAGGGAAGATAACTTCACATCAGAGGATAGCTTCCTGTTCTCACGTGAGAGTGTGTGTGTGTGTGTGTGTGTTCACTCTAGGCAGAGAAAGAGATGCACTTTCTAAAGACAGGATCCAGTGTTTTTTTGAGAAAAGGTACTTTCCCTCAATATCATGATCAGGACAAGAAAAAAGAAGCGTGGCATTGGATATGCAGCCAAAAAATGTCCCAGCTAAAGCTCCATATAGGGGCTTGGGTAGAAGCGGGGACCCTGTCCTGTAGCAGGCTGTGAATCACACCGAAATGACGTCGTTTTGGCACGCGTATGTACACGCTGGATGCATTTTAGGCATCAAATGATATCCCTTTGGCGCTAAGCATACTCTTGAACAAATTGGGCACACCAAACAAAATTTGCAAGACACAGGTTCCAGAAATGTAGCAATATTTGTAAGTACTTAAACAACACGATTCCACTCAATTCAGTACAAACCAAAGATCACAACATAACCAGATGAGTCTTCAGAAAGTGTGCTTTTTCTGGTTTAGTTAAATACTCCATGGATAAATGATAATCAAACCAAATTACAATTATCATTTCACCTAGAACGGCGAGGGTAATACCTTTCTGAGCCACCATAAGGAGAATAGGACCTCTCCCTTCTTGACCTTCCACCATAAGGTGAAGGCCGTGGAGAGTAATCACGACTACTTCGATACGGTGAGCGCCTTGGAGAGTAATCACGACTACCTCGATACGGTGAGCGCCTTGGAGACCTCCGATAGTCATAGTCATCCCGTCCTCCACGATATCTACCACGGTCACCGCGAGAGCCTTTAAATAAATGCACAAAAGAAAATTGACAATTTCATAGTTAGGGTGTTATACAAGTGAAGAATAAGTACTGAATTCAAGTGCAGAATCAAGTGTCAAAAGCTTCAAGCTACTGCAGGAGGACAGACTAATCTGTGAAAGAGAAAGTCAATAAACACAACTCCCGGGCACAGTTCTGGACAGAGATGTGATTGGTACAGTTTGATGCAACTGTGCATCGGACGGCTCTGGACACATTGGTGTCCGGAACTGTGCATGGAAGTCTGTGTTTGTAAACTCTCTCTGTGTGAAATCTGAAAGTTAAGCATAACCAAGTTGTAGAATAACCCTCCAGGCCTATGCCATTAGGAAACAACAGGAATAAAAACAGGGCTAGTCCCGTATCATTAACCCCGATTGTTCTATACTGCCCCAAACCCGGCCCATCAAAACTAAAGATGACAACATATACCGCAAACAATAAAAGCAAAGCATCTATGCTCTTACCATGGTCCCTAGTGTTTTTCAACCCGAGATAGTGACCTGGTGTGGGAGTTCTGGGGCGCTTCCTCCGCGACTGGAAGGCAATAGATGAAAACAGGTTTAGTGCACTCTTAAGATATGATTCACTTACCATGAAATAAAAATGAATTAAGCTTCAATGAACAATGTATCCATCAACACAAAATTTATCAACTACAAATTAAAATCATTTATGAGAACATTCATAAGAAAGCTTCATATAATCAGAGCCTCATTTTTGCATGACCAGAGGGAAAAATTGAAAAACACATTGGCATGTACGACTAGTATGGAATGCCAGATATGAGGTACCATAAAAGCCTGATTAGTATGTTGTTGGTAATGTCCGTTGATTAGTTGGGAGTTGAAAGAAATTGCTGAGGTTGTATTGTTGTTGATCAATATAGTTGCTATGTTAAGTTGATCAGATGCATGTGAAAGGCTGTTTTAGCTTGGCCAATCATCAAGCTGTTTGACATAATTGTTGACATGGATGAACTCATCATCTGATTGCTGCCAACTAGCTCACGCAATATCTTCTGAATATAACCAGAAACCTCCAAGTCAAGAATAAAGTTAAACAATCAAAAAAGGTCACTCTTACACCATCGAGGGAACACTGACTTACCCTCTCCACAGTAATGCATCGGCCATCTAGAACCGACTGATGGAGGCGTTTGATGCAACGGTTAGCATCCTCTAAAGTTTCCATCGTTATAAAAGCAAATCCACGAGATGCCCGCGTACGGGGCTCCACAACCAGGAAACAAGAGCTTACCTACAAGGAAAAGAAAATCAGATGACCAAACAAGGTGTAAAAAATTAATAAGAACTAGTTGACATGAGTTCTTTAATCAATAATCAGAGGATCCAAACTTAGTAACGGAATACTTGCAAAAATGATAATTGTTGAGGAAAATCAAGATAACAGTTCCAGTGAAAACACTGCACGTCATGTTCAAAACAACTACAGTCCTTTGTTCATCTCGAACTACTAGGAGTTTACAATTCACCTATCACAGATATCTAAACAATCGTTTGGAACCATTAGATACATCCCTAACAGCAAGCTAGATGTACAAGGAAGCTTCACAAAGCGAAACCCACATCTGACATACCTTTCCCTCTCTGGAGAAATGATCTTCAAGCTCTCTTTCTGTGACCCTTGTGGACAAACCAGTAACATACAGTGTATTCCCGGGATTCACAACTTCAGTCCTGCAACATCATTCACAGGTTCAAACGAGAATTTCAAACCACCACTCCGCAGATAACAAGGAGACTTCTTCAGGAAACAAAGCAATAAATTAGAGCCACTGTCACAACCCAGACATATGGAAAAAAAGAAAGAGTTATCAAGTACCTCCCGCGACTTCTGGACCTTCCCCTTGCCCTTGGCCTTGACCAGGATCTAGACCTGGATCTGGATCTGGATCTGGACCTTGACCTGGATCTAGATTGTTCATCATAAGGGGATGGAGAACGTGAATACCTGATACATCCAATGCAAATTATACCAGATGGAAGATAGCATAGACAAGAGGAAGAAGTGATTGAAGTTCAACAGCTTAATCGGACAAAATGCAAGCCTTTCAAGACCATGGTCAAATTCTCTTCCTAATTTCACAAGCATCTCAAAGAAAATGACTAAGCCTTGACCGAATCAATACACGGATCTTCTACAGTATTAAACAGCTTCGTGCCAATGTTGGGGGACATTCACAGAAGCTTAAATTTCAGGCTGTGCCTCAAAATTGAGCGCAAGTATGGGCAAGCAGCCATTTGAAAAGCTGAACCCTGAAACTCATAACGTAATCTTTGATGCAAACACTTCAAAGTGTGCTTCCAGTGAATAGATCCCAAACAAAATAGCTCTTAACATAACTCCACTCACAAAGCAATATCTCAACAACTTGGGACTTTACAAAACCAGTGCACACCCATATCTAGGACTGATTACACAGTATTGTTACACCCTATTTATTAGCAGAAAAAGAGGGGCCAAATCAGGCTTTACCCCATGATAGGAGAAACATATATCTTCTCCTAGTCTGTACTTCCACCATTTTGTGACAGCTCAGGTACAAATTTATTTAAACTCCTCAAAACATCTTTTAAAATTTAACGCACAACATAAATTCCCCAAGTGGTACATATGGTGATCAATCTCACTGCTATACAATTCAGATCACAAAAAGCAAACTACTATGATCTACGATTACAGGGCAAGACCACTAAAAAACACATTTATATTAGCCATTTAGTGTTCTTCTCCTACTATGTCACAACATAACTCGCTGACTTGTGCAAACTGAGAAGGACCAACTAGCATGTGAAATCAAAACAGTAGACATAGAGCTCATTCTCAGCAAGTATAACCCATTCAGATGTATCGAATAACAAGAGAATAGATCCATAAGACAAGCAACACACATACATGTTCATGATGGAGCTAGCTCAGTAAGCAGAACATAACTAGTGCAATCCAAAGTGGCCTTTTGAATCTCTACAAAGATCTTTGTTGAGTTTTACAACCAAATAGAGACTAAAAACATGGACTTGCTCAAGGATAGCGATACATGTGTGAATTTTCTTGGAAAAAATGTGCAGCATAGCGTTTAAGGTGCTTTCGGAAGACCTATCTTCATACCCAAATCATGCAATACTTTACTCCATTTTAACAATTCAATTGACTATCTCCTCTTCACTAGGAATGATCAAGTCGAACCTTATCTTAGAAACTCATGCACAAGTACGGCGCTTTAGTTGCCTTTCAACTTTAACATGCAAAGAAGCTAAGTTCCCCCAAGACTTTCAAAGTATATCATGGTTAAATCTTGGCATTCTGAGGGTCTCTACCCTATTCCGCATGTTATAGAAAAACCATAAGGAACCCCTAAACCAAATTATCGCAGACCACCAACCAAGGCTTTCAGCCTGATCCAAATCCATTTGTTAAATGAAATCGTGAATATTCTAGATAAAAATACAGGTACAAACAGGGACGGACGTACATAGTGGCAAGTGGATTCAGTTGGCCCCACTGAGTTGGAAAATCCCTAGGATAGGTATATTTTTTGGGGGCTATTTTCATAAATTTGTAATATTGTGCCTAGCCCTATTAATGGTATGTCTTCCCCGCTCACGTTATAGATACTTGCGTCTATAAATCCTAGATCATCTCTCTCACAGGACTAGGTTAAACTTCTTCAAAACATAATTAGCACAAAAATATATAGACATTCCTCTGTTATAGATACTTGCCCACAGTGTCTATAAACCCTAGATCATCTCTCTCACAGGATTAGGTTTAACTTCTTCAAAACATAATTAGCAAAAAAAAATATCGCCATTTCCACTACTAGTACAAAGAATTTTGGAGAAACATATTACATATGAAAGAACCGTAATACCAGCCCTAGAGCCCTACGAAAGCGTCCAGCGATAAATGTAGAATTTCCAGCATATCGTTGGACGGAAATATGAAGATAAATTAGAATTCGTATAAATCGATCAACTATATTATACAATAAATTGATCTGTAAGTTATCCGCGTCTGATGAAGGATTACCTTCTGCGAGGAGAATCAGCCTGTAAAAAACGCGAACTCATCAGGCAAAAAGTGTTTACGATGTGTAATCACAGTTAATGAACAGAAGACACCGATAATGTATTACAAAAATATAAACGTATAGAGAGAGAGAGAGAGAGAGAGAGTACCATAATTCGCCAGAGACAAACCCTAGATAGCGATATCGAGGGGCGAGGGAGTTTTTTTCGCGGAGGCTTCCTGCTGTTTGGTTTTCCCGCAGGTGGTCGAGATTCGAGAACGAGGAGGAATGAGCGCTGAAAAGGCCAAGCTATTTATAGAGCAAGTAAAACCACATTTAAGCCCCCTGATCTATGACCTATTTTCAAATTGTTACCCTATGGCCCCATTTCCGCCTAAATTTTTTTAACCTTTTCTTATTTTTATCAAAATTAGTTTATTAATGATAAAAATAAGTCCAACCAAAAAGAGTCTTAAAAAATATTTTTATTTTCCTGAACTTTAAAACTTTAATTTGTAGTTTTTCTTAAATTTATAACTCTTTTTATAAAAATCAATAATCCAAAAAACTAACAAAACCAAAACAAAATAACATACAAATTATTAGTTCAGGAATTGGCACAATCTTATGACGAGGCAGAAATTATCATTCTTTCTACAGAAGAGTCAGCGCACAAGCCAAGAAAACGAATGAGATTGGTAGCCCAAAATACAAAAAATAAAATAAAATAATAATAATAAGTGTAATGAAATAAAGTAACAAAGATCCAAAAAAAGGGAAACAAATAAATTATAGGGATAGAGTTGAACCATGCGGTAAATGTCTCGCCTTTAGTTACATTCGTTGATCCCGAACTATTACTAGTGCAAATTGTCAAATTCTGTTGTTCCCGCCTTCATTCTACACAATAATTGGCTACTTTAAGATTTTAGAGAAAGGTTTGTATGTACATTATGTTTTCACAAACCAAAATCATTATCTCATAAAAAATTTCAGCAGATGTCAGCCTATATATATTTACAGTTTATGAATAAAGAATAGTGCATGCCACAATTTCCACAACTTTGTAACCACAAATGGATATAACTTTGGGACACATGCGGATAGCCACCTGCAAACCATCTACAAAGAGGGTTTAACAATATTGTTCTCCTTTATGATACCCAAGAAGATAAGGCGTCGAGGTCAGAGGGTCTGGAGAGATCAATCGGTCAAGCTACCTAAACTATGGAAGGATAGAGGCCCCCCAAGAAAATAAGGCGTCGAGGTCAGGGATCTGGAGAGATCAATCAGTTAAGCTACCTAAACTATGGAACGATAGAGGCCCTCTGTGCAAGAGGCCCCCTGTGCAAGTGATACCCCTTGATTCATTCGCATGTGGAAAGCAGATAATATAGTATAGAAATTAAAAAAAAAAACACTAACTATTCTTCGTTTGGAGTCTTGTTTGGTTGGCAAATCACTTAGTAGGTCCTGTCCACAGAATTCTACATGCTCGGAAGCTCGACCTACAGTTTAGAAGCCAACCCTTTCCAGTAATGGGGCCTAGGGAAAGATACGATGATTGGTTTAGGTAGAGCGGATATAACCAGAACTCAAAACAAAAGAAGACCAACTAGTTACAAAAGATTGCTTGATTATGACAAAAGTCAACCATTTTTTAAGCAACCAGAAACCAAACTTCCAACTCTTAAATTTAGCTCAAGCATAAAACGAAAACATCAACAGCTAAAAAACACAGGGAAACAAAGAGAGCATCCAGAAAGACTGAAGATTTCTGTAAAACAAAACAATGGCGATGTCAAGCTTACTTGCTTGGAGCGTGTCTCGGGCTTGAAGGGGAATATGGCGGGGACGTCGGTGAATAGTTGAAAGGTTTATGCAAAAGAATAGAAATCACAATATTCCTCAATAATTTACCGAATCATTACCAAGGGATCATATTTCAAGAATCAAATGCTGAACTTTTTTCAGCGGAAATTTTTGCTGCAATGCTTTCAAAAAGAGGATTTGTGTCTTCGTACAATTTATCCAGGCTAATTTACAAATAGATCATTTTATCCCCAAGTTATTTAAGCTATTCCTCGAATTCAAGAGAACTTGCTCCAACCTATTTGACACCGAAATGACAACTCAACGCTCATGAAGATGAAAAATGCTTCTTTCATTCATGTATTGGATTGCGTGTGACTATTCCAACCCCCTTGCTCCATATCCTTCTACATTCGCAGGGCATTGAATTCGAAACTTGTCCACTCCGGCCTCAAGACTGAAGGAGATATTTATGGGCAACTACGAGCAGAGGCCTCATGTGGATACTTATGGGTGACTACGAGTAGAGGACCTAAGATAGGATTACCTCCCTTCACCAATGATTTTCAGTGTCATTCTCCAAGTTTTCCATTAACATTTCCTTGTATAGTGCAATCCGGTCAGCGCATTTATTTCGTTTCTCTCTGCGAGAACGGTGCGTTCCAAGGTGTGCAGTGTGAGAGAAGGGACGTAATGATGAACAAAGCAAACACACTATAATACAAATCATCCATACTAGTCAAGTCATTGCTGGTGGCAGTTTGAGCATCCTGAACACATAAAAGGGGTAGGAAGATGATGGTTAGGTTAGTAATACAGAAAAACAAACTAAAAACTCAAACTGTCAGAAGAAATCATATACAGAAACACCATCCCTTGATTCTGGAATGAAACAAATCCAAACCCAACATGAACACCCAGTATTTTGATCCCAACCATTGCATCACTGTAAACTAGACCCAATGAGAATTACTCCACCCCATCAAACATAAAAGGCATCACAAAATCATTCAGGAACAAAAACTAATACTAACATGGAGTTAGAAAAACCCAACCAAGTTTAATTCCAAATTTTCCCCGCTGTAAGTATGGAAGAGGCTTACGAGCAACTGGAATTACACAGAGAAAACATGGAATTGAAGGCCGGAGATGAGGAAGTAGGCGATAGCGAGTCAGGCGAACGGCGACACATGAAAATAATACTAACATTTAGGTGTTGTTTGATAAAACTAAAAGCTAAAAGCTTAAAACTGAAAATTAAGTACTGAAAACTGAATACTAAATTTTTTAAGTGTAAAAGCTATTTGTTATGTACTGAAATTAAGCACTGAATTAATTAAGTTGTTTGGTTTGCACAAGGAGTTAAAATCTAAAGTTTATTTAATTTTTTAACTTAACCCACAATAGGTTTTGCGACACACCAAGCGCCACCTGATATTGTAGTCGTGGTGGTGGTGGTGGTGGTTGGAGCATGGAGTGATGCTTGGTACAGTGGTGGCGGATGGCGATGGCGGTTAGTGGCAGTGGGGATTAGCACCGATGGTGGTTAGTGGCAGTGGTCAGCAGTGTGGTGGTTAATGGCGGTAGTCGACAGTGTGGTGGTGGCGAGTGACGATGGCAATTAGTGGCAGGTGGTGGTGGTGGTGGTTAGTATGGTGGCAATAGTGGTTAGTGCTAGTGGTCAACAGTGTAGTGGTGGTGGATGGCAGAGGTGGTTAGTGACGGTGGTCAGCAGTGTGATAGTTAGTGATGGCGGTCAATAGTATGGTGGTTAGTGGCGGTGGTCGGTAGTATGGTGGTCGCGGGTGGTGGTGGTGGTTAGTGTGGTGGCGGTGGTAGTTATTGCCAGTGGTTGACAATGTGGTGGCAGTGGGTGGTGATAGTGGTTAATGACGATGGTGGTTAGCAGTGTAGTGGTTAGTGGCAGTGGCGATGGTCGGCAATGTGGTCCTGGCGGTGGCGGTTAGTATGGTGGCTGTGACGGTGGCAGTTAGTACCAGTGGTTAACAGTGTGGTGGTAGTGGTTGGTGATGATAGTGGTCAGCAATGTGATGGTTAGTGACGGTGGTCAGTGGCAGTGGAGGGTCACGGTGGCGAGTGGTGTTAGTGTGATGGCGGGTGCGCGGTGTTAGTGGTGGTTAGTACCGATGGTCAGCAGTGTGGTGGTGACAGATGGTGGTGGTCGGAAGTGTGGTGGTGGTGGCAAGTGGCGATGGTGATTAGTGGCAGGTGCTGGTAGTGGTTAGTGGCAATGGTCGACAACGTGGTAAACATATTTTAAAAAAAAAAAATAAATAACTTTTTTGAGTGTATTCAATTTTTTAATTAAGTAGGGAGGTAGCTACTTAATTGTCTACTCTTTATTTTTGCTGAAAACTTAATATATTAAATTTTTAAAAATTTCGTTATCAAACCAACTTTATATCTTTTTACTTAACTTATTCAGTTTTAAGTGTTGAAAATGTGTTTTCAAACAGCTCCTTAGTCATGTTGTTTTAAAACGACACTGTTTGAACTCGCTTTCATGGACTTAATACGGCGTCGCTTTTAAATTATGAAACCGTTGGTCATCCAAACGGCTGCCGGCTGCCGGCAATATAAAGCGCCATTCTCTCTCTCTCTCTCTCTCTCTCTCTCTGAGTCAACAATGGCTTCAATCTACAATTGCGTTGAGTGTGGAGCCAACCTCAACCTCCACACAACCCACCTCTTCCCAGCTGAGTTCGAATTCGATGCCGGCAACAAAGGCACCCTCTCGTTCGCAGTCGTCGACGCTACCAAATTCAAATTCGAGAAAGAGGACAAGATCATACCCTTTTTCGAGACAGTTAATTACTGGGGAATTCAGAGGAAGAGGACCAAGATCAAGTGCAATAGCTGTGGGGGGCATGTGGGTTACGTGTATGATGATGGGCCTCCTATGACGGATAGTCCTGGGCAGTTTCACATGGGCCCTAGTCAGGTCATTCCTAGGGCTCCCAGGTATCGGTTCAAGACTAAGGCTCTTCGGATTACTTCTGAAACTTGACGAAATTTACTGGGTTTTATGATTACGATGTTTGGGGATATATGGGCATAAGTCTGAGTTATTGGGTTCGATACAAACATATTTGTATACTTCGTATATTTGGTTTTGGTTGTAATTGGATACGAACTTTGAATCCCTCTAAATTCAGGCAGAATAAATTCGGTTGGTGTAGTTCATTACTTTTGTTGTGGAAACTTGCAATTGAATGATGATGAGTAGATGTGTCATGGAAATTGATGTCCTTGATTTCGTTCTATTTGCTTAATATCCATTTCTATACAATGTTTTTTTATGAATCATTGTAGAGTATAGAAACATCATCACAAATGAAAGTGAAGATAATTTCGATCATTGTAGAAGTGGCTGGAAAAAAATGTTCAGTACGGAGACATCTGTGTTGAAAACGTGAGTTTGTGATGGGAGCCAAAGTCAAACTTGGATTTGCTTGAAGTTAAAGCTCAGCAGTCATTACTAGATTTTGAGGATTTCTAAATCCACTTGGAAGATCATGTATATCCCTTTCCTTTGTCCGATATAGCCCAATTCTTCCTATAAATTGATGTAGTTTGTAAAGGGAAAACGGCAGAGAGGGTAAGGCAGAATCACGGGTAGAGATTGAGAGTTTTTTTTTTTGAAAATCTTTGTAAACTCTCCCGAATAAAAAATATTCTATCCATGAATATACCGGAATTTGAGGAACCAAGTAGATCTTTTGTTTCTATGCGATTGCCTGCATTTGGGTCTCATTCCTTGGGGCACAACAAGCTGAATGTGCTTCATCTGTTCAAATAAGTCATATAGGTCACAGTATATTATCATTAAAGTTGACCCTGAGCCTTCCATGAATAGGATGTCTCCCACAATACGCTTTTGTCCATCCCTTCTGCTGTATGCTTGTATGCATATCCCGAATCGAAGTTCTTGTCTCTTTCTCTTTCTCTTTCGCTTCCACTTTTTACTGGTGTCCTTCGACAGCAGATTTCAAATCTTTTTGATGCAATGTGGCTACAAGGGCAATGAATAAGCGTGCTGCTTGTGGAGAAAAGGCAAAATCATTATGTTTCTTTACTGAGTTCAGGTGCTTTGGAACCACTGCATTATGGTTGAAGCAGACAAATATTCTTCTCATTTTCTACGTCTGCCACCTGCTACATCTTTCACGAACACCACAAAGGCTTATCTGGCTAAGACACCATAGGACTTTTGGAATATACCGCTTCTATTGGATGACTTTAGACACCACTCCACTGCCAGAACAGCATTTAGAACTGCTTTAGAATTGCTTGCTTTGTCACCCTTATCTCCACCTTATGATACTCATGTCTGCCATTGTTGCCAATTTTTTATGCTGCAGACAGCCTGCCTTTAGCATCAGTCTTGCTCAATATCAGAAAGGACCACACATCCTTTCTGTTCAGAAGATGCTCTTCTTGCATAACAGCCATCAAACATGTTTATTTTTTGGCAAAAGCAGGAGCCTAATATTGCTTCTTTTTTCGTCTTCCTTTTTTCTCCTGGTATTCTCTGGAATGCTGATAAGGTGGCAATTTAGTTTTCAATACTTTTTAGCTTCAAGCGAGGGAAGCAGAGCAGCTGAGGTGGTTAAAATGCTTTACCCATCAGACATATCTATCTGATAAGTAGACCGAGTTCAGCTACTAAGATTCCACCTGATGAAATGGTGCCTGTGACTTTTCTTGGTAGAACCGGCATCAGCTATTGATATAATACAGAATGTGATCTTCATGCTATGTATTCCAGAATTTAATTGGTTTTGAACCCGCTTTTCTACTTGTGATTAGCGACCAGTGGCTTTAATTTGAGATCAGATGATTCCGCTTCATTTCTAACATTTTCTATACTACCATGTGTGATTAATTTGGATGTGAACGGCTCTGAAGGATGGATGTGGCTGTGCATGATGATTGGAAGAACCTGAGTTTGGGCAGTCCAGTCATTGTATTTACATTAGTTTCATTGGTATGACATGGTTGGCTGGATTTTCTCACAATCACGAGGTCTTATTTGTTCTTTTGGTTTTGGTGGTTATCACCTGAATTTTATCCTCCGGTTGGACTAGGTTGGTTGCTGGATTTGATTTCAGGGCACATTTCGGGAAAATTGGTAGTTTTGGTTTATCTTCGTTCAATTCTGGCTGAAGAATTTCTGACATCATATAAATGAACTTCACAGTAACCATGCAACTCTTTTCTGCTATGTGGTTGATGTAAAATGAATAGTTTGATTAAGATGTCAACTCATAGCCCTTCCAATCCTCTTGTACCCGAATGTTCCCGGTTTCTAGTTGTTAGATCATGTGAAAAATTCATTGAACTTTCTCATTGGATTACGTGAATTTTCACGGGATCCAATACCCAAAAATACAGCGGAACAGGTTATAGGGAATTTTTCGGTACAGATGATTTGAACTCAATTCATAGGACCACTGATTTGTCTTTGAGGACTTTATGCAATTTTGATTTGTATTCTTTATCCTTCCCCTCCTGATTATGTTGTGTTCTAGTGCTTGCATCTACCAGTCAAAATCCCCTTTTCCTTGACATATATATTCATAGTTGACCGTGAAGTACCATATTGCAGATACAACCTCTCAGTCAGTTTTTGAAAGTTAGGTTGGATTAGTAGCTCCCATGGAAGTGGTGATTATTAGTGTATATAGTAGATACCCATCACTTGAGACTTGATCGTTATATCTCCAATACTAGTGTAATTGCTCACTGCTATTACTAACAGAGCCAACAAGGTGAAGTAGTCTGCAGGTCTGTGACGATGAAGCAAATGGAGGTGGAAAGTGAGGGAGCCAATGCAAAGTTAAAACAGGCCGCACAGTCACCACCGCCACCGCCGCCTCTTCCGCTGCCAAATTTTTGGGCCAAAACTAAGACGGCATCTATGGTGAGCGTGACGAATCAAGAGATTGCGAAGTTTTGGAGGCAGAAGCGTGTAGAGGAGGAAGATCATCTTCTTTCTGCTATTAAGGCTGAAGCCCGTATCAGGGCACGAAAACTCACGGTATGGTTTATTTTTGACTCTCTGGCTTTGTGATTTCACGCTTGTTGAGTTTTGACTCTTTGGACGACGGGTCTGACTGGCCCAAACTGTGTAGTTACTGTCAGTTGACCAGCGGTATGGGTCTCAGACAGAGAATCCCACTATTGTAGGCATGGCAACAGGACAAAAAAATGTTCCTCCTGTTCTTGTTTCGTAGACATTCTTATTTGGCTATTTTACTTGTGATTTACTTGGCTTATAAGGGTTATTGGGATGAGGGAAGAATCTGGGATTGGGATTTATATTTCTTTGTTTGTTCCAGTTCGATCCAACCTATTATGACTTGCAAAAAGGTGCCCTTTCTCATTGTCATCTCTACCGTCTTTTATTTCCTCTCGGCTATTCACACTTGAAGATCGTCGTATGTATACTCGACTTCAGTTGCCGGTGCAATAGGTAGGAGTATATTATGGCAGGATCAGTCACAGTTTGTTTGGTCTTAAAATATGAAATGCCCTGGTTGTCAAATGACATCCTTCCTCATCTGGAAGGTGACACTTCACCATGTTTGACCCTTGCAAAGCCCTGTTGGATAAACTCTAGCATGTGTTGAAATAAGGATGGACACAAAATTTTAACGTGAGTTGGGCGGATGTCTAGACAATAGTAAAATGGATAACGAACCAATATAATTTCACATATTTGAGCCAAATCATGTTGGAAATTGGGATGGGCATCCACCCCTCAGTCCATCCGTGATTGGGGAACATATTGGCCCTCTTCGCAGTGGGTTGTTCAAATGTGACACCATTTGACATTTGATTTTCTCCATGACAGGAGGAAGAATACAAGCTTTTCGAAGATTCATTGAAAGAGGTTCAAGAAAATACGGAAGGTGGTGCCACCGCCGCCGCCACCACCACCACCACCTCCGGAAAAACAGATGAGAGTAGCAAAGAGCTACGTGTCGGAATAAAAGACTGGTAACTTAAATGTTCAATGTGATAACAAAAGCGTGCAACTTCAATTGCGATATGGACATTTTTTGTTAACACAAGTTTTGTGCAATCTGTTCAACAATTTGCAGGTGGACAAAGAGCAAGTATGCCTACTTGAACCAACCAGCCATAGAGTCGATGGATCCTCCCAAGTGTAGAACCTCCACTTACATTCCAAATTTTTGCAACTACAAGCCTGCTCCACCGCCAACCGCCTCATTCGGCATTTTTTAGATGGTTTGGACTTGGCTTACATTGATTGAACTATTGTTCTTGTGATTTGCCCGGGGACTAAGAAATGGGTTTGCACAATGTGATCCATTCGCCCGAACATATATCTGCAGTTTGTAGAACTTTTTACTTTCTTCTTGTTCTTTTCAGTTTCTTTGGTTTGTGGTTAAAGTCTTTGCTGAAGTTGTCTACTACTACATTTTAGTAGGGCTCTGTAGATGATCCATGAAGTGGATTGTGTTTTTTTTGTTGTAGCTTATAGCAGCCCACTTGTTGAATGGGCTTTGGTCATTTTTAGCATCAAGGAAGTGAATAAAAATAGGATTTTCTGTGATGAGAAAGTCCGCGTACACTGATTTTGGTGCACAGATTCATATTAATTGTCTTTTTGTTATTGAATGCCTCGAGGGTATTGCTTAACATGTTTAAAGGTTATATCCACTCTGTCGTTGGATAGTCAATTTTTTTCGTGACTCAAAATTTCCAGAAATAAGAAACCCACAAATAAATATGTTCGGCTGAAGTCTTTTATTGTATGTTCGAAAAATTTGATTTCGGTATATCTCAGCTTGTTGCAAATTTCTCGTCTAAACACTCTAGATCTACACTTTCCTTTACCCCATATGACCGAAATTTTACAATAGTCAAGGAGGATCGATATTGCTTGCCACTACTCTATTACCGACTTGAAATTCATGGAAGTTTTATCTTTTCATTTTTATATGGACTATTTCTTTTAGATTATGTTGTATTTGGACAATTAATTTAATTATTGGGTTCTTGCATGATTATTGTTCAAATATAATTCTACTACAGCCTTTACATCCTTTAAAAATGACTTGGACAGTGAGGATGGCTGTGGAACCAGTCTCCAACTGCTCTACCTACTCGTCCTCTCCCCCTCCTCTCCCTCCCTCTCTCTCTCTCTCTCTCTCTCTCTCTCTCTCTCTCTCTCTCTATATATATATATATATATATCAGGGTTCTGAACCACATCCATCCAGCTCAGGAGCAACTACCAGAAGAAAGTTCCAGACAACCTTCACGTGTTGACTTGATCAAAAAGTTTTGAGTCATTACTATAATCTAAATAGACCCTAATAACACTCGTTCAAATATAAGTTATGAATTACCAAATATAATGTTATTTGACTTACCTATTAAAAAATAATTTTATTTTTTAGTTTTAAAACGATAATTTTATTAGATAAAGTTAACTGTTAGTTTTTATCAGTTACCATTATCTCTTATTTTTAACAAATATCTTAACAAATAATATTATTTGTTAGTTTTTGAAGTAATAATGTTATCAGATAAAATTATCTCTTCACGTTCATGAGCAAATCTGTTTGTAAAAGAACCTCCTTCATTAAAATTTTTCAAACTATGAACTCTGACTCATAAATTAAATTAACATGTCCTTAATGAGCAAATCAATCCAAATTTGTTCTTTTGACCAGATCTTGTAAAATAAATTATTGTTCATACATAATTTAGCCCGAATGAAATGTCATGGAAGTTATTGATTAATACATAAACAAAATGAAATGCGACGAAGAGTCATGCATACCCGTTATCCATTGGTTCACATGAAAAGTCGCATCAACTTTTGTAGAACAAAGTTAGCGTGACTCATCACGATATGTCAAAATTTATTTGTTCATCATGAATTAATCATATTCCCGGGTTTTCATTTCACAGTAAAGTTATTCAATATTTTAAGTTTATGTTATAACCAGTCCAAAGATCGTAATCGAGAACAAGTATAAAATACGTATTATTCCATCATTGATCAAGTAAACTACGTTGGATGGCCGTAGTATTTAAATAGCGAGCTAATACAACAATTAGTGTGACATCGCCGGTGATCATCTAGCCATGATTCCTTCCTTATTCCTTTGCCCTCGCTATTCCCTTTTCACCTAGCGATTGGAGACATCATTCGAACTTAGTATCATTATAATTATGTTTTTCATTCAAAAACACGCATTTTTTTATTTTCTTTCTAAGTAATTCAAAATCCACATTATTTGTCATTTTACAAAACATATCAACATATCATTTTTGATTCATTCAAAAAGTATATCTTATAACATCATAGTCATTTAATTATGTCAAACACGCACATTTATCATTTTAATAATTTGAATAAACAAGGTATAACAAGACAAACATGGAACGCGTTTTCATTAAGTACTCGTTCTAATGATCATTGAACTCCGGACCTAACATTAAAAATATCTTATTATTTTTAACTTCTTATAAGGTTCTTTTCATGTTTGTTTACCTTTTTAATTTGTTGTCGTAGTTAAGATGAATTCAAAAAGTTTTAAGTATTTTGACTAAAACTAAAAAAATCATAACAATCAAAATTATTCAATTTGGGTCCAACAATTTGAACAAGCTTCATACTAGCTACGTTTTCACTTGTTACCATTCATGTTACGTGTTAGTCTAAGGATTTTCGTAATTGCTTACGTCTGTTACGAAATTCCACAATTTGAAAATCTTTTACCTAAAGGCGTTTCACATCTCAAGACATTCAAACATTCTTCAGTATGCATGCATCATGAGTCGTGATAGACTGTTATATGACGAGCTATATTGTCCTTACTACCTTGCAAGTGTAGGGCAAAAAGTCGTGTAGCGTAGGTCGTTCACTTTATTACCTTTACGTATGACTTTTTGATGGAATCTTATCTTGCTAGAATGCCCGCTATAAATTATGTTAGTCAAACTTCACCAACAAAAAATGTGGCTTTTTAGATATTCTTTAAACGTTAGTGTAGGCTACTACGAATATTTATAAGTATATGGACAAGAATGCGAGGAAAAAATATACAATGAAAACCACACGAGACATCGCGTAAAGAGTGGCGGCAATGCGTATAAAAATTTTCCCACGGTATTCTGACGACTCAGAGAAGGAAAATTTTCGAAAGTAGCCTTCTTCTCTCTCTACTCTCTCTCTAAAACTTCATCTAGATCCTGCCAGGGATTGAAGTCGAATTCATCTCGAAGGTTATTAATTGTGTATTTTCAAGCAACTGATACGACAATGGTGGCGAAAGGGAGGCATTACTCGCGCAATCCGTCTCGGAAATCAACCTCATCGGCTACGCTCGTTTTCTCTCTCCTAATCACGTGTTCGTTCCTCATTATCATCCTTCTTTCCCTAAAAGTTATCTCGATTCCCAAAGGGTCTCCGAAAGCTCACGATCTCAGCTCAATTGTTCACAAGACTGTGGTCAGGTATTTTGCGTTGAATCGAGCTCCTTTTTTGCAATTTGGTCGAATTCAGATGTGATCCGATGGTGATTTGGTTTATTTATGGGGAATTTCGTGTACAGGAGTAATGGAGATGATGAGAGAGGAGATCAGTGGGTTGAAGTTATCTCTTGGGAGCCAAGAGCCTTCGTTTACCATAATTTCTTGGTCAGTTTTTAGAATTTTTTTTTGTTTCAACAATGATTTTTTTTTTTTTTGTCTTCCTATATACCAAATTCAAATAACTGGCATTATTCTTACTTTTCTCCTTGTAACTCATGCGCAAAATTTTACGTGATTGGTTTGGGGAAATGATAGGGATTCTGTATGATGCTTGGATTGCTTACGATGTGAGAAAGGATCAGAAATGGAGAGAAAGAAGCGCTACTACACTCTGTAACTATTTTGTTTCTGACCAAATATGTTGAGCATTGGTGGGAAATTACTTTTTCTTTTGTTTTTTCACTTGCTACACCAAACGGACTAGTAGAGCTCAGTGGATTTAGCATGATTTGAGCTCCTGAATATCTGTAAAATCTTGTAAAAAATCTGTCTGTTCAGTCATATGATGTGGTAAAACGAGCAAACGCATTTTCTTGTATAGTGGAGACTGTTTGCTTGCTAGTTGTACTTACAGCCTCTACAAAAAGCAAGTCAACGGGTTGGTGCGTGGCGATCAGAAGGGTCATCAAGTCATTTTTCGCCTTAACTCCCTAAATAGGAAGAGGGGTACTTTACAAATAGGGGTGATTTCTGCGCACCTGACGGCTCTCAATACCTTATTGGAGCTTTGTAACTAGTGGCCAATTTCCCGTCGCGTTAGCTTTTTCCAGTGCATGGAGCCCAACGAGGATGGTGTTAGTGGCTTATCATTGGGTCATTAATGCTAATCCCTCTTTTTGTAATAGTCTATAGATACGGACATACGGTAGACATAGGAATTCTTTTGACCTCCTAGAATGTCTAGTATGCTGGTCTGTATTTGTAGATTTTCAAGGGTTCAGAAAATCAACGTTATGCTTATTCAATATTTGCTGTATTGCGACCATTGAATGTTTTTTGGTAAGTGCAACCACTGGATGTTGAATGTCTTTGTTACAATTATTTGGAGAATTACTCCATTTCATGTGCTAATTACACAAATCAATTATGTACGAAAGATTGTACATTTATTTTGCATATATTCTCATGATTGGGAATAGGCTGCTGGGTTTTTTAATTAATTATGTTTATTCAACTCTGTTTCGTGCCTGATCAAGGTTTCAATTAGATGCCTTGTAAAATTTCGAAAGGATCACCAATTCTTCATTTCATTGCTGTTGTGCAGTCTAAGCATGAGTGTGAATACCTAATCAATCTTGCAAAGCCTCATATGGAAAAGTCATCTGTTGTAGATAGCACAACTGGCCAGAGCAAAGATAGCAGGTGGGCTTTTTCTGCCTCATCTCTTGGAATTTTAAGTGACTTCCACATTGAGCTTACTTCTCCATTTATTGATTACTTTTGACATTCTTTATGCGGAGACCTCTGAGATTCTTCCCCCTTTCTTTTTCGTTTTGTATGCAGAGTGCGTACTAGCTCTGGTACATTTCTGGCTAGAGGGCGTGATAAAATAATCCGAACCATTGAGAAAAGAATTGCAGATTTCACCTTCATCCCTGTAGGTACGTGACTGAGGAAGAACTCATTAATCCTTTTGATTTCAAGAAATAGAGTTCCAAGGCTCTTTTCATTCTTGGTGAGCTTCAATTATAATTCCTACGAATTGCGATGTGCAAAAGAGGAGGGTTTTGGCCAGCAAAATAATGGAGATCAGTGAGCCTGAACCCCCATATTCTGCTTGCGGGTTACTAAGAATGAGTTTGGATAATGTGGATAGAAGGCTCTTTTTCTTGTTATAATTCTCCCATCAGGCATTTCACAGTCAATTCCTTGATGACTGGAGGAAAGATTTTTCGTTGTTGCTGATAGATATGACTAGTTTGTCTCCGCCGCAAGTCCTATAGCATAAAGCTTTTGCTCTTAAGTCATTTTCTGCTAGTCCTGTGGTGCAGAATTCACACCAATGTTTGGGCTGACATTCTCGCTTCCCTTTGTTTTCCTCATTCTCAATCAGCTTCTGAATCGGTATTTTACACAGAGTGATGCTGCTGGCATTGAAATTGTTTTGACTGGTAACCGGTAGATTTGCACACTTGACACAATTGATTTATTAGCATCTGACACGGGGGATTTGGACAGTTCTCAAAAAAAAAAAAAAGACGGTAGACAAAGTGCAATAGGTATTCCTACCTCTCACTATAGCGTTGCTGGCATGGCACTAGTGCAAGGTCAAGTAGCAATAATTTTTCTGTAGACTTCTGGAAATGTGTTTCATGTTGCTTGGCAAGGAAATTTTGAGTCATGGTGCGCTAGGATCCTGAATCTGATGATTTGTTGTGTGATTTCGTTGAAGCATATGCTCGGGGGTGGGTGCATGGTGGACGGTTCTGAACACCATTCTACTACTGAACTGAAAAGGTCTTAGACAAGTTTAATGAATGGCAAGTGTTTTTTCTCGTGGGCATCTTATTTCAATAGGAACTTGATGAGTCAATTCACTTTTACGTCTTGCTTTTACTGCTATTTTGGGAGTTACTCGACATATTACTTGACATAAAAGTAAAACAGATACTAGATTTGTTTAAGTCCTTAGTTTTCCTTTCACCTGAGTGTGCCTGGAAGATTTGCTCAAGTCTTTGCACGCAGCGTGCAGTTTTAATTGCTAATTCTTTTATTCTACAATCATATGGTATTGATATTGTCCAATGCCCTGATTTACAGAGCATGGTGAAGGGCTTCAAATTCTGCACTACGAAGTGGGCCAAAAATATGAGCCTCACTTTGATTACTTTCTTGATGAGTTCAACACTAAGAATGGTGGTCAACGGATTGCTACAGTTCTAATGTACCTGTAAGTAAAGTATCCTACCCAATATTATGAATCTCGTATTGTATCGGTCAGTACCGTCTGTATGTATAGTACAAACATAAAAATGGGGCACTCACCATTGTATACCGCACCGCTCCAAATACCAGACTATACCGGATATACCGGTCTGTATCGGACATTCCAGGACATACAGGGAATTTTTCGAATCTCGGCCAGTACAAATTTATTTAGTTTTTTATAAATTTCAATTTAATGTTGTTATAATAACTCTCAAAATGAGCTATGTAATATTATTTTTTTAAAAAATTATATTTTCAATTCCAATAATTATGATTCAAGCCTTTTAAAAGTAATAAAATTTTATGATTGTTCATTTTGGTTATGTCCTAGTATGCATTTTGTCTCTTGAAAATGATTAAATCTTTTTTCTTTGTTATCTTTAATTAATTTAAAAGTTCTTAGGCTCTATTTATTTTATATCTAATATAAATTTGTGGTGAACGACGTTATTTGAAAAGTATGTATTATGTCATAACAATAAATTCGAAACGGTACATCGAAATATATTGGTACCGATACATACCATGATGGATGGTATTCCGGAGAAACGAATCTTGATTGAATCCATATTTGCTCAATGGATACAATCGGCTCATGGTAAAACTTCATATGGGTTCAATTTACTTTAATTTTCAACAAGTGGCCCGACATTCAGTACAAAAACGGTGTACTTGTCGGTACAAGATTGATAATTTTGATCCCACCACCTCTTTTTTGCATACTATTGCTTTGTTTTTCTTGCGCAGAGCCGTCTAATCTCTTTTCTTGCCACTGCTTTCATTGGGCACAGCTCGGATGTAGAAGAAGGGGGTGAGACAGTGTTCCCTGCTGCAAAAGGAAATGTTAGTGCTGTTCCTTGGTGGAATGAGCTGTCTCAATGTGGGAAAGAGGGACTTTCTGTTAAACCCAAGATGGGTGATGCGTTGCTTTTCTGGAGCATGAAGCCTGATGCAACTCTGGATTCTTCAAGCTTGCACGGTTAGTTATTCTCTTTTGGTTAGCTCTTAAAAATCTGCATCATAGATATCAATAGCTACTAAATTGGTCGGTTTAACTTCCACCTGCGTACTATCAGTCTGTGTCGGGCACTATCAATCTATGTGTTGAGCCAGTCCGCGTCGAATTTTGCCTTTTTGCCTCAGCTTTAATCTATGTATCAGTGTATTAGGCCAGACACCAAGTTCAAAAGTACTTGGTTCATTCTATCTGATGTCAAGAGATTGGTCCTATTTGTTTGTTATTGCATGCCCTTGTTCACACGACCGTGATTCACCGACTTAACAGAATGTTTAGATAACATAAATGTGCCATATGATTTAGGTTTTAAATCTTGTTGGTTGAAAAACATATGTGCTCCTGTTTTAGGGTTTAGGGTCTTCCTTAAAAAGCTTGAAATTCACCTTCATGTTTATTATAAAGGAATTAATGAAATTTTCTTTGATTGGGTTTAGGTGGTTGCCCAGTTATTAAAGGGAATAAGTGGTCTTCTACAAAATGGATGCGCGTTGGCGAATACAAGGCTTAATTTGCTAATACCAGAGGTAATTTCCCCGATGTTATCAAATCCTCTAATTTAACCAACCATTACAAGGTTTGTGTTTGCTTCAAAGACCTCGTTTGAAGGCCAGCTTTTGCCACATTTACCCTCCCTAAAATGCCCACTTCTTTCGATATGATACAGATTCCTAGTGCTTCTGTTGTGCCATCAGCAAAAGAACCGGAGACACTCCATTTTTTAGTAACTTGTTTGCTTGTGCGACACAATAACCAATGCTTGAAAGAATAATACATAAAAAAGACACCGATACTAAGATCGGATAAAATAAAATGATAACTAAAAGGATGTACAGAATAACTTAATAAGATGGATATAACTATCTTTTGGATCTTTTCCTGTTTGCAGGTATACGAATTACTTCTGGTCCGGATCTTTTCCTGTTGGCAGGTATACGAATGACTTCTCGTTGGTTGTGCACACTGATTGTATTCTTTGTATCATACAATGATACGGACACGAGCTCTTTATTGTAGAGTCTGATAAACCTTATACCCTTTCCAATGCTTCATCCCATCAATTTTGATTTACATTCTTTTTGTTGTTTGCCAAGTTATTTTCTGCTAAGAAATGTTGTTTTGAGGAATAAGAAGTTCATTTGTTCTTCTTCAAATGTTTGATTTTGCCCTTGGACTTCTGTATATTTTGGAAAGTTCATTCCTTCAGTAATCAACCTCACTGTAAACCAATGAAATAGACAAAGAAGTATCTAAATGCCACCCCATCTACGGTCATGTTTGTTAGGGGTCGTAGAAATGGTACAATGCTATTACCTCTGATATAGTTATTCGGATTTGTCATATCCGAAATTGTTTATTTTTGCACTCTAAATATGATATTTGAGGGATTATTTTATACATTTGAAAGGGACAAAATTATCCTACCTTGACTGAGCAAAGCTGGCCTACTTGGCTTGCCGTGATCTTCTCGACTTCTTTGGCCAAAATTAAGCTTTAATTTTCTTGGTCGTCCGCATGTTTTTCTTTATGATCCGTTGGGCCCTCAACGTGAATCCCTCCTAGCTAGGGGGAGTTCAAATCCCATGAGGATACTTACATCAAGAGGCCCACTTGTACTTGGAGGGTGTCATCAAGAGAATAAACTGCACTTATCTTTGTTTCAGGGATAGAGTTTGCAAGACTGCAAGACAGTCACGCCATTCAAGCTTTATCTCCATCCACAGCAAATAGACCCCAAGAGACTTAAAGAAGTATAAAAAGGCCAAGTCAGTAAGAACTATGATGCTCTTGTTCATTTATGCTCGAGTATTCTTTGGTTTGGCCATAACCCTCAAAGGGGTTGGTTCAGTGGAAAGAGATAGGGTGATTAAGGGGCTTACTTTTCAAGGTCATAAGGTCGAATCCCACTAGAATTAATCACTAGGGGCCACTAAAGATTTGTTTGATCGTTAATTTCAAGACTCTTAAGGAGTAGTCAGCATTAGGTTGCTAATAATCCCAAAGCAGGCCGCTATAAAAAAAATTGATTTGGCCATGGATGCATTTCCTTTAAAAGTCAAAATTTGCACCTTTGAAACATTGGCATGCTCTTTGAAGTCAAGATTTACAGGTGGTAGCTAAGGAGTAATGGCAAAAAATCACGAGGGGATGATCTTGTTGAACAACTTAACTATTGATGGGGTTTCCCTTATTTTTTTATTCTCCTTTTGCCTTGAAAATAGTATACAAAATTGGACCACTGTGTCAAAATAATCCACGTTACACCTTTTGGTATCAAATTAGGCACAAGTTGACCCCTTACATTGGCTAAATAGTCAACCCTAGTTCATAAAATAATTTTGCATGCTTATGTGTTCCACAAAACTACGACTCTTTTGGATCAATAGCCGGAATTGAGATATTTTTCTTGATCTTTTGCCAAAAACGACTAATTTTAATGAAAACAGGTAATAGGATTCCGTCAAGACTGCTTTCTTTAGCTGAATAATCTCACCCTCGTCTAACTGAAAAAATGCATGATGATCTTTTACAAATGTGATGGTGATCTCCTTCGATAGAGTCGGATCTTGTTTTTATAGTAGTTGTTGATCATATAGATAGATGACTATTAGAACAACCTAATTCCAGTAGATCTTAGGAACCTTCATCCCTATCATGATGGAACGAGTGAGCTCTAAAAGATGCATGTGCAAAGTTTATTATGATCAATGTAATGATTCGCTCCCGTTTTGTACAATATTATTTTCTTTGACAATGTAAAGCTTGTGGACTTTCGTGGTAGGTAACTCATCTATGCATTGCTGCAATTGCGCTTTAGCTCGCGGCTTGAAAAGTCTTAATACAAGTTATAGTCATGATTAATATGTATAAAATTGAATTTTTGCATTTACTAAACGACGTGGGACTCTTAACCACCCATCTGGATATCTATCGATACTCTCGTCTTAACGTCCGACCTCAAAGTTGGCACCACAGCTTGATTAGAATGCCACAATCAATATTTTTCAAGAGGAGATTTTGGATTTACTTTGATGAGATATTAGAATATTGACAGACATTATGACGATACGAAGTAACATAGATACCACTGTGAAAGATGTTGATTGAAATTATCAAACTGAGATAGCACAAAGAGAATGAAAATTCTTGGAGGCGTAATGAAATAAGTATAGATTGAAAAGAACAACAACGACTAAATCCCAAGGTAGCCTACTGGTTTATGTATCAAATTTAGTGATTTGCTCTCTCCTAAATTTTAGATCCGAAACTTTTCAGGTATTATCAACTCTTATAGCTTAGTTCATACAAACGCTTAGTCCTAACTTTAATTAAGATCCTACTAGTAGACGGCGAGATTGATTTTTTTAAAATTAATTGAAGTGTAGATAAAGTGGCCCGAACATCGATTGTTTAAATCATTAAAGTTTCAAGATTTTTAGAATATCTAAATATAAAATAAGATAGGTGTTAAAACAAAGAAGATTCCATGCATGGTGGCATAGTGATAGTCTCCTCATTAGGGCTCCACGTAACACGTATACATTCAATTATTTGTTCCAAGCAACCAATAAAAAAACAGATCCTACGGCCTAGATCACACACCTACCTACTCAATCGGGTTTGGAAGGGACCCACTAAACCAAAATATCCCTGCCACCTGGATGGGTTCCCTTCACTCACCCTACCTGGGCCAGGGCACAGAAGTAGTCCGTGCAGCGCATCAAAATAATGTCATTTTGATGGTTAAAATATTGTCCGAATAATTAGACACTTAACGAATAATTTTTTGTCATTATTTTACGTGCCAAAACGATACTATTTTGACGCACAATAAGGGCTGCTGCAATGCATAGCAACTTCCCCAATTCCCACCCTACCTACAAAAAATATCAGAATTTTTCATATAATAAAAATAGTTCCGAAAATAACGCGCGCACACAAAAAAAAAAATGATCGAACATTGCTTGCTATAAGAATTGATAGTATACAAATATGATTCTATTGAATTCCGAACAAGCCTAACCTAAAATAAGAGAAAATAGTTAGAATGCCTTTAGAACACTTAATATGGTGTCAACAAAGACCTCCGACGTCTAAATTAGTCTATCAGAGTCTAGGAATTTTAAAAAGAATAGGAGCATGTTTAGTGATGATCATAGATTACATAGTCTCTATAATACATTTTCGTATGTATATCCGATTGAAGATCGATGCCACTCCTCTCTTCACGTGCCTCTTAAGGATATTCTGAAAATCAGGCCCCAAGAATTTCAGAAAACTATGAGATCTAAGCCTTAAAATACACAACATTTGTACATGGTGGTTATTCTCAAGCTTTGAAGGCTGGAGACTAATGATCTTAGTCTAGCTCTGGTCAATCTCGAGCTTTTCTCTGTTGCTAATCTCGACAAATCTTTCTGATCACATCCTTAATTACCGACCCACATAAATTTTTGTAGTCGGATCTTAACTTCTACACCTCCATTATATCATGAACAAATTAATTTTGTGCAACAAAAAATAAGTAGTCGAAAGTTTCTAACAAATTTGACTTCCTAATTTGTATACAAACTCAATTTGTTTACGTAGAAAACAATGTCTAAGCAAACTAATTATTGACATTTGTGACCTTCTCAACTAGTTATTAATAGGACGGTTTTACTGAGAGTCAAGACTAAGAAGTAATTATGTAATGCTCTCAAATTATCACGTGACATTTACATATGGTTCTCATAACAAATAATATAGCGATAAATTTTGCAAGTGTCACATTAACACATACATTTGTTGGATGTTGATAACAAGAAATGAATTAATAACGTGTTGTGATAAATTATTGACAGAAAATACAAAGCAAAGCAATGCTCTATTTATTTATTTGAAAACTCTGAGTGGACGAACCAGCTTATGCATATTCAGACTAATTTTTGAGGGACCAATCTTGTTGTTTACTTACGAAAATTTCAATTCAAGCCAGAGAAAGCTCTGCATGAACTGATTCCATATGAGTTAACAACAATCGAGATATTTCGAACTTGAGACCTTAAAAAGAAACAAACCCCTATGTCTCATACATTAACCACCAAGCCAATTTCTTGGAATTGACTCTCTATATTCTTAAAACTCAGAATAATGAGCAAAAATATACAGACAAATTCAAACATAGATGTATTCATAATAATCCATTACACATGAAACTCTATACAATGATATGTGATTAATATGAACTCTATTATGTATAAGACAATTTTAAATACTGTCCGAATTTATTTATTAAAATTGTTTTTTTTAGACTTTATATTGAATAATTAGTCCAAACGTAGAGGGCGGGTGAATGGAGGGGAACTCGCTATCTCCTAATTTTCTACGGGGAGAGAAAACGAGTGATTGAAAACCGTGGCCTGTGATCTTTTGTGGACGACTATTTACGCCGAATTTTTCAACCAGAAGCTTCGATTTTCCTCTCTCGTGTACTTTGATTGAATGATTCCTCAAACCCAAATTGATTTTGTCCGTCGGAGGGAAAAAAGTTAGAGAGGTAGAGAAAGAGAGTTGCTGTTCATAGAAAGGGGAAAAAGCAGCCATTAATGCGAGTTGGTTTCATTTTCATGTGGGTGGGTTCTTTCCACCTTCTCTTAACGACTAAGCATAGACAAAAATCCCCTCTAACCTCTTTCCTTTATAAACCCTATACATCGACATATATGTACGTGTATTTGTATATGCAAGCAAAATTTGGATCAGAGCAGGAGAAATTGTAATTGGTAAAATCGATGGAGGTTTATGGATACCCATCTCATTCTCTACCTTCGTACTCGTTTGCGAATTTGGTCGATAAAGCTAAAGAATTCTTCAGATTTGCGATTTCTACGGTTATCGGGAATGTATTTTCTGCGTTTTTCACCTTCTTCTTTGCATTAGGTATGTTGATATTCCTTCAATTCCCTCGAATTTATTCTTCAAATCTGTTGTTCTTTTAAACCGGATTGCAGTCTGTTTTCACAATGCATTCGTTCTCCGACCTGGGTTTCGCAAAATATTGGAATAGTTTCTGCTTTCTGCCTCTGATATTATAGCTTACAATGATGTTTATACAATTGCTAATTTGGGACATACATTTGATCAAATAGAACGCAGAGAACTCAATTTCACGGTGGTACGGTCTTGTCTGTCCAGCATGATCTTAGACACGTATTCGGCCTTCTCGGTTCGTGAAAGGCACGAGGGACAATATACCAACTAGGGTTGTGTGTCAGGGACGAGTTTCCATAATGGATTGTTGCTGGTTATACAAAATGAGCAGGGGTTCAATAATCGGGGTTTTCTTTATTAGACATTTCCTTCAAATCCTTTGACAAGCAAATGTTTTTTCCCTTCGAGTTTTAAGGGTGATACTATCATTGATTCACCCATTCTATGGCTTTGTTGATCAAATGGCTATTAATTCTCGCCATGTCTTTGTTTTGTAGCCCGAATTTGAAAAGATTGGAATCATACTACTATAGTTGCAAGTCTATTGTTGTGTTTCGAAATTAGGGGAAACAAAGCTTAAACGACCTAAGGATCCGATTTCACCAGTTTCCGCCTCATCATCATCAGTCTTGAAAGACAATCTGAGCTGTCCCTCAAAGTTCTCTTTTATGCCCCTTGGACCGAACTCAAGCTTTGATTGTCTACCCTGAGTCACCAAAGATTTGCCTGATTCAAATCTCAGATTTCCAATTGGGGTTGACTTTGGCTGTTGTGTTCTTTGGAACAATGATCAACTCTTACCCCCTTGTTTTTAGAATGTGAGTTGGGATTTAGTTATTGAGTTGGCATTGAATTAGAGTCAACGGTCTTCCATCAGTTGTCTTCCAATTCCTTGAAAAATAACAGATTTTTTTTTTTCTTCGTTAGGATGGAATTGTCAATGTTTGTTGGATTTAGCTGTGTGATGATTGGAGAGATATAGATATGGAGAAAGCTTTTAGGGTTCACTGTCAAGTTTCTTTACTCAAATATTCATATAGAATCAAGAGGTTTCAAGTTCCAATTTCAATGGGTGGACTATGGTTAATTTCACTCCTCAATTCCCCTTGAGGTTAATTCGCCCAAGGATTTATCCCAATAATTAGCTAGTATATGTAGGATGGGAAACTAAATCTACCGGGGGGTTAGTAAGAGCCTGGCCCGGACCCTCGTGTCATCGAAGCATGAATTGTATAGAATGACAGGACCACATTACATGGTTTTATGTTTTTTGACTGCTTATGAAAAATTTATGCTTGTTGTCACGGCCCAAGAATTTTCCAGTGTCACGAAAGTTGGCAGTCTGTGACACTGTATAGCTACTAATGCAAGGAATTTCCCTTTTACGTACAGTGGGTACTTTACTAGGGGCAATGACCGGAGCTTTGATAGGTCAAGAGACAGAGAGCGGTTTTGTACGTGGGGCTGCAGTAGGAGCCATATCTGGAGCTGTCTTTTCTATTGAGGTTTTCGAATCTTCACTTGTTCTTTGGCAATCAGATGAATCGGGAATTGAGTGTCTGCTCTACTTGGTAAGCAATCTATTTTCCTGCCCATTTCACGATAGCTATGTTAGGGTTATGGGTTTGCGGCACTGCTTCTTAAGAGCAGCGTGTCTACCGATTTCACCATAGCGGCTTGCTAAAACTAATAATATCCTATTCATTTTCGGTCGTCGAGATTGAAGGAGTAAATCTTGTATTTTTAAGGCAAGATTCAAATTTAGGATATCCTGTTTACTTAAGTTCAACCTCCCATCTAGTTTATGATCTTCTGGAATTGAATTGTTGTAAGCGGATGGTTCTACCCTAATGAGCTGAACAAACTAACTTATTTGGTTGCCTCCCCTTGTCATCGTCCATTCCCGTGAAATTCCTCACACAAACCCATGATCCGAACCCAACGAGCATTTGTTCCATTTTAGGTGTCATCAATTATTCTGAATTTTACATGTTCAAAAGGAAAAATCTGATCTTTGAAATCACTTGATGAATCTTTTGAATTTTTTCCAGATTGATGTTATTGTAAGCCTTTTAAGTGGTAGACTTGTGCGCGAGCGAATCGGTCCGGCCATGTTAAGTGCAGTGCAAAGTCAGGTACTTTTCAAAACAGATGCAAGCTTTAAAGCCCTAGTACCTATAACAAGTCTATAAACTTTATCCGCTGATGGTTTCACTGTGTTTGATTAGATGGGTGCTGTTGAAGCAAGCTTCGAAGAGATCCCCAGTATCTTTGATACCGGGGGTTCTAAGGGTTTGGCTGGAGATTCAGTTGAAAAGATCCCAAAGGTCAAAATCACTAGCAGTAATAATGTGGATGCATCTGGGGAGAAAGCCTCCTGTTCAGTGTGCCTTCAGGTATTGGATTTGGACACGGCATAATATCCATATTTCTTTTATTTTCTAGGTTCATAAGGTTCCATCTATCATCTGATTTATCATAGGAGAGGTTAATGCATAGTTATGCAGTAACATGTCAAACATGTATCCTATACCCTTACTCAAGTGTGCAACGCGGGTACTTAAAACATTTAGACGAGTTCATGTGACAAAAGTTACAGTATGTTTACAAGTAACATTTTCTTGTGAAGTTCTAATGTCCAACATGTAGCATATCATTTACAATATGAGATTTTAATGCATAGTTACGCAGTAAACTTGACCTGCGGAATATGCTTCCAAGGTGAATGTTACCCTTACTCAAGTGTCCAACGCGGATACTTAAAACATTTACACAAGTCTTGTAACAAAGTTATAGATGGTTACAAGTAACATTTTCTTTGTGAAGTTCTAATTTCCAACATGTAGCATATCATTTACCATATGAGAAGTTAATGCCTACCATATGAGAAGTTAATGCATAGTTACATGGTGAACTTGAACCGCGAAATATGCTTCCAATGTGGATGTCTAGCTAACGAGTTGAGCATGTATCCTGTACCCTTACTCAATTGTCCAATGCGGGTGCTTAAAACATTTAGATGAGTTCATGTGACAAAGTTATAGATGTTTACAAGTAACATTTTCTTGTGAAGTTTTAATCCCACATTGTGCATTTCTAGCTAAGGTGTCGGACACGTATCCTGTACCCTTACTCAAGTGTCCAACGCGCGTACTTTTAAAGTTGGACGATTTCATGTAACAAAGTCATAGATGTTTACAAGGAACATTTTCTTGTGAAGTCCTAATCACACACTCTGCATTTTTATGTGTTCAGGACTTTCAGCTTGGTGAGACTGTTAGAAGTTTGCCTGATTGTCATCACATGTTCCACCTACCTTGCATTGATAAGTGGCTGGTGAGACATGGTTCCTGCCCTCTATGCAGAAGAGATCTGTAAAATGTCGACTTTCGGACACGAAAAGTTCTTTTTTTTTTTTTTTAGTTTCAGGATTTCTTTATTTTTGTTTATATAAACACTCAGATAGACCCATTTACCCGATTGCTTTGTGTATTTTTGTACGAGCGCAACATATCACGAGTTGGGTCGTTGTACTTCACCAGCTTTCTGTATATAAACTTTCGAGTTTTGATGAGTTCAGTTCTTTTTCTACAGTTCAATTCTTGCGTCTCTTTGAATGAAATTTCTTCTTTCTCTCTCGGGCTCGAGGATGTTGTAGTTCAGCACAACAACATTGTTTGGCCTATATTTAAAGGTGTTTGAAGCTTAATTAGGTTTACATTAGTTTGGAAAGTTTCTAAACAGCTTTAAGTCTAAAAAGAAATTACGTCATTTAGTCGCACTACAACGCTGTAGTGCAAGAGCGTAATTCCCGAGTCGCTCTCTCTCTTTACTTTCTTTAGTTGCTAGAAAAGGAAAGAAAAATACGAGAAAGTCCCGATTCTTTTTTAATTTCTATTTGTCCAGTTGGCATAAGTTATCAAACTAATGATTTTAACTTTTCAACTTGGATTAGTTTTTCTTCAAAACTTATTTTCAAAAAAGCATAAGATTTTACAGATTTCTTACGTGCAAGAGAGTTGACTACGTGTGATGGGCCGTATGCAAAATATAAACGACAAAACAACGGAGTTATCCTCTCTAATAAATTGAACATTTACGTGAATTGGTGATTAACAAATTAATAGAATTTTCAGGCATTGGCCGACTCAACTTTTTGAAATCATAGGTACGTAAACTTGCTTCCTTTAGAATTATCCTGCATCCCGGTTAGTTCGGACTACGAATCTTTGAGCCAGGTAGAGAGTCAACCTAACTAGCATGCTAATTATAACATTCAACCACTCACTAATTTGATCTTGGTCTTCAAATTTGTTCTGCTTCTTTTGATTTGATAGAGGGAAAAAAAAAATTGAGAGATTCCAGATTTCCAGGGATTCTTTCTTTGATTTGTAAATTGATAGAGGAAAAGGATAGAGAATTAGGACTATGTTTAAGTGTATAGATATTAAGTTGGGGGAGTCCATTGCAATATTTAATAGAAAAAATATACCCATAGCATGTCGGCAGAGTTTTAAATAACGGTCGGTCCATATAAAGTTTTGCTCTTTCAATACTTTTACATACCAATACATGAGTGATATTAAAAATTCGTATATGTATTGGGCGACATGTATAGTCGCGTACGTAATTTTGTGTTCGCTTCACAACTGTTGCGTCTAATACTTGAATGCTACAATTTCATGCCAGTTATTGTGGGGCTTAGAACCAGGTGGATCTTTCCTCTACATTACCCGGCACGATTCTCTCTTTGCTTGAGCTGCAAAAGAAGGAATAAGTTAGTGTCAATCGGCTGATGATAGACGGAGGACACTCCGATACTTAAGTGAGTTCCAGAAAGGAGAAATAGTCTAACTGAAAAGCTTGAGAGTGAATGATTGTGTATACCTAGTATTGAGTGTCCTTCTACCTTATATAGGGGAATGTCGAATGCACGTATCACGATGCCCGTCCGATAATGTTGCGTCGTGGGTCGCCTAATCTGGTGTAGCCACCGTGTGCATCACGTCTGGATATCGAGGTAGTTGTGTCCCCACGTATGGTAACCGTCTATCTCCCACGATCTTGTGGATAACTGCCCACGTCGGGCATCACGTCTCACTCGGCAAAAATCGGGCACCATGTCTCTGATGGAGAGGATGAGCATTCGTCTTTGTTAGAAGGCTCCTTAAGCCAGTGCACCTCAAGTGTGCCGACTGCAATCGTTCGGCCCACCACACACTCTGGTTGTGTACTTGAATAGGGGCTGGTGGTATGTCGTGTGGGTTTGTCGAGCCTTTGGTCCGGCCCACAGTTGGATCAACTAGCCTAGTCTATGATAAGCGGAGAAAGAATGGGCCTTCAATGATCCATCGGTCTGGTCCATTGCTTGAGCAGAGTGGCCCGAGGACCCGTAAGTGTCGTAACCCAAGACCACGGAGGTCTGGCCTACTATAGTTACATTTGATTCTCCCTCCGTGTCATTTGATATGGTACAACACGATCGTTACCATTACGCGACTGCTATCACTAGTTAAAGCCAACGGTAGATTTAACAAGTGACCTTGCCCTCCTGGACTGTGTTATGCCTACAACACCTCTAAGAACCTGTATGTTAGGAGTCACACAAAATGGTACAATGCTATCACTCAAGATATGACTATCCGGATTTTTCATATTCGGAACTTGTTTACTTCATTGCATTGCAGATATAATACACGGAAGACTACATTATTCCTTTAGGCGAAGATATAATTATCCTACCCCCTTCCTTATTCATATCTTATCGCCTTCTAATCTCCCTTATATTAATAGAAATACCATTAGTAATGATGAGAATAATATTATCAATCATAAATTTCATTCACCTACTTGTATGTACCATATCCTATTTTTCAAAAAATATTCACACAACCGTTTATAATAATTCACTTATCTATAATAAATCATCTCCTCTACTATATCTCTTTCTTACTATACTATATCATGTTCCTTATAAAATTTTGATCGCTAACAAATGGATCGTGTGTGTGTGTGTGTGGAGAGAGAGAGACAGAGTCCCCTTCAAATGAGGACCTCCCATTTTCTTATTAAATTTTTATAATCTAAACCGTTCAATATATTTAAAACATGATTTTAAGGGTAGTCGCGAAAAATCAGCTCAAAAATATATCAAAAAAGGCTGGATCTAAGTAGTTTTTAATAAATATTGATAGAAATAGTTTTATGAAAAACTATTTGGATCAAGTCTTTTCAGGTAATATTTAGAGTGGATTTCTCGCAAGTATTCTGAAAAATATGTTTTGAATATATTGAATGGTTCGGATCATCGCAATTTGATTAGAAAATGAGAGGTCATCATTTTAGCAAAATAAGGGATCTTTCATTAGAAACTTACTATACGCGCGCGCACACACACACATATATCCTTGAATTTTTTTGGATCGTTACGTATATATCAACATACTCAAAGTCAAAAGGCTTTCTAAACTATGATATCAATTTTTTATCATACCGTTACAAGGAGCTAAAAAATGCTTATTATTTTTGGATTGTCTACAGACTTTAGAATTTTTATTCCACAATTTGTCCATTGAATCTATTGATTATTACTAACGTTTCTTTCATTGTTAGGACTTTAGATTATTTTCGATTCTTTTCTTTAAAAAAAGATTTTTGATTATTGATGAGTCCAATTTGATTCTGAGCAGCATACCGGTCAACGGTCGGTTTATATTTTGCACCATCAGGAATAGCCTGACTGAGCAAATGGCCGATTAACCGATTAGGCACGTGTTATATATACATACCGATTGGTGGATTCTCATTCCGATCAGTTAGCGGGTCTACTCGGATAGTTTAGGCCCAGTCTTATCCAAAAGAACCGTGCAAATGGTGCCAACCAAAAGAGCTCGTACAGGGTGTCTCTGATTCTCGGACAATTCCAGAGATGACGCGGCTAATCGCTTGGCATCTCGAGGATAATGCCCAAAATTGGCGGGTCGTTCTTCCCAATATGGAATGGAGGCGCCATCAGCAGCCATAAGCCCGCTTAAGTATCAACCCATTCCCCAAACTATTAAAGGGGATCTCCGGTCATGCGACTAGGTATATTTTCACATACCCTCACTTTACATTAATCCTGTCTACACCGTACTTCAGTCCTTGGCCAGACAAACACCCCCGGCCACCAAATTTGTTTACAGGAGCTTAGGCAGGAGTACAAGATGTCTCACCTTCAGCACCACCAATTATTTTCTTTTAATTTCATTGATTAAGTATAACTAATAAGTGTCTACTTATTAAATTTCTAATTCTGCAACTGCTTAAACGACTAGGACCCTGTTGTGCGTTGCTACTTAAATTTCTAATTTTGTCACTGCTTAAACTTCATGGCCTTATTAATGCACATGTTTTTTTCCAATTGAAATAAAGAGGAAACTTTCAACTATTTGATCCACTTAAACATCCAATTTAATTTTGCCCCTTTCATAATCTGTATCATTTAGGCCCTCAAATGATGCATATCAAATTATAAAGACAATGAAGTTATATATATTTTTCTCAATAGATGCTAATATCAATTTATCATAAGGTGGAGGGTCATTTTCAATAGATGCTAATATCAGAAAAGCCTATTATGTTGCCGGCAGACAGTAAAATACTGCCGGCAATATAATTATCTTTTGTGATCCTAATCCCCTCTCTCTCTCTCACTTTCTCTTTCTCACACACAGCTGTGAGCTGATGGATATGAGTGATATATAGTTAGATCCAATATATGCTATCTATTTTCTGGAGAAATTCAAAGTGATCATGAGAATGGAATAGGCAAACTCTCCAGCAGAAGGACCAGCATTGGCCATGGGTGCGCATTCAGTTCATCTTATTCATAAATATATATGGTGGGGAATGCCCATTGGCTTGGCTATATTGGTTGCTGCCTTTCTCTACTTCTGTATCAAGACCAAGCTCTATGCCACCTTCAAGCAACCCTCCAAGCCAAAAGGTAATTCTCTAAACCATCATCTCAATATGCAAATCTTACTATTATCGTACGATTATAGGGTCAGTCATGTTACGCAGTACGGAGTGTTGAGCTAATAAAGTTGGTCCTATTATTCAGCACGAAACGTTATAATATGAAAGCATGAAGTGTTGAGTCGTAATAAGGTCACTCATGCTATACAGCACGGAGTGTTGAGCTAGAAATAAGTTTTGAGTATAAGATGAGGGTAGTTCAAGCGAGAATATTAAGATGGATGTGTAGTAATACTTTGTGAGGTATTTTAGAAGCAAAGAATTTTTGCCAAATGGTAGGGATAGGACCCAGAAAAGATATTGAGATGTGAGGAAACAAATTAAGGTGGCTTAGACATGTTTAGTGAAGATCGGTTGCTTTGATGTGGTAGTTAAGATAAGTGATATGGTTATGGTAGATGGTGCGATTAAGAAAGAGAGAGAGATAGAGAGAGGAGATTAGAAACAAAAAAAATTGCAGAATGGTAGGGATAGTACTAAGAAAAGACGAAGATGTCGCGAGAAAATTAATTAAAGAGGTTTGGACATGTTTATCGTAGATCAGTTGATTTGGTAGTTAAGAGGAGTGATATGATTATGGTAAATGATGGTAATTAAGGGAGAGATAGACCAAGAGTATTATTTCAAAGGCCTTAGTTCGAAAGGATCAGTACTCAACCCTGTTTATGTTGCTTTTCTTCCGAGATATGTTGCAAACAAACTAGAAGTCAGGAGCCGAAGGAATACTCAAAATACAACGCAGGCAGAAGAAAAATGAAAGAATCACACGATCTATAATTGTATACGATAAATTGCCATATCGTACCCATATCATATAGTAGTAGAGGCTCCAAGGATGTTATTCTTGACAAGAAATAGAGTAATTTGAGAGGTTTTTTAGATATCACGGAACACAATGTACCCTTCAGGCCTTAACGAAGAAAAAAAATTCATGTACCCTAAGGATCCTAATGGATTGGAATGAAGAACTGCAACCAATTAGTATTATGATGTTATTGTTCCTCTATCTGTAGAAATGCAAAGTCTTATGGCTATGTAGCTTGTTTGCTATGAAACACAGATAATTTTTTATGGAAATCGTACTCGTATCATATTCGTGTTGAATATTGATACTTGCAGGTACGTACATATCCCAAAAGTATACTCAACGTAAAAGTCTTATGACTATGTAGCTTGTTTGTTATAAGAAACACATATACTTCTTTATGGGAGTATACCCATATCGTATCCGTATCGAATATCAATACTCGCAGATATGTATCCCAAAAATACACAAGTCTTATGGTTATGTAGCTTGTTTGTAAATTTACATTTTAATTTAAGGTATCCTAGTCGTACCTATCCTATTTTTAAAAAAAATTCATATTACCGTATCTGTATCCGTATCCGTATCCTTATTTGTATCTGTATCCTACCGCGTATCCGTTTTTCGTATAGATAACTATGCTTTATAACTTGTTTGTACTTTGTACACCTAATTGAGCTTCACAAATCGATCGAATTTGGGGGCGAAAAAATTTCAGGAAAATTTGGTGCTGAGGAAAATACATTGAGGCAATTCCAGTTGGAAGAACTGGTGAAGGCCACCAACAATTTCAGCTTAGATTGCTTGGTGGGAACTGGTGGTTTTGGAAATGTGTACAAAGGCGCATTTGATAGTGGGGGAACCCTAGCAATCAAGAAGGCCCATGCTAATTCCTTCTCTAGCACCCAAGATTTCAAAAATGGCAAGCTCCAATAATTTCTAGCACAACTTGTTTGGTATCCTTTTCAGTTTTCAGTTTTTCTTGAAAGCACGTCTGGAGTAGTGTTATTGGGAAAAAGTCCGTTGGAAAAATCAACTTCTTGGGAAAATGATGGGCTTTTTCTTCTTAACTTTTCGTTGTGTTTGTTTAAAAAACAAGACAAATGAAATGAAAAGTTGCAAACGTCTTTTCAAAGTACCTAATTTGGTAGGTACTGCTTTGTTATTGTTATTGTTTTTAGTTTTTCAAAAGCACATATGAAGAAGTGTTATGGGAAAAAGTTCGTTGGAAAAATGAACTTCTTGAGAAAATGATAGGCTTCTTTTTCAACTTTTTGCTGTTTTTGTTTTAAAAAAACACGACAAATGAAAACGTAAAGTCAAAGCAAAGGAAATGAAAAGAGCTCCAAAAAGATTTTCAGTGGACACAGGAACCCTGCTATGCACAACGTACAGAAGAGTGTATTGACCGTCAAAACGGTACTGTTTTGACCGTCCAAATACTACCCAACTATTTGGGTAATATTTTGGTAGCCAAAACAGCATCATTTTGGCGCACGGTTTAGTAGCCAAAACAACATCGTTTTAGCTCGCACAACGGGGTTTCCAAGTCCCTTTTCGGAGTAGCTAATTTGGTTGGTGTTTTCATGCAACAGAGGTGAGGCTGCTATCAAAAGTTAAGCATAGAAATCTTGTAGGTTTGGTGGGATTTTGTGAAGAGCCTGGTAATGCCCAAAATCCTAGTACTTTTATTGTTGTTGATTCAACACTTTTTTGTGCTATTAATCATTTGGCTAGTGTTTCTCTTTGAACAGGGCTAAAGGGAGAGAAAATATTAGTCTATGAATATGTACCAAATGGTTCACTACTTGATTACATTATTGGTAAGTTTCAAGCCTTCATCTCCATCCATATTTACCCTCGAGTAATCTACGTTTGTGATCTTGTATATTTTACTTCTCCGACATTTTACTGAATTCTCCCCTCATCTTTTTGCGATAAACTCTCCGCAATAGTAAAGTCTCATCTTGTATGTTGGTCGAAATGATAAGTCACATTGAACCCTTATGTTCAATATTTTTGAAACAGTCTTCCAATTTTTGGGAGAATTTGCAGAACTCCATTTTCATCGAGAATTGAATGAAGTTTTTCTGTATTTCGACGGGAGAATCTAACAGAGATGTTACTAGGAAGATTGTCAACAATTTCCAATTTCTTGTTTTTGGATGTATAGGAAGCGGAGGGAAGAGCTTAAGTTGGAGGGAAAGAGTTAAAGTTGCCATTGGTGCAGCCAAAGGTAGGTTTTCTTAATGTATGTTCCCTATCTTCAATCACTCTCAACCGTACAATATTGTGTTAATCGTGACAGACACCGACCTCAAGGCAGATCGTGCAAATGCGAATTGAAAGAGATTTTAGTGACAAAGAGTCACGTGTTGTTAGATAGTTCCTCCTATAAAATCACAGATAGATTTTTATTGATAAGTTAGCCCTATACAAAATGTGTTCCTTACAAACAAAAACTTCTGTATAGTCTTTTTTAAATTTTAAAAAAAAACATATATCATTGTAGCTCGTGATTTATAAAATATCATTGTCACGTCATTCTGTATAGTTTTTTCTGTACAAATTCTTATTCCGTAAAGATTTTTGTTGACATTGTTCCATGCTAGCTTCTTGTAGGCATAGCTCATTTGCATGAAGTCTTTTTTGAAATGAGAAACAACTATCATTGTAACTCGTAACTTCAAAAATGTCACTGTCACGTTATTCTGTACAAGTTTTTTGCTTCGTAAAGATTTCTCTACACTTCTGTAGGCATAGCTCATTTGCATGAAGTCTTTCTAGAAGTAAAAAAAAAAATTAACATTGTAGCTCGTAGTTTAAAAAATGTCATTGTCACATCATTCTGTATAGTTTTTCTGTTCCGTAAAGATTTTTCTAGAGTTGACATTGTTCTATACCCTTCTTGTAGGCATAGCCCATTTGCATGATGGGATAAGTCCAAGCATAATCCACAGGGACATAAAACCAAGTAATATTCTAGTAGGAGAAGGATTTGAGGCAAAAGTTTCAGATTTTGGGTTAGTAAAAACAGGTCCAATGGGGGACAGATCACATGTGACTAGCCTAATCAAAGGTACACCTGGGTACCTTGACCCTGCATATTGCTCAAGCTTTCACTTGAGTCCCTTCAGTGATGTGTATGGCTTTGGGGTCATTCTTCTGCAACTGATTGCTGGTAGGCCTGCTGTGGACAAAACTAGAAGCCAATGTTTTACACACATCATTGAATGGGTAAGCAAGACTTCAACCCACTTTAAAAGCGGACTCGGGGATCCTGTTGCGGGCTATGTGTATATGGCACGATGTGCTACGTGTTAAAACAGCGTCATTGTAGCCACCCAAAAATTGCTCAAACAGTTGAGCAGCTTTTGGTGGCCAAAACGGTTTCCGTTTTGATGTATATGACATCTTTTTGTGCACTGTGCACAACTGGCTTTCCAAGCCCAACAGGCATCATTTTTTGAACCTTTGGAGGTCAATGGCAGTTTTTCAATGCCGGATGTTATGAACATGTAATTTTTTAGACTTTTGTTTTACATAATTGTCTCTACTTTCATCTGTCAAAAGTTATGAACATGCACTTTTTCAAACTTCATGGATTTTTTTGGAAATATAAAAATGTTGAGTCGGTTACAATATAATGTTCACACCAAATGGGTATTTCTTTTATAATAGTATAGATACAAAATGGGTAGGAATTGGAGCAGGGACCAAGGCTCTTCGAAGGCGGATCCATGTACCTTTGATCCACCTCCAATTTGAACCCTGAGTTTTTTCTAATTTTTACCTCTAAATTTGGTTTGATCTCCGAAAAAATTCTCGAAACTTCAATCTGAATGAGATGGATACCAGATTGGATCAGATCGAACCAGATGTAATTGCCATCAGTAACCAAAATTATATCTATCATTGGATCAAATGCAATTTTCAGATGAAAAAACATTGGGAAATATTGCAATATATGATAAATTTATCTTCAAATGCAGGCAAGGCCAAGCTTGGAGAGAGGCAAAGTTGAGGAAATCCTGGATGTTAATCTTCTATCAGAGCCTTGCAACATGGAAATGATGCTAAAAATGGGGCAACTTGGTCTAAAATGCACGGCGAAAGTACCGAAACATCGTCCAACAATGACTCGAGTATGGCAAGAGCTCGAGGCAACTTTCTACTCGGCAAAAAGCCCGCTTCATAATCAACCTCGTTCATCGATTGATCAAGGGAATCGTCGAGTTGTGGATCGCGATCACTCTCCGAGCTTTGTGATTATAGATGGAGTGAGGTTTCAAAGATTTCACATGGATGAGAGCATCTCATTTCAGAGCCTGAAGTGTTCTGAAGCAAGAAATGGTGTGGGGATTGACATTGATAAGAAGAGTAATGAGGATAAGGATATCACCATTGACAACTTTGTATGAGGATATGGGATATCAGCATTACTAGGGACTAAATTGTTTGGTTTTTACCTTTTTAGGGTTTGATTGGTGAATAAGAATGTTTATAGAAACCCTAAGTGTGATTTAGGGAATCTTCAAGGGTAACTTGGACTTTAGTTTTGTTCATCCGCCGTTGTGTGGGACTGCTTTGATATCTCACTGTGATGACTAAGAAAATGGTTAATGAGATTTCCCATGACACTACTAAATTAATGGGCGATTCATTGTCGTGATTTTGGAGCTTTAGTTGCAGTCACTGCTTCTTGAATTGATTGATTTTGAAGCGAATGCTTCAGAGCTAAAAAGAATCTGTAATGGAGTTTTTTTCTCTAATAACACATACAGATATGCTTTCGATTGGATTGGTGTTAGGTAAGTTTGGGGGAACAGAAAGGCTACATGCCCAAAACCCACGATCCTTCTATCTAAATAGAGATGCCCGGGGCACTTCATTTTGTCATTTCGTTTTTAGCTCATTCCTGTTAAGCCGAAGTGTTTGGCCTTTACTTCTCTGCATTCTCGCCCTTCACTAACGTATCTCGTGGCAAAAAAAGAGTGGGAAGAATAGTAAACATAGCACACTACACAAAACGAAATGAGGCGTTTCTCGCTCTAATTTCGAATGAGCTTCTCCCAATTATGTTTGTTATAAAACAGAAACCCCATGAAAGATAATCTATCCATAGACGAATCTCTCTTTCCTTGATTCTTACATTTTTTTTTTCTTTTCCCCTATCAGAAACTCAACAAGATCCCAAGTTAAATGTTACATCATTACATTTCGAAGAATTAATTTCTAGTGAGCAACATTCTCTTATCCCCCCTCTCAAATCTACGAATGAAAATCGCGAGTTATTCAAAGAAAGACGATGATAGTAAGCGAAAAACTCGAGTTCGTCTCAAGTGGTAGTGATTTCTGTAGCTGTAGAATATGGTGCCAAAGTCTTTGCAGGTAGATGTAGGCCGCCCCCTCCTCTCAAAGAGACGGTGGGTCCTTTGATGAAGCTGGCTCTGCTCACGAGATTCGAATCAAGAAACACGACTACGACTGTAATGTCGTCGTGGAAGTGCCGCCGTACCCCTCGTTCGATCTTCTTCAAATCAGAGTATCTCATTTCTCTTTTCTTAGCTGCTTCCACCAGTGCAGCTTTCACCAGCCTTTTGGCACTTCCCTGCATCAAGAAAAAATGTCACTTTTTTACTTTTATTTTCCACACACAAAACTATGTCTCTAAGTGATGCACTAATCTAAATCCTACGTTACGGGCTCCTGGAAACAACGAAATCGAAAGAAGCATGAGCTGAGCGTCTAAAAGCAGGCACGTTTTGGGGATGGGAGTGAGTGCAATTAGTTGCTTTTAGTTTCGGGTGACAAAACATTTTTTGGGCTTTCTTGCTTCACCATACTCGAGGGCTTTCGGTGCCTGCTAGGTTGGAGAGAGATGAGTAGAGCTGTTTCAGTGGCCAAAACTGTCTTGAGACGACTCTTACTTAGTAGAGACAGGCCCTTTGATAAAGTAGATGATCCAAGAACCAGATAAACTACTCGATCAACGGATTCTCGCTTCCCCTTTCTCATTATTAGTAAGACAGAAGCCACCCGGCTCCACAGGTCGGTCATAACACACTTTTCACACAACAAATACACTTTGAAGCTGACTTATTCGCTCGGCCAATTGTCAGAATGTGTACTTAGTTTCTCCAAATTGTACTAAAAATAATGATGAATGACATGCTCTGAAACCTTGTAACATGTGATTTCCAAGTGAATCAATATTGGACACATATCCCATACGCTTATTCAGGTGTCGAGTATCACCGTATCAGACACGAGTATCACTATATCAGACACGGGGACTATAAAAAGATCCAGAAGAGTGAATGAACCATAAACAACAGCAACCGATGCATTGGTAGCATGAGACAATAGAAAATACACAATCAAAAATTGATTAATGCTATTTCAAAATGGTTCTGGGTATATTGTGCTTGGATCATGGATTTGTTAAGGAACTTAAGGAGTGAAATAGGCAAAAGAAAAATAAAAGAAGATAATGGAGTGAAGAAGCTAAGTTATTTCGTCCTTATCTATAACGTTTTAGTTCAGGTGGTGAATCCCTCAAGACCCTTTTCCTACCTGCAAAGGCGCAAGAATCTTCGAAGCAATCTTTTGGAGATTATCCGAACGGGTCTTGCAAGAAAATAGGATTTTATAATGAGCTTCAAATATATATTGGGATGGAATAGCTCCTACTAGCTCTCCCCCACTAGCACAAATCCATGACCCAAAAAACAGCCTGAAGGACATTAAACGTATCTTTTGGGGATTCATTCTATCGCGTCCCAAACACGTCACACGATGAAAGGGATCTTGCTAAAGACGCTGCGGCTCAGGCAACACAGGGTCTGACTATACACCATGATCACAGAAAATCGTCAAATAAAAACCTCTCCCTAAGTTAACTATGTTGCAGGCCGCTAAGTTACAAATCCACTGGGAACCCTGGTATTTATTACCATTCATTTGCCGTTGAGGATCATTAAAGAATATCAGAATCGATCTCTCTGGATGGGTTAAGCCATTACTGTATCATGACGGGCAGGCTTCCGTCCTATTGTAGATTAATCAGATTATGACACGAGTCAGGTGATTAAAAAGAACCCAACAGTTCAATCATGCATTGTGTAGCATTCAAGAATAAAAAACACTGCAAAACATATGATCAAACAGAAGCCAAGATGTGGAGCCAAGAGATATACAACTTACAACGTGGGGGTGATTTTGTACTATATTGACTGCGTCCTGATTGCTGAGGTGCTCCCATAAACCATCAGATGCAAATATGAGAAACTGATCATCTGCTTGGAGTTCAAGCACACAAATTGATGGCTCGGAGCTCAGTATCGGTCTTTTGAAAGGTTGACGAAGTCGAAACTTAGAAAACAAAGGCTCCCTGTTGAATTCAGCCTTTTTCAGATAAACATCACCAATTGATCTAGAAACCTACAACATTGAAACCCCATAATAAGATAGATCACCTCCAGCAATGAAGAAATAGAAAATTTTCCAAACAAAATCAATACTAAGTCTGTAAAAGCTGATTTTAGTTGTTATGTTATTATTATTTATTTTTTTGCTTTAATACAGTACATAAGTTAACATGAAACAGCCCATAAGTTAACATGGCGGGAATCCATAACTTTTTCAACACCTGAAGGTAGCTGCACAAGCCTAAGAGGGAGTGTAGGGGGTGCTCGTTTCTTCATTATTTTAACAAAAGTTGGTGCAGCTCGAGCCAGCTTTGCGCCTTGGCCTGGATGACATTCAAAATCATGTACCCATGTTCCTAGACATATATCGGATAAGGGTATGCTATTTACTGTTTTAGAATTATCTCGTATCTAGCTGCAGGGGGCTTCTTACGAATGGTCTTCATTACCACAAAAAGAATTGCTACAAGCTGACATCAACAGAAAGTCGATTTTAATCACTTTTAAACCCGAGATATAAATTTGTTCACAAGTGCATGTTTTGTCAAGACATAGTGAGCAATCCCTATGTGAGTATTAAAAGGCTGAGAATACCTTCACAAGCAATCAAAATCACCAGAAACAAAATAAGAACTCAAAAGACAGTACAAAAATACCTATTTTCATGCGGTTTAAGAAGTAATAAAAGAATGAAGCTAAGAAACAGAAATATGATCTAACAAAGCACTCGTGTGAGCACTAAGAATACTCAACACATTGCACAAACTATATCATAAACAAATCCTCCTCTTGTCCTGCGTATTTTTTCCTCAACCTGGTACCGCAAAAGAGATGGAATTTCCGTCTTCTTAGCCGCTACAAGACCTACTTACATTGTCAGGCACTCAGGCAAAGAAGATTAAAAAAAACTCTATTTTCTGATTAAATACATCACGAGATGTTTTTCCATACTTTCCCCTTGATTAGCGAGCGGGAAAAAGCCATCTTTGGTGGGTGGTCAACCAGGCTCAGCCCACCTTTGGAATATCTAGCCCCATTGAAGGTGAGATAGATTTGAGTTCAAGCGGCTTATTCCGGTTTGGCTTGTTTTGTTAGCTAGGGACTCCTCTTACTTATCATCTTTCGGTGAAAAGAAGAAATGTTTGTAGGAAATCCTTCAAGATATATAAACTCATAATGGCATCATAATGGGAACACAAAGTACTCTTCCCTTTAGAACCTAAAGCCAAGGGTAAAGCAAGAGTGGTTTGCATTCAAACTGGTTCCGATAACTTATCTGCTTCATTGAAGAGAGGAAGGTGGGGAATGAAAGCAAAATCAAATGGGACCTGAAAAACAAAAACGAGCTAGTACACAACATTGAAGTGGTACCCACCAAGCTAAAGTTAGCATGGCATCTCCACATTGCGAAAGCCAGAGATTTACTCAACATTATTCACAGAACTGATACCAACAGTAGGGGAAACAGACTGCTGCTAAATTCTTCACTTATACTCCACCTAAACCCGCTAAAAGAAGGCAATTAAGCTGTTATAAAGATATGAAATAAATGATTTGCGCTCTTAATGTGACTCGTACACATGACAAGGTTCTCTACGCACGTGAAACATGATATCAAAGATTAGAACGAACGAGAAAATCAAGCAGGCAGGTGGTCAATTTGAACATCAGTATCTGTTACTAATGCAAGAAACTTACCTGGATCAATCCCTTTACACGCCATACATTATGTTTCAGAACTACAATATAAGGGTCATCCGGATGCAAAGAGTGCAACTCCTGTCTGACAGACTCTATGCTCGCATTATGCTCAGTTGACAGCTGGATGGCAAAAACCTCTCCGGTTGCCTTGACAAGTTTCCCCATAACAGCGCGAGAATCACCGACGTTGGCAATGTAAAGTGTCCCACCACAGATCACACCAACCAGGCAGCATGACCCAACAGCTGCAATCTGGGGTTTAATAGGCCACTGTTTAGTAACAAGAGCGAGAAACCCTTCTTCCGTTGTTTGAAATGCTTTCCGAATCACATCCTCTGAAATAGACTCTTGCTCGGAGGCAAACCCTGCCAAGCACCAATAGTATTTCAACTATCCGGTACAAAAACCAGATCCTCATGAACAAACACTAGAAACCCGTTGCCAAAATAGGTATCACAAGAAATAGCATCAGGATTGTGAATATGAATTGACTATAAAAGTTAATGGACATGGACCAGTTTATTTTAAACCAACAACCTCCTGAACCAGACTCCAATTATGTTGAATTGCAGCTCTTCGTATTGTCGTAAGTAAATAAAATTTATAGACCAGCGCATAACGGCCCATTTGTTTAACTGGACGAATAGTGAAAAGACATACAAAAATTCCATAAAATATGCAAAGCCATCAAATTAACAGTGAACGAACTAATGATTATCACATCCCCCAAGTTATGACCGCAAAGGTTTCAACCAAACGGAACATAGTGATCCCCTTACATATATAGTTCAATACGACACAGGGCCTAAGGAGATGCCACCAGCATACGAAAAGGAAGGGCGTAAACCAAAAAGCACATACACCGTATACACTACCATTTGTATCAAAAAAGATCTATCATATCAAGAAACTGTCCAAGGAAGGATCTTACTCTTGAGATTCGGAAAAAGGTGATCATTGATATAGCGCGATGTCTCGGGTCCCCCATGACCATCATATACTCCAACAAAGGTTCCATATGGGCCGGTATCCAGCAAGCTCAAGCAGCCAGACTCAATCTGGCTCTGGTCCTCAAGCAAAGTGTTGGCCTGGACAACAGCCATTGAGTATTCACCATTCAAGTGCTGCCCTGTGTCTTTGTACCAAAAGAGCCCTTCTTGTTTACCACCTACATCTGAACTAGTGTGCACTGTTCCATCACCTAACGGCTGCCAGCAAGCCTTTAAAAAGTTTATCAACCTTGATAACATCCCTCATCTCCCCAAGATCCACCACCAATGCCTCAACATCCAAGAAGGATGCAGTTAGCTCTCCAACCAAGCAAGACTTACAGCAAGCTTTTACCCCACGAGGCTGTAAAGAACTACAGGCAACAATCTATACATGAGATTACAGAACTGATCAAAGATATTACCTTTCTTCCTAAAAGAAATCAAATCAATTTTCGAGAAATTGGGAGTCTTAAACTCGGATATATACGGAATGAAAAGGAGTTGTGGCCGATAGCAAGGGCCAAAAACAATAATCTGGACTCAAGATCACAGAACTGGTTAAAGAGTCCAAACACCAAAATCCAACTCCTTTCTTCTTCAGAGAAACAAATACACTATGACCCAAATTCTAAAAGTCTTAAATTTGAACACAGCAGGGGCTAAAAACAATAATCTGGACTCAATATCACAGAACTGGTTAAAGAGTCCAAACACCAAAACCCAACTCCTTTCTTCTTCAGAGAAACAAATACACCATGACCCAAATTCTAAAAGGTCTTGATTTGGACACAGCAGGGGCTAAAAACAATAATCTGGACTCAAGATCACAGAAATGGTTAAGGAGTCCAAACAACAAACACCAAACACCAAAACCCAACTCCTTTCTTATTGAAAGAAACAAATTCTCCATCACCCAAATGCTAAAAAGTCCTAAATTTGGACATCGTAGTGATGAAAAAGAGTCGTCTCAAACAGAAGTTGTCAAATTTACTTTCCCACTTGAATCGTATGATCATTTTGTCACATAAAGAATACCGAGAAAATTCTAATGCCAAAAGCTGTAAACAACATCAAAATCACATGTTTTTATTTCAAAGAGCAGAAGTGGAAGAAACTTACAGTATGATTAGGAGGGTGTTTCGTGTTGTTTCAGATCAGCAACTGAACTATACCCAACGAAAAGGATTGGGATCTGACTGAAAATAGAGCAACCATGTGGGCGGTTTAAGTATTAGATCTATAGATCTACCAAACCACACATTTTACAGATGCGTATATGCAAAACAGTTGGAGATAATTGAAGTGTAAGAGAGAGGGGAAAGAAAAAGGTGTGGTTTTTCTGAATCAGTGTGTGTTGATTGAACAAACTTGAGCTGGGTTTTCTCTTTCTAGCTTTTTTCTCTCTCTTTCTAGGCTTCTGCAGTGGACAAACCCTATAACGGGAAAACGGACAAATCTATGGCTGAAGCAACTGGGTAAGCCATGGGCTCCACATATATACATACACAAAGAAAAACATTTTTACTGTATATATAATATAAAGGAAAGCTGTAAGAAAGTTTCAAGAAATTTCAGGGAAATTAATGATTCTACTCAAAACTTGTTAAAGATATTATTTAATGGTATGAATCTCATAATCTAATTTAATGATTCGACCTTTTATTTTATAAATTTTAACATATCAATTGTCATTTTGCCAATTAATGTTGTCTATGCGGTGTGTAATATATCTATAATAGTAATTTAACCGTATCTATAACACTTCTGAACCGACTAAGAGATCAAATTATATTCCAGAATAATATTTGTATTTTTTTTTTGTCGTGTTTAAGAATACGATTAACCAACATAACAAATCAAACCAGAATAAGCCACTTTAACTACTAATAAAAGGCCTAAAATCATAAATGATTTAACTAGTTACAACTTGTGTCTAAAGGTTCTTTTAGGCACTATCAATCTGTTAATAACAAAAATTGAAATATTTGAAATAAGCTTAAACTATCTTCAATCTTAAGGGGTTGTCTAATTAGAGATCGAGATGAACTGTAAATTCAGAGATCCTGAGACCGAATCTTGACAATTACATATTTGGAGCTATTGAAAGTTTGTCCCGTCGTTAATTTCAAGACCCCAATTACTAGTCGGCAACGGGTAGAACATATTCCAAGCTGACCAGATACCTTAGTTATTAAGAAAATATCTTATATATGGTAACAAGATAATCCAAGAAAAAAAAATAACTCAAACAAACTTATAACAACCGTCTTAGTAATATATGATATTCCATTTTCACTCTTACAATTGAGAAAAATGCAATACCTAGTAGCTATAACCCTATAAGGAAGCATGCCAACACAATTTATAGTATTTCGAGGGGCGTCACTACATGGAGAGTTTATCAACAACATAATATTTGAAAATGAGGTTTTAATTTTCCAAGGTGGGGTCGTGACAAAAAATATAAATAGAGAATGTGCTTATTAAATTTTGAATTATCTGGTGATACAATCGACCAGTCTCAACATCTAATGGATTCAAAATTCAACAGTACGAAAAGAATATCTTAATAGTGTTGGGGATAGACCAATGCTATGGCGATAGGTTTGTAGGCACGACATTTCGGCAAATAAAATTCTCTATTTATAACCGAAGCGCAATTTTCAAAGTTAAATAATTTGATCTCTATATGAATTAAACTATACTTCTGTTTCTTCTAGTTTTAAAATCCAAATTAATCAATTCAAGATTTGAACTAAAATTAGCCAAGTCAATTATGAATGTGTGTGTGTGTGTGTTTAAGAAATGGAGATAAAAGTAATTCAACTTGCAATAGAAAATCATTGAAGAGTGAATAAAATTTTACCATAAATACTATACCATATGTTTAAATAACTATTTAACTATATAATAAACTTTTAAATTGAATGTGGGTTTTTGGATAAAGTTTTTTTTTTATTACTTGAAGTGGTCCAAGATACCATAATTGATTTTATGCCTTTCTTTTTTATTCGATGTCAATGATTTGTGTTGATTTAAGCATATAACATATATTGTAATAAGAATATAGATAATAGTAAAAGAAAATATTGGTAGATTTTGTGATGATTTTGATTTGATAAGAATCTTTATTGTTTATGACCTTATAGGATTATATATTGTAACTTTTAATATAAAACTAAATTTCAAATTAATATGTCACGAAGAGCACCGCACGATGAAAAACGATCTCAAATCTTGTTGTGAAAATATATTTTGAGAAACGCACACCATTTGACTTGTAAATAGATGTCATGATAAAATTAGATTATTGATACATATATTTATGGAAATCAATACCAATATACTAATAGCAATAAGAATTTTATGAATATTGATGAATTTTTTACACATTATTCACTGTCCTTAGGGCGAAAAAAATTGGCGAAGGTAGAAGAAGCGAAACCTGCAAACTTGTTGAAGAAAAACTTATTCTAATTTATTATTTTTTTGAAATAGGCAATTGTTAAATAATAGTCAACGAAAATGAGAAACTGTAACTCTTATAGTGAGCTTCTCTCAAAATCAGAGCCAGAAATCTTAATTAGTAGAGTTAAAATATTAACTAAAACTACATAACAATCTTTGTTAATGAGAAAATAAATATGAAGTCTTACCTATGTATTCATTTAAAACAAGTTCTGACTATTTTTCTATTAACAAAAATAATTTGAAACGATCGTTTATTACGTAGAAAATTAAGATGCCTTTTGCATTAAAAATATATAAAGTACTACTCATAATTGATTTTTATTCAACTGAAAAAAATAATTTATTTTCACAATTTGCGCAGTAAAAATACCTTTTTTATACTTGGATGAAATGCGTGGGGTAAATATATATTTTAGGTGAAATATTTAGAACAAATTTATATATTAAGTGAAATGATTCGGACAATGGGATCAAATCCATTAATTAACTTGCATATCATTAAAATAATAAAAATTTAAAAAATCAAGTGATATCAAGTGACCCCAGAAGATTGAATCAGCATAAACCTATGGGCCGAGCCCGGTGAATTTGGACTGAGTGATAGACTGAACCCAAAGTCGGCATCTTTAGGAAACTTGACCGAGTCTAGACCAAGCTCACAACTCATAGTGCCTCCTGCCTTAATTGAGGATGTACTTTATGGGTCCGAACCGAGTTTCTGAACAATTTATCGAGTCGAAGTCACTTAAAAACATACTAGAGTTCACTTGACAAGCTAGTGTAAAAACTACAACACGGACTCTGTGCATGAATCATGATAAAAATGTGTTCGAAATCGTTCGATGCACAAGAAGTTTACAAAATAACAAAAAAGTCTCACATAAATTTGATAATTTCGAACATATATGTGGTCAGATAGATGCACAAAAGTTAGGTTTGTAAACCTGCTGATTTCTCAATGAATGGAAAATTTAGATAGAAGCGAGGTCCTGGTTAGGTAATTCAGGTAATGGCTGATAAAATCTCGCGCGAAAGAAACCATCTCTCTCTCTCCCTCTCTCACACACACACACACAGAGCTAAGACACCTTGGTGAATTCACTATCTCTTTCACATTCCAAGACTAGGGTTTCAAATCTTAATAAACCTTTTCATACAATCCCTTTGGTTTGATTACTTCAATCATATCATACGTCCAACAGGGGAACAAAAATGAAGTCTTTATATGTCTTCTTGATCACATTGCTCGCAAATTGGGGATTCCAGAGCTGCAATGCCCGGATATTCACCTTAGAAATGCACCACCGGTACTCGGAAACAGTTAAGAAATGGTCGGAGAGCGACGGTAATTACTCCACCGCTAACAATTGGCCGGCGAAGGGAAGGATCGAGTACTACTCTCAGTTAGCCAACCACGACCGGCTCCTGCGAGGCCCTCGGGTATCGGAATCAGATGCTTCGGTCACCTTCTCGGATGGAAACTCGACGTTTCGCATCAGCTCTTTGGGATTGTATGGTTTTGATTGTTCAGATTATTGTGCCCTAATTCGTTCTTGATTTAGGTATATTTGTTGATTTTGGTTCTTTCTTTTTCTTTTTTTATGTTGGTAGTTTGCATTACGCGACTGTTAGGTTGGGGACGCCTGGGAGGAAGTTTCTGGTGGCTCTCGACACTGGGAGTGACCTGTTTTGGGTGCCCTGTGATTGCAGCAAATGTGCTCCCGTTGAAGGCATGCATTATAGTTCTGTAAGTTCTTGTTTTTCCGTTGCAAACCTAGTTTTGAATTGAATCCATACATGTTGGTTTTAGGGGTGTATTCGTCCAGTTTGGAGGGAAAACTGGAACCGAACTGGTGTGTTCCATTTAGTAATTTAGAAATTGAAATTCACCGAACTAATCCGGTTTAGTTTGGTTTTGATTTGCTCGGTTTTGGACAATACTTGGGCTCTCAAGCTAGCATTTGCGGAGCACGTTTCTCAATTACGTCGGAATTAACCATCCATGCCTTGAAGCCAAGCATGATGTACCAAGCTCCAGCTTGGATGTCACTTGTCATGGCTGAGCCATCTTGATGCGAGGTAGAGATGGATTGGGACCGTGTCATCCGGGTCGACCTATCCGGTCCTGACTCACCCCGGCTCACATGACTCGCACCCATTAGATGGGCTGGTTGCACGAGGTCTCATGTGTCACGTTGGGTTTTGGACTGGCCCAATAGGGCTTGATCCAGGCTACTGCCTAAACTGATGCCGATTTGGCCCACTACAGTTACCAAGCATTGGAAGGGCAAACCTTAAAAGAAACAATATTGTACTGTACTAAACATAATCCAGTTCTATGAATGTGTGACGTTCTGACAGAAATGGAGGTGCTTGAGTTAGGGAATCATAATTAGAAAGCACTTTTCAGTATTTTTCCAGAATTTTGTTTGCTACCCATGCATTTAGTTCCTACTGAATCATTGTATAATGGTAGGATTTTGAGCTTAGCATATACAACCCTAATGAGTCATCCACGAGCAAAAAAGTCTCTTGCAACAGCCGTCTATGTGCATACCCTACTAGATGCCTCGGAACCTTCAACCATTGCCCTTACAGGGTGTCGTATGTCTCGTCTGAAACTTCAACTTCGGGGATCTTGGTGGAAGATGTTCTGCACTTGAAGACAGAAGACACAGACCAAGAATTTGTTGAGGCGTACATCACATTCGGGTCAGTTTCCATTTTATCTAGTATAACTAGTTTGAGTACTTTATTCTAATACTACCTTCTTTTCACGAAGCTACTTAACTAGTGTAATCTTAGTGAGTCTTTGGTTGATCGGAAGGAAGCTGGAATGGAATGGTCATTCCCTTATAATGCACTTCAACATTTAGTTCCAAAGAAAATGACAGAAAGTACACTACAAATGGAGGCATAGGTCTTTCCAAAGCTGGAATGGAACGGCCATTCCCTTACAATGCACTTCAACATTTAGTCCCTACGAAAATGACAGAATGTACCCTAAAAATGGAGCCATAGGTCTTTCCAATTTCGGCGACTGACCATTCCATTCAAAGGCCGAGGAATGACAATTCCGTTTGTTCCCCGGATCATTCCAGCGAGCCAAATAGTACCTTAGTTCCACATTCCACAAATACTCAATAAATTACAACTAGAACATGTTAGAGGTATGTAGCCTGCCAGATGCCTCTTTAAGTATCAGGGCTTCTGAACTTTGCACAAATGACATGTCCACATTTACCCCCTTTATGTCGGTCTCATCTAGGTTGAAATAAAAGTCAGCTGTTTCTGCAGCTGTGGACAGGTTCAAACTGGTTCATTTCTAGATGTTGCAGCTCCAAATGGTTTATTTGGACTTGGATTGGAAAAGATATCAGTTCCTAGCATTTTATCCAGTGAAGGTTATACAGCAGATTCTTTCTCCATGTGTTTCGGGGAAGACGGAACTGGAAGGATTAGTTTCGGAGATAAGGGTAGTGCTGAACAGGAAGAGACCCCATTTAATATTGACCCATTACAGTAAGTTGTAGTTTCTCATATGTTTTATGCTTAATTTGGTTTAAAGTCACTTTTTTTTTTTTTTGGCACTTTACGTTTCTTATTCTACGTCTCACGTCTATACTTATATTGCAGTCCGACATATAACATAATTGTAACTCAAATTCGTGCGGGAACTACTCTCATTGATTTGGATTTGACAGCTCTTTTTGATTCGGGGACCTCTTTCACGTACCTTGTTGACCCAGCCTATTCTAGGTTCTCAGACAGTGTAAGCACTCAACATGAGGATTTCTTTTTTATTCGAGGACCTCTTTCACATAGCTTCTTTATTCCTCTGCAGTTCCATTCACAAGTAAAAGATAGGCAACGCCTTCCTGATCGAAGGATTCCTTTTGAACATTGTTATGATATGAGGTACATTTCTAAAAATAAGGGAAGTTTATAGGTCTAGCCAAATATAACTTGCTGTTTCTTGATGATGAGCAGCCCAGATGCAAATACTAGTTTGATCCCGACTGTAAGTCTAACTATGAAAGGGGGAGGCCGACTTACTGTCTATGATCCGATAATATTCCTCTCTTCACCGGTAGAATCTGAACAAGATTAGAAATGTTCTAACGATCTTCTCTTATGTCTATTATTTTTGTGCTTATATACAAAGATGTTTTCCGTTGATGATTTGCAGCGTGAGCTTGTATATTGTCTGGCTGTTGTCAAAGGTGCTGACCTCAACATAATTGGACGTAAGTCTACTTGCAAGCTCTACTTTCTGTATATTTACTACGTCTTTACATGGAATGGGCATGGGAGAAGCCAAATATTTCTTTTGGCTGTGGGAATTCTATATTGATTTTATACGGAAACAAAGAAGAAGCTTGTCTTATGTTGATATTTGTATATTGGAAATTTGATAGGACTCACATTTATGAAGTACAGATACTTCTTGATGGGGGTCGTACCTATATCAAATACCGATACTTGTTCAATACTCGCAAGTACGCATCCCAAATGTATCCACAACATAAAATTATTTTTATTATTTTTGACGTATTATGACGTATCAAATACTCTAGGTTACCTATCCAAAATTTTTATAAATGTAAGATTGTGGCACTTATTGCATAGTATTAGGGTAAAATTATTTGGAATAAAGGAAAGTATAAATGTTTACCATTTTACTTACTCTTTAGAGAGAAAGATGTAGCAAAATGAAATAATGTCATTATTTTTTTAGCGTTCTAAATAACCTGATCGTGTGTTACGTGGTTTTTATATCTGTGAAGTTTAAAAATTAAACAAGTAACCAAGTAAATTTAAAAACATCCTTAAAAAAATACAATAATTTACCCTTTCCTTGTTAAATTATAGTAAATTTAACGTACCTAGCTGTATCCGTATCTTATTTTTTTAAGTTTTCCCTATCACCATAGTTGTATCGTGCCGTGTCTGTATCCCGTATCGGTACCACGCTTCACAGACGCACAATGAAGAAGTGCACATACTCAAGATCAATTAAAACAATAGTGATATATAGCATGGTTGATGGCTGCGATTTTCTCACATTAAGAACTTCTTTAGTTCCTAAAGTTGAATGGTTACAGTGAATGGTAATTAGTGGAAAGAATGCCAAAGAAACAGGCAGGACATATCTCATTGAATCAGTTTTTTTCGCCACATAGCGTATAACGGGAATCAAATAGTATAGGTTTTTAACTCCATGAGAAGTTAGTTTTAGTTAATTGGGAATCCTCTATTGCATCTACTTGTGCAATACGATTGCTTATGGTCTGATTATTTGATTTTTGATGCAGAAAACTTTATGACTGGATACCGCATTGTATTTGACAGAGAGAAACTCATTCTTGGCTGGAAGAAGTCCAATTGTAAGTATTCTGTTACGGTAGCTTATACAGTTCCTCCAAGTTCATGCATGCACACCGTTCTAAATGCATATGAAGTACCACTGTTGGACACTCCACACATGGATAAGGGGGTGAGAGCCTGAAATACAGCCTTTTCAATGCAGACGCATTAGAGATGCCCTTTACCCCTATATACGAAATACGTTGCGGCCGTTTTCTCTCTCCAGTGTCATTCTTAGATTGGTTGGTTTGAGGATTCAGATGAGACAACGCCTTGTTTGTAAGCATCGTAAGTCAGATGAGATGCCCGCGCAAAGGCTAGATCAATTTCATAATTGTCTAATGTGCTTAGTTGGACATTGCCAAGCAAACATATTTTTGCAATTAAAACTTACCATGGACTAAGAATAGAAATCCTACATTACGCATGCATCCATTGCACCTAGTTTTTGGTGTTTTTCTGCTTGGGTTGTACGAGATGAAATTCTCATATAAGGTTCACAGAGGGGGAATCTTAAGTATCTCAATAAAGTCTATGATTGGTCCAAATAGCAGCTCGAAATTCAGGCGATTGCCGATGATATAACTAGTAAATATGTTTCTCCTAATGTCAACATATTGAAATATGTCTAGGAGAAATTACGCTTAGTACAAGTAGCTATATGGTTTGCTATGACTTTTTATTATTGTCTTACCGTTATGGAGGTTTTTGTTTTTATCCAATATATAATGACTAAAGCTAACTTTGGTTGGTTAATCCGATCAATGCATCGATGGTCAACAAGTATGATGGTTCTAATAATTATTGTGCATGTATTCATGTATATCTAACCGTTGGATTTAAAAAACCTCACGAATTGACTTGGGTTACAGATGTACTTGGTGTGTCCCCTTGTCCTTGCAATGGAGATTAAAATATTCTGACACTGACACATACCTGCTTCGGAGTCCATATAACATTGCCTTTACATAAGGTTGTATTGTAACTCAAGTGGAAATATTTGGCACTTATGCAGGTTATGACGTCGAAGATGCTAACACTGTTCAGGCAAAGTCGCGCAACTCTACCACTGCACCTCCGGCTGTTGCCGCTGGACTAGGTAATTCCCAGCCTCGAAAATCGACGGAAAACAAGAGGAATAATTCACACAATTCTGTTGTTTCTGACTTGACTTATTGCTTTTCTTTTTTCTTCATACTGTTTTTGGTGTTGTAGCTAATCTAGAAACCTCATTTTACCACACCAGTTTCGGGTATACGTACCGCAAGTTTATCGTTTATAAGTCCGCGTTCAAAGATTGATAAAAATCTCACCAAACACTGATATTTCTTGAAGTATTTGTTTGAAAAGCCTGGGGTCATCAAGCCGTTGATATATCATTTATCTAGTGAGGACCCTCCGCCGAAACCAATATCCTATGCCTACCTAGCCGGAAAAGAGGACAAGAAACCAGACAGACCGAGAAGAAAGAAGGAATGACTCAAACCCACCGTCCACCAACAAGAGGCTTAATTAGATCCTGGACAAAGCTGTAGAAATTAGTAGGACATGGTAGAAGTCGAATATGAAAAATTTGATGAAAAATCATATAAAAGTCATAAAATAATCAAATAATATTGACCCTCATTAATAGTAAAAAAAATTAATCCAAACTCAAGTTAACTGCGTGATAGGTGGGTTTTTTTTTTTTTTTTATGGAAGAAATATTTTCCAGAAAAGGTCCCATTCCTCACATTTACCGTTGTCCCCAGACTTCACTTTTTCAACACTTGTATACTTGTATATTTTCTAAATAGGCAGGCGTGAACAGGGAGATGTGGGGTCCTGAAAGAATTTGTTTCCATTGAATATCTTTTTGGGTGAATTTCGTGGGCAGATACATTGGACTTTTTAAGGGTAGAATGAGTCTTATGGTGTTCGTCTGTTCATACACGTTTTTGCTTTCCCTGTCAAAGTACTACTACTTTACTTGGACCTTTAACTCCATTTTGACTTTGACGAGTAGAGAGGTTTAGGGTGTGTTCGTTTTTGATTGTTTTCAAAATAATTTTTGAGAAAAAAATTCTGAAATGTTGTTTTGTATAAATGTTTTAGAAAAAATTGGGAGTTAAATTTTTTCGGCATTTTCGAGGTGTCTATCTCTCTCTTCTTTTATAGAGAAATGAAATTGTTTGGGAAAAAAGTAAAAATGTTTGAAAAATTTGATCGAGAAACTTGTTTGGGAAATTTTTTCCCAAACAATCAAAACGGACACATCCTAGTGTTCCTCTGTTAAGGAATGGAGACCATGCTGTGCATTGAGCATAACAGAGCGTGTTGCGCACTAAAATGACGTGTTGTGGATTGCACATAATAGAGCGTATTGCGCACTAAAACGACGTCGTTTTGGCATGCAAAATATTAATTTTTGGACAATATTTTGCGCGTCAAAATGACATCATTTTGGCTCGCAGCACACCCTACTGTGCGTAATTAATGCACAAAAGGGCTCTGGTCCTTTTGTTAATGGTCAAAAAATTAGAAGTGATATAATATATACTAAGAAATAAAATATAATAAAATAAAAATTTATTACAGATGGGTGAATCATTTTTTTTTGTGATAACTCACAGTGTCTGGGTTAACTTACCCGCACCTTGACTAATCTCTAGGAAACTAATCTTGCCGCCTACTTGTGGAGATCCCAATGAAAGTCAGATCAAGGCTTTGTATGAACTTACTCGTAAGAACTGATAATACCTGGGAGTTTCGAATGGGTGAATAGTTTAAAAAGTTTTTTTGAGTTTTTTTTAAAGAGAAATGTATGGTAGATATGATTAGGTGAATATTATTTTTATAATTGATAATGTCACTCTTGTAGTTAGTGATGATTTTTCTGTAAATAGAATGGAGACATAGAAAGGGATATAAACAGGGGAGGTGAGATAATTTTCTCCTCTAAAGGAATAAAATAGTTTTACATTATATCTAGAAACAAGAAAGTAAATAAATTTCGGATATGACAAATCTAGATAGCTATATCGAAGGTGATAGCAATGAACTTTTTCTATGATTCCTAACAAAAAGCCCTTATAATGACTTTTGATCAAGAAGCTCGAAAAGCTACAAAACAAGTCTTTGTTATAAAGCCCTTATAATGACTTTTGATCAAGAAGAAACAAATACTCAAAAAGCTACAAAACAAGTCTTTGTTATAAAGCCCTTATAATGACTTCTAATAAAAAAGAAACAAATACTTTGGAAAGTTACAAAACAAGTCTTTGTCATATTTCCTTGCCAAACAAAATGGCCGAACGCGTCCAAACAGACTTAACCAACGTCTAGACGCGAACGACATCGTTATTGGCGTCCAGACAAACATGAGCACTATTTGGATGAATTTTTCAGAGGTTTCGGGCGTCTAGACAGACTTTCCAGTAACTTGAAATTCACTTTGGTCAATGAGCGTCCAGACAGACCTCGCCTCCGCCCAGACAGACTGCCCAACAAATTGAGCAAAAACTACAACTTAAGTCTTTGGTCCCGTGTGTCTATATTGCGGTGAAGGAACTCGAGACATCACGTGACGATCTCCAAAGAGGTGGTGTTTTTCTTGGTTGAGTTTACAAAGAAAATGAAAGGTAAGCAAGAAGAAAAAATTACTTTGTCGCGTGATTTCAGATAGAGACTATCATGCCATTTTCAAAGGGCAATGTAAACCAAAGTCCTTATCAGCTCTGTTTCTTTTTCTAACTAAAGACGCGTGTAACCCATTTTAAAGTCATTCTTTATAGCAGTGATTGACGGGAATCGGAACTAAAAATTAGGTAACGGATTTGGATGGTCAAAACGGACAATGTTTATAAGATGGAGGCGAGCCGTTACATATTGTCAAGCGTGCCCGTCGGATTGTAGTATTAGTTGTCAAGCCGGGCCATCTGGGAGGGAATTTCGGTAGATGTTCAGATGGGTAGTCGTGAGTCTCACATTGTTTGATGGATGCAAAGTTCAATGCTACATATAATAGATGATGACTTTACTATGTATAATGCCTTTTAAACTCATGAAGGCATCAAAGTACAATGGAACTTCACAGTAAACGTGTTTATTTTGTAGCAATGTAGGAACGGGGGACGAATTTGGACGGTCAAAGCAGACAGTATTGTATAAAACAAAAGCGAGCCGTTATATATTATCATCACGATCTGAATCTATCAGCTTAGAGAGTTCGCCACGCGCATTATTTTTACGAAAAGAAAAGTTATTTAACATTTATAACCACGTGATCAAAATAGAATTGTTTTACGGTTCATACTTTGAGTCACACTACTCGATCAACCATTGTTTATTGATAAATATTATCTAATTATGTGATTATCGATATCCACTCAATTCTATGGGATTATAGTACGTTTCAATAGTGCTTTTTCAGATATTATCGTCACGATCCGAATCTCTTAATTGTATAGCTCACCTTGTATATATATATATATAGATATATATATATATATATATATATATATATATATCTATATATATATATATATCTACGTGATCGAGATACAATTGTTTTGCAGTTCATTCTATGAATCATACTTATCGTTAAATATTGTATGATCATGTAGTTAAATATTATGTTCGACAAACTTTATAAAATAAACGGTTCAAATTATTATGATGTTATCTCAAAGGAGCTCGTAGATGTCTCATAACCCTATCGTACTACTAATGATACAAGCTATTAGTAGTTAAAGTATTAACTAGTAATAACCCATGTTAATTGTTATATACGGGTTTACGGAACTTGTCAAACTAAAATGATTGATATGTCACTATTTTAATTTATAACCTTTTAAAAATTATAATACTAAATTTCTATTGCAATTATACAACGCAAAACAGGTGTATTTTCGTAATATATCTTTTTTAACTTAGAGCATATTCAATTTCTTATTTAAAATTTTTTTGTTAGAGTGAAATACTAAAATTGAGATGTAAAAGACTAAATTAATTGGATTAAGTACTATTTATTCCATTTCAATTATAAAAAACAAAAAAAATCATCGAAACTCACAAACTATCATAAAATTAATAATTATTTTCAAAATAGAGAGATTTTGTAATTACCAATTACTTTCTCCATGTGTTACCACAAAGGTTTTGTTTGGAATAGAATAACAAAACAAACTAAAGGTTTGACAAAACACATAATAAGGTATTGCTATCAACAATATTTATATACTTCTATCTACAAAATAAAATATAATATAGCCCAACATCTAATATGTTTTATTAGCCAAAAAAAAAGTATATTTTATTAGATGAAATAAATTAGTTGAAAAGAAATTGTCAACTGCCTAATTGAAAATCTGGTTGAAAAGCATAGAATAGTTCAAATCAAGAATCTAACGAATGAATTATGGGTTTACTTTTGTATGCAAATATATTTATTATATTTCGTGCATTGACCAAAAAAAAAAAAAACACGAAGGCCTACAAAGACACTAAAAAATAATAAAATGTGCCAACTGGTGAGCTTTTTTTAAAAAAATAATTATCTTTGATATTGATTTAATATTTTTTAAATAATTAAAATATAAATTTATTTGAAATTCTCTGATGATGACATTTGTTAACGAATGAATTATGGGTTTACTTTTGTATGCAAATATATTTATTAAATAAAATGTGCCAACTAGTGAGCTTTTCAAAAAATAATAATTATCTTTGATATTGATTTAATATTTTTTAAATAATTAAAATATAAATTTACTTGGAATTCTCTAATAATGAAATTTGTCAATTTTAGGGTTCTTCCCATAATATCCCTACAATATTATATAGTATAGATTTACAAATCGTGTTTGACTTGGAAAATAGGAATCTCGATTTGTGGCAGCCCATTGTAGTGCGTGTGCAGTACATGCAAAACGGTTTAATTTTGCTCATTTTGTCCTCGATACTAGGTCGTACGTTTTTAACTTACTCCACGAATGTTATCAAAACGCATGTAGTCAAAACACGTTCTTCTAAATCTAGAACAGGTAAAATTAAACCATTTTGCCTGCACTAATGCACTACATCCCCTTATTTATGAAAACTATTATGTTTCATTGTTTCTTGAAAAAATTCTAATTTTCAACCAATTATAACTAGTACAATTATTAAATATGGTTGACTTATTTAAATTTCGCAATCCCAATATTTATGGGAAAAAATCTAATAAAAAGTCCAAGAACATATTTTTTTTCCATATATTCGGATACAGATGTATATGAATTCATCTGATTTGAGAGATTCTACATGTATTAAACGATTTCAAACACATTTATATTCGGATCAGTACACAAAGACTAAGATTCCTTGACTTGATCAAAACCTAATACCTATTTCACAATATCATACGTTGTTGTCAAATGGAATTTTGCTTCTGTCCACACAATTAGATGTGACTGTGTAACTAACTGAGGCCTGCAGCAACCTCCACCTCCCCGAACCTTCCCTTCATTAAATTAAATTTATAAAATAAAAAGTTAGGAAATTAGGTCAATAGACACACATTTTTTAAATGTGTTGTTTGGCTTTCACACATAAATTAAATGAGTGTGATTAAATTGTAAGGAAACATTATTCGACAAATTCATACACACTCGAGAATTTCAGAAAATTTACATCTATTCTATTAATCATTGAAACCATAAATACATTGCATGAATGTAATGAGCAAGAAAAAAACGTTAACCAGAAAATAAACTGAATCGAGTCGTGTGTTTTCCATAGTCTCCTTAAGACAAAATTACTGCCTCACCGTGAGTGTTGGAGGTTTACTTCGACTTCTATTTTTCAGGATAAAATGGCTCCCACGAATGGAATAACACCTAACTATGTTCGTCTATCAAACCTTCTTGTATCTCTCTCTCTCTCTCTCTCTCTCTCTCTCTCTCTCTCTCTCTCTCTCAGTTGAAGAAACGAAAATCAGGAGTTTTATAGTAGACAAGAATTCATGTATATTGTGTGTCCCAAAACCAAGAATCAGATTGGTGTAAATAGAACAACCAGAAATATTTGAGATGTTGAAATCGAAAAATACTATTTGGATTGCACACCATGAATTGAGGATAATAGAGTCATTAATGAAGACTTTTAAGCTACATAACGGACGAGACATTTCGATTGCCAAGAGACCTTCCGGTATATTCTTCAAGTCCCTTCAAATTTCCAGCATAAATAACAAATAACATCATGATTTCAACAAAAGTCGTAATTAAAATTATTTTAAGATCACAATTTGGATTATAAACCGCGGTTAAAAATAATATAAAATTATGCTTTTTATCCGTGGTCATTGTATATTATTATAGTATTGTGTGTACCCTTACTTCGGTGTATATCTTTTGTTATAAAATCTATACTATATCATATTACAATTTGACTTTTCGTAAGAAGAACTCCAAAATCGCGTCACGCGGCGTCATGGAATTTTTTTTAATTAAACCTTATTATCTTATGTTGAACATATACTATATCATTAGGAAGGCAATTTTTTCCTACAAATAGTTTTGAGAGAGTCACATGGAATCATGAAAAATTAAAGTAGATTAATCAAATCTTGTCTTATTCATTCTAATTCAATATTGTTGCATCAACATAAAAAAATTATTTAAAAATAAATTGTGACCTCAAGTTTTAGTTATTCTGATGCAGCATTAAAACGTGAACAATGCGAGAGTCTTTCGTCATGAATAATTAAGACAACTCTGTCATGGATGTATTTGTATAACATAGTATAATCCGGTGACTTTTCGTTAGGAAAACTTCAAGAGTACGTACCACGTGATATTATGAAGAAAATAATATTTCAATATTATTGAAGAAAAATCTAAGAACGACGCGTGGCACAATAAAATAATAAATGTATACATTTTATCTAATGTATTCTTATCTATTATTTTATTTTCGCAAGTAGTTGGAGAGTGAATAATTTATAGTGAGTGGCAAAACTCCATTCCAAGTGTCAAAAGTAGTTATGAAATACCATATCAAATATGTTTGCACTTCACCTATTCTTTTAACGGTCCAAATACGCACTCAAACTTCCAGTGTTTTCTACACCCTACCACACCCAAGCCTATCCCTCCACCCTTCGCTAACAAATTCTTTGAAAACTTTCGTTTGATAGGGGGACGGGGTGACGAGAAACTACTTCAATGATAGAACAAGTTAAAAACTTGAGAGGGTCGTCTTTGAAAATGTTCGCCTCTAGTTATGAAATACTGTATCAATAGTGTTCACTTCAAAGGACCCCACTCAGCAGAAACGGATCTAGAATAATTTATAGGCACTTGGGTCAAATATCTATACGACGTACATCTTTGTGGACCGATGCATACTATTATTATGTGGGGTAAATTTCTCAAATACCCCCAAAAAATATACACACGAGTTCCAATTCAGCGATCTCGCTTGCCACTATGAAGTTTGCCCCTGCCACACAATCTTAATGTCTAGATACGCACTCAAACTTCCAGTCTTCCCCTCACCCTACAACACCCGAACCTATCCCCGCCCAGTGCATCTTTGGTACTTCAGTAGGACAAGTTATTTGAAAACTTTTGTGTAATAGGATGGCAAAAAATTACTTTAATGCTAAAATGAGTAAAAACTCGAAAGGATCGTCTTCAAAAGTGTTCACCACTAGTTACGAAATACAATATCAAAGGTGTTCACTTCGAAGGACCACACCCAGCCTTTAATAGCTGAGATAAACACTCAAACTTTTAGGCTGTGTTCGTTTAGAAGTTTCCAAAATATTTTCTGAAAATTTTCTGAAAATGTTCTGGAAACTTGTTTATTTTTTTCTAAGTATTTTTATTTTTTTCCTAAACAACTTCATCTTTCTATAAAAGAAGAGAGAGAAAGAGAGCACCTCGAAAATGTTAAAAAAATTTAACTCTCAAGAGTTAAATATTTTTTGAAATACTTACATCAAACAACATTTCAGAGTTTTTTTTTTTTCCAAAAATCGTTTTAGAAACACTCAACCGCTAGTCTTTCCTACACCCTACAACACCCAAACCTATCTTCCTGCCTAACACACCTTTGGTGTTTTAGGACGAGTTCTTTAAAAGAAATTATTTGATAGGGCAACGAAAAACTATTTTAATAACGAAACGATTCAAAAACTTGAGAGGATTGTCTTTGAAAATATTTGCCACTCTGCACTTATCTACTAAATTAATTATTTTTTATCTTTATTAAAAAAAGTTATTTATTATTTTTCATCCGAAAAATATAAACTTATGTGCAAACGTTAAAATTTTTTCACTAAAAATTAAAAATAAGCCAATGCATATGTTATTTTAGGCTTATTTTTTATCTTTTATAAATTTTATAATTTTTTGACACAATTTTATAATTTTTCAAAATCTCTTGTCGAAATGAACCAGTAACCATCAAAAAATTAACGTAAAATTAAAAAATAAAAAATTCAATAAAAATAATAATTCAATAATTAGCAGAAGCCAAATGAACGCACTGTGATATCAAAGTTCGTTCGCTTTCAAAAAGACCCCACCCAGTCATTAACGGTTCAGATACGCAATCAAACTTTGAGTCTTTCCCTACACCCAAAAACACCGGAACCTAATCCCCCCGCGCCTGCATCTTCAATTACGTATTGGAAACTCTCTCGAACGTGGACCCCACGGATCCCCATCTTCACCACCAGCTTCGCTCTTTCGTCTTCTCCCATCATCCGGCGACTTTTGTTCCCATTGAAGGCGTACAAGTAGGAGTTCTCAGTCAACCCTAGACCAACTACACTCACACAGGTTCATAGATTTCTCTCTCTATAGAATTCAATATTCTCTCTCTACCTATACATATATACATATCTATATCTTCAATTATTTTGATAATTCATCTTATTAGAGAAGATCTCTCTCTCTCTAGAATTCAATCTTCTCTCACTACCTAGACATATACATATCTATATCTTCAATTCTATTGACAATTCGTCTCATAGACTTCTTTATAATTGATTGAGTGATTGATTGATTGATTATTTTGATACTTGGAACTTGGAAGACGATTATGATGGATTTTTCTAGTAAATTTGCTTCGATTTTTCTTCTGTTGATAGTAGTTTGGGGTTTTCACATCCGTTGTGAAGGATCTGGTACGTTCGGATTTGATGTACATCATAGGTATTCTGATCCAGTCAAGAGAATTTTTGGCCAACATGGATTGCCTGAGAAAGGGAGTATCGATTACTACGCCGCCATGGCACACCGTGACCAGCTCCTTCGTGGACGGAACCTTGCTGGCACCACCCCCGTCAGTTCCACTCCGCTCGCTTTTACTGGCGGCAACGATACTTACCAAATCGGTTCCTTTGGATAGTATGTTTTCTTCTTGTTTCACTTGATTAATTATGACTTAATTATGAGCTGTTCGTAGTTTACTTGATTCATAATTGTGAATTCTTAGTCTTTTTACTTGATTAATTATGACTTAATTAGTTAATTATGAGCCCTTCGCCTTTTACGTGATTCATAATTTTGAATTCTTCGTCTTTTTACTTGATTTATTAGGCTTAATTTAATTTTTTGTGATTAATTATGACCAAACTACGAGTCTTTGTCTATTACTAGGGCTTAATTATGAATTCTTCTTCTTTTACTTGATTAATTTCTTGTATTTTGACAATCTCCTTTCACTGGTTTTTTAAGGGAGATAGCTGTATTATTTTGATAACTGGATCAACTTGTGCAAGACGAATAATTTATGGGATCGATCCCACCATCTAGTTGTGGGTGCCCCAATTAAAGTCAGGACAAAGCCTTGTATGAACTAACCCTGTAAGAATTGATAACACATTAGAGTGAACTGGTCCCGTAAGAATTGATAACATATCAGAGTGAGCTGGCCCCTTAAAAATTGATAACACGTTAGAGTTTTCAAACATGAGACGTTAGGAGGGAGGAAACACTAAATTCCAGACCTTAACTAGGCCCATGGTTGGAGATAGCTGTATTATTGTCCCCATTTCTGTTTAGTTTTAGGCAAATGAACCCCAAATGTTTACCTTTTCATTTTATTATGGAACTTCAACGCAATAAAAGAAACTAACCATACATTCCTTTGAATTTAAAGAAACCAAATTATTTCATTAGACATGGGTGCAGCGCTTGGTGATAACGTTTCTTTTTAGTTCATAATTAATTTGATAATGAATATTTCCTTCTGCAGTTCATTCATTCCTGAAGATGAAATAAAATACTTGCCAAATTCTGCTTTATATGTTTCAAAGTGACAGTTTGGTGATTGTGAATTCCTTGTCGTGATTTTCCTTACCAATCACTTTTTATTGAATCTTTTCAGTTTGTATTATGCAAATGTTACTGTTGGGCGGCCAGGGTTATGGTTTCTTGTGGCACTTGACACGGGAAGCGATGTCTTTTGGTTGCCGTGTGATTGTACCAGCTGCGTGCATGGCTTGAAGACCCCATCAGGACAGGTATGTTATCTCAGTTTTTGTCCAGACTCTAGTCAAGTTCGATTCATGCACAATTCGAACTGCAATTTTCTCTTGTTCAGCAGTTGCAAAATTTTCTAGGAAAATACCTGATTATTTATTTTGCTCGACTTTGGATTCCTAAGCGCGTTGTTCATCTTTTGCAGTAGGATCACTGATTGTTTATTAAGAACATATTTGTTTATCTATGAATGTAGCTAATCAGACAATTACTCGTAAATTCCCTCTGTGAAACAGGTGATAAAGTTAAATATTTACAGCCCTAATACATCATCGACAAGCATGGCAGTCCCCTGCAACAGTACCTATTGTGAACAACCAAGACAATGCTCTACAAGACGTAATACCTGTGCATATCAAGTTCAATATCTTTCAAAGAATACTTCATCTACTGGGCTAGTGGTGGAAGATGTCTTGCACTTAACTACAGATGACAGTCAATTAAAAGTTGTTGATGCACAAGTTCCATTTGGGTAGGTAGTATCTTTCCTATGTTCTTGTGAAAAAAACTTTTACCAGCTTCAACTTGGTTGATGTCAACATTAATAACCTTCAATGGCAAAGTTGTCAATTTTAGAAGTGAATAGCATGATGTTGACCGCAGATAGATTGTTGTATACCTACAGTCAGAGTTAAGGCTGTATGCTCATTTACAACAAAAAAAAATTGCAGTGGATGAAAATATGTTTTAGACAGTGACTTTGCCAGGTGGATGTATGTTGTGTCCGGTAGAGCAATGGTATTTTTGGAACCTCAGGCAGAAAAATTTCCAGAGTTGCCTCCCACCACCACCAACCCCTTTTTTCTCTTTGTCACTGATGGCCTTGTATTTATTTTCTCTAGGGTTTTGTTGTCCTTCTTACTGCAGTGAGCTGATGTCTGTTTTGTAAGTTCTGTTTTGTACCGTCCTTCTGATCCTTCTGTTTTATTTCCTTTGCAGCTGTGGCATAATTCAGACTGGTACATTTTTGACTGGTGCGGCTCCCAATGGTCTATTTGGCCTTGGTATGAATAGCATATCTGTTCCCAGCGTGTTGGCAAGTAAAGGGATCACCGCAAATTCGTTTTCCATGTGTTTTGGACCTGATGGAGTTGGAAGAATGCGTTTTGGAGATAAAGGCAGCCAAGGACAAGGAAAAACACCTTTCAATCTCGACCAAATAAAGTAAGTGACGGCAAGCTCCCAAATTTGGCACATCGCGTAACTGCTTTATTTGTTATACTTATGTCCTCTTCTGCATTTTTTAACTTCTTACCAGTCCAAGTTACAATGTTAGCGTGTCACGAGTTAGCGTGGGCAATAATGTTACTGATCTCAGTTTCACTGCAATCTTCGACTCTGGTACCTCTTTCACCAATTTAAATGACCCGGCTTATACAATTATCTCTGAGAGTGTAAGTAACAAGAAATGAATAATCAGCTCTAAACATGTTGCTTTCTTGATAAATGTAACTAAGTAGTGTTATCTTGCAGTTCAATTCTCAGGCCAAAGAGACAAGGCATTCTTCTGATTCTGAGATCCCTTTTGAGTATTGCTATGATATAGGGTCAGTTCCCCTGAAACTCAACTAGTGGCTATATTATTGTGAAACTTCTTATGAAAGATCACTGACCGACTCTTTCTTGTGCTCAGAGCCAATCAGAGCACCTTTGAGCCTCCCACAGTGAATCTCACAATGAATGGTGGAAACCAATTCTATGTCACTGATCCCATAGTTGTAGTCTCTCTTCAGGTAAGCTTTGCAATGTTTTCTTGATAACACAGAGATGCTTTTTGTTCTTACACTGGTTCTGCCTCTTCGAATGTACTGATGTGTTCTCATGAATTCTCAGAGTGGAGGGAACGTGTATTGCTTGGCCGTGGTCAAAAGTGAGGATATAAACATCATTGGACGTAAGTATCTTGTTAGACTGTACTGAAATGAATACATGTGTATGTTCATCTCCTGTGCATAAAATTTAGCATGCCTAGCCTTTATCTCTCTTTTCTTACCATGACTTTGAATGTGTGGTAGAATAGTTAAATATTAAATTTTGGACCGTTGGTTAGTCGTCCAATAGCAAGTAAAATCAGTAAGAACTAAGAAGTAAACAAGAGATAGTATCTGAAGAAAGAAAGAGAACAAAGAATAAAAAGATTGTATTCAATATTCGTATGGGTTGCTAGATCAGCCAATTTGATTCGATCTTCCCTCTTTGATCCGTCTCAATCTTGTTATTGCGGCCTAGCTGGAAGACACTCCGATGCTTAAGTCATACCTTAGGAGTTATTTCAAAGATAGAGAAGTACAACAAAAGTATTTGCACTTTTTAATTAGTGTGTACTTTCTAGGGTTCTGTCATTTATTTTATAGTTGATTCTGACCTAAGTGTGCCATCATACTTGTGTCGGGCACGCGCCTCGGCTGACATCATCATCTCAATACTGACGTTACCCCTATATTCTTTCAAGATCTTTTGGAAGCCCCATCGGCTCGGGTCACCATTTGGGCCAAATTACCGACCCAACTGGTATCTGATCTTGGATTAAGGCCTGCAGGTTCCTTTGGGCAACCGACCTTGCCGGCCCATCTCTCTGTTTAGCCCAATCATTTCTGCCATGGGTCTGCCATTTGTGTCCCCGAGTCTCGGATATGGCCCGCCACCCACTACAATTCTTGGAGAGTGGCTATTAAGTAGACATGTCTATGAAGACCTGCACCTTGATAAAATGCATATCTCATAGCTGTTATTGTAACAGTCGCGGAAACATTTAAGAACAAAAGAAGATTTATTTTGACATCATTTTCACATAAACGAAGAGTTTTACTGTATTAGCAAAAGGCTCTATAATTGCTTGAAACTACTCGAAACTAAGCAAAGTATTATTAGCAGATGTAGTTGGTTTTCAAGTGAGATGCCATTTTGAGTGCTAAGTTCCTCCCACATTTTGTATATGTCACATCACCTATTGGCCTACTAATCTTGCAATTAGACCTTTCTTGTGATAGATTAAGACATGCCAAATGACAAAGGATAATGATCTTCCCTTGGTTTAGGTTTTTCGGATAATTTTCTGGATTTACATAGCCGATTTACCTTTGTGTTTACGTGAATCCAAATTTGGCTTGAGAATTTGTTGCTATGCTAACATTCCTTGTAGCATGGATCATTCTCGTATTGTATTCCTATCGAATAACGATACTTGCAGATATGTATCCGAAAAGTATCCATAATTAAAAAAATATTTATTTTTTTATTTTTTACGTGTCAAATACTTTTCGGACCCCGTAAGATTGTGGCACTTCTTGCATATATTAGAGTAAAATTATTTAGAATAAAAAATATAAACTTTTAACATTTTGCTTATTCTTTAAAGTGAAAGACGTAGTAAAATAAAATAATATCATTATTTTTATATTATATTAAATACTCCTATTGTTTGACACGTGATTTTTATAAACAACATAAGAACCATCCTTGTGAAACTATATTTTAATTTAACGTATCAGAGTCGTACCCGTATCCTATTTTTTCAAATTATCTAATATCTCCGTATCCGTATGGCATCATATTCATATCACGTATCAGTGTCTATGCTTCAAATTGCTAATATGTATTTAATCCTTTTTCCAGAAAACTTTATGACCCGCTACCGTATGATTTTCGATCGCGACGATATGGTTCTGGGCTGGGAGGCATCTAATTGTGAGTACATTTCTTTGAACATTGCTTGTATTTTGAAGTATGGACTCTCACTCTCACTCCCCTCCTCTGACAATATTTACTCTCCCAGGTTATGATGCTGAAAACTCGAATACCTTACCCGTCGACCCACCAAAATCTAGTGCAGTGCCTCCCACCTCTCTGAATCCAGAAGCCACATCGAATCAAAACGGGCCATCTAGTCCCAATCAATCCGGTTCGCCTCCCCCTCCAACAAATGATTCACCCCGCTTGAAATTTTCCATTTCCACGCTAGTCACGGCCATGTTCACCCTTTTTGTCCATTGTTTGATCATTGTTTTGTCATGAGAGGCTTATTTCCCTTGTTATAGCATGATTTATTATAGGTCGTCATTTGTTTGCTGTTTGATACATGATATACAGGAAGCATTTGCTGGCTTCCTATTCTTTTTTGCATAAATTTGGAACCCTCTAGTTGTATATATATGATTCATCAGCATTCCTGTTGTATAATAATCCAGACAGATATTTCTATACGTTTATTTTTTCTTGTATATAAGATGAGCAGTTTTACACAGACTTAAGTGCATAGATATGTCTGGAATCCAATGATTTACACGGACTCTTGTTATTTTATGGGTTTCATGTTCATCTAACGATTCCGGACACATGCATATCTGAAACTGTGTGCACGAATTTTTTTTCATATTAGTTTTAGCTTTGCTTTTGGCTTGATCTATCATTTTATTTGCTTATATTATCTCGTGGGGTATTCTTTATTAGGGCAAAAGGGTTTGGAGAAACCCATCAAACTTTGTATCATAGATATGTATTCTTTTGTTTATGTTAGGTACCATTTCGATATAGTTATGCATATGTTCGTAATGCATACTGATGTTTAGTTACAAATTTTATGGTTCGTGTTTGTTTATTGTTTAGGGTTCGTTTTTTTTCTATTTATTATGATTTTTATGATGTTTGTTATGTACATCCTAATCAATTACGATTAATGATATGTAGCCATGAGGAATGATTTGGAGAAGTTACAAGAATACTTGCTTGGTATTATCTACAAATATTTGAATGAGTTTATGCAAATAATTTAAGGGGAATTTAATGTTGAGTCTTACCTCTAAGAGTAATCTAGTGTTAGATCCTAAACACTTTTCAACATTAAGTTTACATCCTAAAATTCAAAAAATACCCAAAATAACCCTAAAAAATAATTAGAGCACCAAAATAGAAATGTACTAAAAATAAGGGATTGTTTACCAATTACATTTATTGTTGCCTTTCCCCTCTAAATCCTGACTTTCCCGTCCAAATCCCAAACCACGTTTCAGTTCTATTCAGTCCTAAAAAAAAAAAGCGACGGTAGGTATTCTCGGCGACGGTGGCTTCGCATCCCGTCCAAATCCTGACTTTCCCGTCCAAATCCCAAACGACGTTTCAGTTCCTATTCAGTCCTAAAAAAAAAGCGACGGTTGGTATTCTCGGACACGGTGGCTTCACATCCCCGTCGTACGGTCCGTTCGCGGCGGCAGCATCTGTAGACCGGCGAGTTAGTGTGTCCAGTTGCCGGCGACGTCTGCACTGTGGTGGCATTGGCGGACCGGGTGGTTTTCCGATCGAACACCCGGCCGTTTGTTTCGTACAGTATTCTGTCTTTCCGGCGTCTGACTTAGGGCTCGAAACGGCGGCAGCTTTCAGACGAACGGCGATGTATGGCCCGATCTACCCGTACGTCAGACCATTGATGCGTATTTCACGGGGCTTGGAGGTATAAGGGAAGAAAACGTTCGATGTGGTGTTGATTTGTGACACGTGATGGTAAATTCTGCTATCTGCGTTTTAGATTTGATGGTAAATTTGCTCTCTGTAATTTACGATTTGATGGTAAATTCTGCTCTCTTTCCCGTTTGATGGTAAATTTGCTCTCTGCATTTTCCCGTTCGATGGTAAATTTGCTCTCTGTAATTTACCATTTGATGTTAAATTTGGTCTCTCCCGTTTGATGGTAAATTTGCTCGCTGTATTTTCCCGTTTGATGGTAAATTTGCTCTCTGTAATTTACCATTTGATGGTAAATTTGGCTATCTTCATTTTAACATTTGATGGTAAATTTTGCTATCTGCGTTTTAACATTTGATGGTAAATTTTGCTCTCTTCGTTTCCCCTGTTATAAGTAGTAGCCCATCGGATTTGCCATTTAATATCACAAAAAATGCTACAAATTTAACCAAACCAAAATTGGAGCAATGCATACCAATACGTTACTCATCCAATTATTGCAAAAACCAAAATAACAACATTGTTTTGGGGTTAAACACACCAACATAAAGAAAAGAAAAACAAAAATTGCTACACCGCTTCCTTGCATGATTTTCGATTATGGTTCCCCAACCTTTGACACCTGCCACATTTAATTTGGTTTCGGTTCTCTCCCCTAGACGGTATTCGTTGAGTTCTAGGTCTCCCAGGCGGCTTTTTGCTCACCGGAGGAAGTATGAATCCCTCGTCATCTTATTGCTCGCGCATCCAAACAGTGGGTATTGGGTAAATAGAGAATGAGTACGAGGCACGAAAAGCTTCCACATGGTAATACGGATCGATATATGAACTCAAATCTTTACCCGCAGAACATATTGCAGCGACTGCGTGAACACATGAGAAACGTTCCAGCTGCCACGACTGACATGAACAATTACCCCTTGCAATGTCAACAGTGACGTTTGGAAATGATTTGACCTCGTAAACATCATTTCCGGCCTCAACAGTCATAATATGGTGAATTTGTATCTGGTGGTTAATTTGTATATCCGGGAATATGAAAAATTACAGAATATGGTAAATTTGCACATCATCTAAAAGTACAGAATATGGTAAATTTACACATCATCTACGAAAACATGGTAAATTACAATCTTCAAGAAAATTTGCACATCATCTATTTAGCAATCTTCAAGAAAATTTCTTCGGGTTTGACGATGCGATCTTCGTCCTAACTTTCAACCCTCACTGTTTACCATACCATCTATCAACATGGTAAATTTACAAATCATCTAAAAAACGTAGTAACTTACATATCATCTATGGTAAACATGGTAAATTACAGAATATGGTAAATTTACACATCATCTAAAAATACAGAATATGGTAAATTTACACATCATCTATGAAAACATGGTAAATTACATATCATCCACCAAGTCATGGTAAATTCACCAAACATATTGGTGAAGTGTGCGGCATATCAAAAAAAAAATGGCTTCACATGCGCAACCCATTCTCAAAACATATAACTACAAACTAAAAACGATAAAAATAATTCACTCATCGTTCGCTAGTTAGCAATCTTCAAGAAAATTTCTTCGGGTTTGGCGATGCGATCTTCGTCCTAACTTCAACCCTCACTGTTATTTTGCACAAGGAGTAATAAAGGAAGATCGTTTGGGCGAGAAAATTTCAAAAATCAGAAAATAAGGTAAGGAAGATCCCAAAAAAACCTTGCGATTGCGTAGAAAATCAAATCTTCAGTAAAAAGATTCCAGCAAAATATCCATCAAATTTACCATATTCTGAGTAATTAACATGGAATATTTGAAGAAGATTTGATTTCCGGATCAGTGAAAACCGAATACTCACTGTTTCCGGCATCATCTACCATATTCCGGCGGCCTCACGGTTTCCAGCAGTTTCCGGCGAAACATTAAATCCGGCGAAACATTATTTTACCTTATTTCCGGTGAAACATTAAATCTTACCTTATTTCCGGCGTAATGAAGCAATTGCTGAACAAAAATTGCAACGAACAAAATTTACCTTATTTGTGGCGAACATTAAATCCGGCGAAACATTAAATCCGGGACTTGGTTTCCATAGTCAGCTAAATATTTTACCTTATTTAATTCCATAATTACAGCCATATTTATTGCCCAATTATAAACATACCAAATCAATACAAAATCTTTTCTGAACCAAAAAGGATAAGAGGGTAATCTACCACCAAAAAATAAGGGCATACATGTCAACCAGGCTTAATTGGGGGTGAAAACATAAGTTTGAAAAGTGTATGGGACTCAACCCTACGTAGTGTAGGTAAAAAGGACCCTGATTTAATTTACCCATAATTTAAATGAGGTATGTACCCAATATATATTCCATGTTGATCATACGGGGTTTGTCTCGTAGGCTTGGAACTCAGGGTTTATCCTCTTCTAAGGTTTCATATTTGAAAAATCTTAGGTATTATCAAATCTCAGTCTATACAGTGTTTTATTTTGATTTTTTTAAGTGGGCTTTTGTTAGTGGATATTGAAATTGGTTCCTAAAAAATTAGTTGATATATGCGTAAATTAATCAAAACACTTTGAGTTCTCAAAAAATAAAATATTTTTTCATATTTCTAATTGTAACCTCAGTGTTACGAGCTAGGATAGAAGTCGTTTAATAAGAGAGAACTTGTGCAAAAAAAAACACATTTATTGGATAAAGATATGCTGTAATTTGTTATTACAAGCATTGAATTTAAAGTTATATTGATTGAGTACTGAATTAATCATCACCCCATCGATTAGAGGCGAAATGTCATTTAACGGTTTATTTTCTTGCAGAGCGAGGTTTCATGCGAGACAAAAAGTTTGCGTGTTCGGTGTAAATTGAGGAACTAAATTTTTCGATAATATGTTTTTAACCACTTATCATTCATAATATTGAATGTTGTACTAAAGCGAAATTTCCTTATTAAATTAATAGTCTAATATTTAGTTACGAATATTTTATGTATTCAAAATTAAAGCTTAGTCTGTTGATAAATAAAAATCATTTAAAATCTACTTACGTGTCAAGAAAAATTGGTCGGTAATTTTTTTATTTTCTAATTTGTCTCGAAGTTACTTACAACATATGGTATTAATAATTATAAAAAGAGAATATAACACCTATACTAGACAAATTACTCGGGCCAAAGATCTTGATACTTTCGTTATAAGAAAAATAAAAATTTATCATCCGATATAATATTTGGACATTGTGATGTGTCACTGATATACATTATTACGATTATTTTCTCCATTTTTATCATTTCGGACCTCTCAAAAAGTAATTTGTATTTTACTTAATTTATAATTTCTTTTACGTGTAATATGAATCATGTTTGATATGTCTCGATTATTTTTATTAGATAATATTTTTCTAATCATAAAAAATGCTATAAATTACTCAATTTTTAAATAATTTTTTAGAAGACACAAATGTTAAAATTTGAGAAACAAATCCGAATTGAGATAGTAATCTACAAGGTAAGGCAGTAAATCTTTCTTTATAACTCATTCAAATCCCAACTGTTTTAGCTAACCATGAATACCATCTAAATTTACCATAGTAATTAGTGTTAGGGGAAATTACACTCACCTCCCTTGAGGTTTCTAAAAAATATACTAATTTGAGAAATTTCTCTAATTTCTCTTCCTTTTAAAAATTACTATACAATTATTTTTGTCACTCGAGACTCTCTACCATTAAAAATTACTCCTCGTACCGTTAAGATGAGTCAAAAGTCATAGAGCATCTCTAAAGGCTCTTTAAAATAGTAATATTGGCTAAAATATCTAGCCAACGCTAACTCACTAGTTATTTTGTCTTTTCATTTTTCACTAGTTACAAGTGGTTAGCCATCTCTCCTCTCTACAATTTGTTAGTCGGTTAAGTAAGTTTCATTGACTATAAAAAATAGAGAACAACGTTGGAGTGCATAAATGAAAAAGTAAATAGGCAAATTAAAAAGTTTATTTTTTTTTGTACTTCTGACTAGTTAAAATAACTAGTATTGTTGGAGTTACTCTTAGTCAAGCTTTCGAATTTTAAGTTTGGAATTTTTTTCGGAGTAAACAAACCGCAACATAATTTTCATCATGTCCGAAATAACCTCTGTTGAATTTTTGAGATTTTTATAAATCTGAAACTCGAAACATAATTCTTATTACGTTCGAAAATAGTCTATATTGAATTTTTTAGATTTTTTTGAAATTGAAACGTTGATTTTGAAATATGTTCGAGTTTCAGATTTATAAAAATATCAAAAATTCAACAAATGTTATTTCAGATGTGATGAGAATTATATTACAGTTCATTTTGATGAAAATAATTCGAACTTGAAATTTTAATAGTTTGACTAACGACCATTAACTAATTTTAAACAGTATGAGAGATAATCGCATAATAATTTTAAAAGCAAAATAATTCTTAGTAAATCAAACTACAAGAAGGTCAACTTATTTGTAAAAAAAAAAAAAACACTCAGGGGAGGTGAGTGTAATCTACCCTTAGTATTAATATTCAAAGCAAGTCTACACGCGCAACATTGATGCAATAATTCAGAACATAGATGTGTTCATAATCGTTTAATATACGTAGTATTCTCTATTATCTTATGAACCCTATATACATCATACGGTTTCAGACCGTTTATGTTGAAATTTGTATATTGAAATTGTGTTCACAAACTTTCTCTTTATACATCTTGTCAAATTTGAACTTATCATTTGCAATCCTATGAGTCTAATTCGAAGTTATTAGAGGTCGGGTACACGCGATGCATTTGCAAGTCAAATTTTTATTAAAATTTAAATAGCTTGTGACCTCTTTTTACATGTTTCGTATTATTATTTATTATTTAAAAAATGGGTCTTAACGCAATTTGTGGATAGACAAGGAGAAAGTAGTTACCCATCTAAGTGTTTACTTGTTTGTCTGCAATTAAAATATATGAAAAGGTCGAGTGTTTTATTTTAAGGAATAATTTTGATAGTAACAAAAGTCGACACAATAACAAAATTGAATGACATCAAACTGATGTTCTCTTTTAATATGTTAGAAAGAATAGACTATTATATACTATTATAATTTATAGGGACCAGCAGGTTCTAAATAATACTTGTAATTTCATTTATATTTTGTATATTACTAGTCTCCATCATTCAAGAGCCCTTTCAAATTTGTAATTGGGCCTAATCTTTAAGGGCCCGATTGGATGGGGGTATATTTTTAGGGGGATAATTTTTGGAGGGGGTATAAAATAAGAGGGGGTATTAGTTTTAGAGGGAGGGCCCACTTTGATGTGATGTTTATAGAGGGAGGATAAAAAAATAGATGGTTTGGATGGGGGTTTAAATAGGGGATAAAGGGGGATAAGAGGGGTGGATAAGGAAAAAAACTGTTGCTCGTTTGGATGGGAAAAAAAAAGAAGGGGGATAATTTTTGGAGGGGGTAAAAGGATCGACGTGACATGTTTAGCATGGTTTGGGAGCAAAAAATGCAGGGGGATAATTTTTCACCCCTCCAAAAATAATCTCCCGGAGAGGGATAAAGGGGGATAATTTTTGGGTAGGGTGGGAGGTGCCCAAAAATTATCCTGGAGGAGAGGGAAAAAGAGGGGAGGGGGTATTATTCTTGGATAATACCCCTTATTCCTCATTACAAATACAAAATAACCTTATCCCCTATTTTATGCTCCATTCAAATTAAGTACTATTTTATCCCCTTTTTTAATACTTCATCCAAACTATCTACTTTTTATTACCCCCTCTATAAATATCACATCAATGTGGGCCAACCCTTTAAAAATAATACCCCTCTTATCTTATCCCCTCAATAACTTATCCCCTTTTTTTCGTCCTTATTTGAAATTTTTTTGTAATTTTTTGTTTTTCATCAATTTTTGTTGATTTGTTGATTCATCTCGACATGAGCTTTCAGAAAAGTTATCAATCATCGGCTAAATTTGAAATAACTTAAGAAAAGACAAAAATAAATCAAAAAATAGAATTTTTTGTACTTATTCGTCGTCTTTAGTGACTTTTTTAACTTTTGAACATAATTTTATACTCATTAGATTCCTTTCATCAAGACGGACTAATAAACTATAGCCAAAAACAATCCAAATAGGGCCTATAATCCAAATGGGGACTAATAAACTATAGCAAAAAGTAAATAAATAAATAAAGACAAAAATAACAAATAAATAAAAACTATAGCCCAAATGGGACCTATAATCCCTTATCCAATCAGCCTCTGAAATGACTATTTTTGAATAATTTAAGGGTTTTTTAACTTTGTTTTACCAATTAACAAAAAAAAAAAAAAATAACAACAAAATATAAATCAACAATAAAAAATTTAGTTAAAAAGAAAAAATATATAATTTAGCTCGCGTAAATTTAGTTTACAATAAAAAAGATATAAAGAGAAAAATTTAGTTAATAATAAAAAAGAGAAAAATATAATTTTGGGAGGGGGTGAAATATAAGAGGGGGTAATAGGGGAGAAGAAGGGGTAATAGGGGAGAAGAGGGGGGGATAATTTTTGGAGGGGGACATTTTTAGTTGCCAAACCATGCTAAATGGTGGGACCCACCCCTAAGAAGGGGTGATAATTTTTGGAGGGGGGCTTTCCCCCCATCCAAGCAGGCCTTAAAAGAAACACATTTCCATTGGAAACAATTAAGTGACATTTACACCAAAAATTACACAAATATCCTCGAAGTTTTATGCTAGCTATACATCACATCCCAAGTATTTGGTACTAATAAGACTATGCCATTCCATCTATTCCTTCTAAATGATCATTTCTCCAACTTGAATTTTGATAGCAATTTGCTTATCCGTAGGTTATTGTAGAAATAAATTTGTTTTAATCAAAATATAAATAATACAAATTTGTTATTACGTAATAATGACAACATAACGGGAGAAGGGTTGCCGATGACATTGATAGGCACATATTTGCCTATTGATAGCCTCATAACTTGATGGCATGTATAAATGTTTGGCAACTAAGTATTACCAGTGTAGACAGTGTAGACACTTTTCTAACGAACACGGTCATACTAACACCTATTGATATTTAGCACATAATATATAAAAAAATTGTAACAAACAATTCATAAACGGTTTAATCCAAGTTGCAATGTCACCTTTTTATGTACTTGACATTTATAAAACTAGTAGAAGTTGGCATTTGACATATACGTGACAATTTTCTCGTTGTTAGCACTTGTAGAAAATTTTATTTTCATTCGTACAGTTTTTCTACGGAGAGTTAGCAGAGTGAAAAATGGAGAGTGACAGCCAAAGTTTTGATGGGAGCTTGTAGCTATTGGGGCAATGTTTCTCCTTTCCGCCTCACCAGGGGTACTTCTTGTTGAATAATATCAACAGCTTAGAAAATGTGTTAGTGTTAAACGTTGATGAGAATTCATTTTAACTAGTAGTTACTCATTACACACAAGAAAGAGCTCCAGTTTATTTTCTCCAAGAAAACCGTCGTGTGACGCACATGTTCATGTCATCCTTACTAACACCGGGTGAACAAAAGGGTGTTATAACTAGATGACCTAAAGAATGAGGAGTTGATTCAAACAATAGCAAGTAGGGGTGAAAGTTCAAACCGGAAAACCGAACCAAACTGGTAAACCAAACCGAATCGGCGGTTTGGTCCAGTTTTTCAATCTAATCGGTTCGGTTCGGTTCGGTTTGAGATTTCTAAAAAAATTCGGTTCGATTTTCGATTTTAGTCACTTAGGAACCAAACCAAACCGAACCGAACCGGTTCCTATACTATATCCTAAAAAATAAAAAATCTAGGTTCATACATGATTTTTTTAAGTCTCATACATGATTTTTATTTTACTTTGATTTTTTATGGGGTATTAATTTTACTAGGAGTATAATTTAGAATTTTGTATATTAATTTTACTGGGCTTTAATTTTTTAGATTTTTTTTTAACTTGGACTTAGGCCTAATCAAATTAAAAATATATTATAAAATAAAAACTAATTCGGACTTTATCCATTTGACACGGCCCTCTTAGTTTTTTAGAATTTTTTAAATTTTGGATCTAAGTCTAACCAAACTGAAACCGGACCGAAACCAAACTGAAAATCGGAGAAACCAAACCGAAATAGTTCGGTTCGGTTTCAGTTTAAAAAACTTAAACCGAAATTATCGGTTTGGTCCAAGTTTTTGGGGAAAACCGAACCAAACCGGACCGGTTTCACCTCTAATAGCAAGTAAAGGTGCCAAATTGAAAATTTGTGAAAGTACAGAGGTTTTATGTAATTACTCCATATCGACAGGAATAAGCAAAAGAAGGGACATTTCCGTAAATTACCGAGGGCATCCCCGGAACCCAAACCAAAGCGAAGAAGGAAAGAATAGCAGAGAGGGAGGAGGGGACAGAGAGGAAAGAGAGGGGGCGAGAGGGGAAAAAGTAGAGAGAGAGAGAGGGAGAGAGAGAGGAGAGAGGAGAGAGAGAGAGCTCGTTGATGCTCAGCCTCGTCGTCTCGGCGCGATCGGACTCTCAGTGATCCGTCGACAAATCTTTGGAACTCAGTCTCCGTATATACGACTGATCGAAAAACCCTAAATTCCTTCCTTCTAAATTAGTACTGCCATTCTCTCTCCTCACAGAAATTTTGATCGTTTATTGTTTTGTTTGTTAATTCGTCTATCGTCGAGTCGACCAAGAATCATTGAAAGTTTTGGACCCCTAAAAACTACTCCATTGCTCTAATTCCCATTTTTTTGCAAGTTTCAAACCCTAATTTTGATGGCAGCAGCTTCTAATCACTCTCCTCGGAGTTCCGGCAGCGGCGACCCCTCTGCTGCCTTCAACAGCCCTCGATCGAAGCGAGGAACGGCGGCGCGTGGTGCGGCGGCGCCATGGTCACAGCTTGTTCGAGGAGCTGAATCCGAATCGTTCGTCGTGGCGGCAGACGCTCCTTCTTCGCCATCGGCATCTGCTGCCCGTGTACCAATCAACAATTCTTCTCCTGATCGGTCGCCTTCGAAGGCGGCGGCGGCGGCTTCCTTTTCATCATCATCGTCCGTGTCTTCTCCGGATCATTCTGCTGGTGAGGCTCAGGCCGATTATTCCGATAACGGTGCTGGCAATAGCAATGCGGCTAAGAAGCAGGTTTGGAACAAGCCTTCTAATGAAGCTGTCGAGGTTGGACCAGTCATGGATGCTGTTTCTTGGCCCGCTCTTTCTGAGTCTACTAGGGCTCCTCCGAAATCAGCTTCGTCTGATTCATTCAAACCTATCTCCGATCCATTGGTCTCCGTATCACAGGTTGTGCTCATGTTGTTCGTCTCTGAAGTCTGAACGATCTATATCTTCACTGTTTTAGTATATAGTTCGTGTGCGAATATATATTGTGGTATTTAAGCATACATTAACCGAATACTACAGAACATATAGAACGGTGTTTCATACGCCTCCTAGGGTAAGATGATGGAAAAGCAAACCACCGAAGAAAACTGAGAAACACCATGAAGCAAGCCTTAAAATTGTACATACGGAGAGCTAGTCACTTGTACTCCTGACCCTATATTTTAGGCTTGTTATAGAGAGGTTAGCTACTGCTTGTTCTTTCTTTAGGATTTCAATTATCCGGGAGCTTCTTCTTCTTCTTACAATCTTACCTCTTGAAGATGGGACACTGTCTTGGCTTAGCTTGCTATATCTGGATCTTCTGGTGGAATAATTGGTTTCCGCATAGTTCATATCGCCATCTGCATTCATTCCATTTATGTTTGTGTGTACTGTAGGGGACTGGAATTGCATCTTCGTCCACACAGAACCTGGTCGTCACAAATAATGCAAACCCAACTGTAACGCCAAACCATGTAATGCCACCCACGCGCCAGAAGTCTATGAAGAAAGTTTCGGGTGGTTCAAGCGTAAGCGTACCCTCTAATGGTGGCTTCCCCCAGCCGCCACCAGCCTTGGGTCCTGTAGTTGAAATGCCTTCTAATAATGCTGGAAGATCTGGGTTAACTGTTCCGGAGTCGTCTCCAAGAGATCACACAAACAAGGAAAGTGGACAAAGGGGAGGATTTGGGTCACAATCCCATGTTGGAAATGATCACCCACAGCATCGCAATTCGTTTAGGAGGGGCAACGGCGGTGGTCCCTATCCTCGTGGTGATGGTTCTTATCATCAAAACTACAGGGGCAGGAGGGATCCGGATGGTGGAAATCACGAGTGGAATTCTCATCGTAGTTTTAGTGGCAGAGATGCTCACATGCATCCGCAAAGAGTTGTTCATAGGGGCTTCATGCGTCCTTCACCACACAGTTCTACCCCCTTCATTCCACCTCCCCCTCCTCCGGTGCCTGTGCAACCCTTTGGCAACCCTATGATTTACCCAGGCACGATACTTCTTATGTTTCATTACATAAAATCTTTTGGATGTTTCACCACTTAAATGTTTGATGACTCTGTTTGCAGATATGCCATCTCCGGTGATTTATGTTCCTGCTCCACCTCCAGACTCCTTTAGGGGTGTGCCTGTTGTGGCACAAATGCCACCTCATGCCATGTTTTTTACTATACCCGATCAGTTGCGTCTGAAGATAATAAGTCAGATAGATTACTATTTCAGGTGCTTTATTTTGTTGTTTGCCTTGCTTTTTTTATTGGACTAATAACTAGTTGCTTCTCTTTTCTTGTCTTTCGGGAACTTAACAGCCGGTGCACCTCTTATTTGCTCATTGCAGTAATGAAAATTTAATTAGAGATACCTACTTGAGGCAGAACATGGATGAACAGGGCTGGGTTCCCATTAATTTAATAGCAGGCTTTGCCAAAGTGAGTTTTTGTGGGTTAACTTATGGTTTTCTTCTTATTTTTACTTATGTGATAGTACTTCTGATATTTATCATGTGTAATCTCTTTATAGGTAGCTCATGAAAATGAGTTTCTTTTCCATCTTAAGTCTCTTTACAGCCTAGGACAGCATGGGTTTCAACTGTCACAATCATTAGTGATGGATTTGGTATCTTTAACAATGCAACTATTTGCCTAATTGAGTAATTTAGTGATGCATTCAGAATGGCAAAATAGGGTATAAGATCTATAATTGTCGTAAGATTTCAAGAAGTCTTATTTTGGATCTGCCCTTTCATTTAATATCATTGTGCTTCAGATTGGGGTGGTTGTGTTTTTATTTATCACCTTCACAATGATTGCTTTTATTTTCACATATTTCTTGTTCTTACTTATTGTGAATTAAAAGGTAAGACGACAGTGCAGATTTTTAATTTAGACCTATTTTAGCTGATGAAGAAATAGATCGAAGAAGTAATGAGTTAAAACATGAAGTTTTTGCTGAAGTTCCTGTGAACCTTAAATCACATCTTCAAGGCATTGTTTTGCTTTTTCTTTATTGGCATTGTATCATCCTCTCCGCATGGTTTTAATCATGGTTATATCATGGCTTTTGAATTGTTTCACTGCGTTGGGGATTGCATTCTGTTGCTTCTATTGAAGGGAGACTCAAAAGCTTTGACTTTTCAGTGAATACTTTTCTGGTTCTTTTGAACATTGGCCTTCGACTTATTTATCTTATCATTGTGCTATGTTTCAAATGTAATGCATAATGCAATTCGTATGTATTGTAAAATGATATTCCAGCAATTTAAAATACAGGACTAAGGTTCCTTTCACTGTCTAATATATGGGATCTCTCCTACCCTTCAATTCCATGCTTTATTGATCCAGTTCATCCATTATTTAATTTCGCTTATCAGTAGATTGTTAGTAGAGACAATGTGGCCACCTGCTTCAGTTGGGTTTGCCCCTATTGAGTACAATTTTGTGACATAATTGTGCATACAGATTAGTAGTGTCCACGATGGTTGTAACTTGTAAGAAATTACCAAGCTGTATTATGTCATAACAAAGTGGTATCTGCTCTTATCCCTTGTGGAACCAGGGACTTGTGAGATTTTCTGAAAATTGGACCAGACAGTCGGATTGAATTGGTTAGCCAGGTCGATGATTTGGTTCGCAAACTAAAACTGCTTGCTACACAAAACCAGCTTGAACTGCCAAGACTCCTTTGCCACAGCAGTAGCTTTGACAGGCTTTGCAGACCCTTGTCCCTTTATTTTGCCAAAGGAGCTTAACTACTCATTTCTTATGTGGGTCTAATGTGTTTGGCGTAGAACCTTTAAAACACAAAAAAAAACCGATTTTTCTTGATTTTCCTCATAGATCAGTTTTCAGCGGCCTATTGAATTGAGATATTTCCATTTTCAAATTCAAGCTTTCTTAGGTAGTATGTCTTTTAGTGTTCAGAATTAGTTTTATTCATGTGCATCTTTTATATAGGTTGGCATCACTGTTTAATTCCGGTTGCCCCTTGGTTGAACCATTGACCTGTCTGGACATCCAGTAACTTTTCCGGTTCACTATGGTTTCCTGTTTTTAAAAAACATCGGTTTTGTGTATTAGAAGTATGTTAGTTTGATTGGAAGACCAAATATCCTGATGTTACTGTGTGCTCTGATGTGTCTGTTATCATAGAACATTGACACAGATTTTAGAATCCATCTGTTTCAAAAATCCACCATCTGGATTGTGAGATCTGCGGAAATTTTGCATGTTGATGCACTTTTTTCATTCAGTTGATCTATGTGAGGACTGTATCTACCCTTATTGACTGACTGAATCAGGAAGTTGAAATGGGAGCACCGAGCAGCCTTTTTTTTATTTTATGGTGAACCCCGGTCGCAATTTATTTTGTGGTTGCATTCACTTTTTTTTAGTTCAATAGTGAACTTCTGTTTTATGGAAGTACTTGTTATATGCTTGACACCTTTCAACTATATTTGGAATCGTGTCACCTGACCTGGGTTAATGCGGGTTACCCCTAGTTGTCTTCGTTGTTACAATCCACCTTTGTCTAGCTAGTGTGTGTTTGTCATCCAACCTTTGTGGTAAAAAACTCTTTTGCAATTGGTTTTGGGTCCAATCACAAAAAACCATTTAGAAGTTCCTCAAAAATAATCTTTCGAGTAAAATCATAATGTCACGAACAACCATGTACGAATATGACCATATAACCCTTTTAGAAGAGTGTACGGAAACTATGGTTGACCCTGTAGGGTTTAACTTATCAAGAAGAGAAGGGTGTTCTGCCCTTTGAATTATGGCTTAGTTGAATAAAAATTGGTTCACCACCTTCAGTTTGATGGATTTTATTTAGGATGAAGTTTTTATGATTGCATATTCTTCTGGGTGATGGACCATACTGTGGCTTTACTTCTGGTTCATTGCACTATCCAAGGAGTATAAAAAATGCATTTTTATTCAGGCTTTACAGCCTACAAAATTTGAGTACCTACTACACTTGGTAACTTTTTCCTGGGTTGCATAAACCCTGAGCCTGATATTACCTGCTGTCCTTTCCAGCTTAACAATTCAATAGGAGTTCGAACATCTTTTGGTTAGCTGTTGAATGGTGGTTTTGAAATTCAGCTGATAGGATCCCAAACTTCTTGCTTGCTAATCTTGTTGTCATCAATGGCAGTTGTAATCTGCTGAGGTGTAGTGTCATATTGTTGTGTTGTCTTCAATGCTATAGTTGAAGTTATACTTTCCAGAGAAATGAAGTTTCGTGCAGTTCTAAGAATTTTTTTAGTTGGTACACGACATCCCCTCGGTTTTAGTGCTAAATTTCATGACACTGCCATGTTTTAGAAGGAAGATAGCTGTTGCTGCTAAGTGATAAAAAAAATGTTTATGTTAGAAACTTTGAGCTTGATCTTGTTACAATGCTGTTTAGTATGCATATGCTTTATGGTAAAGATAGTCTGTAGTCTGAGAATGGGTCAGTTTATCTTTGTCTACAAATTTGCTATTAGTATCAGATTCTTAGGAGAAGTGAATCATGGTGGTGAACCATCAGGGTTAGTTCCACCTCTCAATCCACATAGAGAGACCTCTTTTGGAAAGAATCCAAATGAGTAAGGTTCCATCTCCCATAGTCCCCACCTAAACCAAGAGTAGACTTCCTGTAGAAAACCTTTCTGGAAGGGCCAATATCTTGCCATTTCCCTATCCTGAAGCTCCTTGCAAAGAAGGATGTTCCCACTCAACTCTGCAGTCTGCTGCCATCTCTCCTCAAGTAATGCAACACTTTAAGATCATTGTCTACCGCCACACCATAAATGGCGGGGATGCGGGAAAGATTCCCCATCTCTTGCTACTCCAAACGTTGGACAAAAACTTAATCCAACGTACAACGCCTACCACCCGAGAAGCGTAGCCCAAATTGTCCAGTCTTAACACGGAGCACATCTCTGGGAGGCCTACATATTAGGCTCACTTTATGAGATCGATACTGGCTCGTTGCAGTTCTTATTTTGGTTTCAACGTATACTTACGTGGTGGGAAGTTGCTGTTATGATTGGAAGATTTGGATGGAAAACCAACATTGCTTCCCTCAATAGAGAGTTTTCATGATTGTGATCTCTAAGTGAAGAAAACCATTTCTCCTGGTTGAGCATACTGGAAATCCCCTATTTTTCTGTCTCAGATACTCCTATTATAGTGAATGATACCCTGAGATTTGGAAAATCCTCCCAAGTTGTATTTGAATTGATGCGGGGAATTTATCCTGGGTTGACTGAAAGTTCAAGATAACATTTTTGTTGCCATTAGTTGATGTATAAATTGGTCTAATGGAAGCCACGGATGAGTGGAACTTAGTGAGCATGATTGTGAGAATATAGAGTAGGAGAGCAAGAGTGCTGACATAGTTTTGTTAGGGTGCATCCCCAACCAGTCACATCGGACACATCACATATTCTAACTTATTGTCAATTATTGTCAAGTACGCAACATGAGTACTTTACTGGTTTAGCAGAGTTAATGCAGAATAGGTTGTATTGCACCATGGTCAGTAGTTGACCTACAATGCATTCGGAAGTAGCACAAGTTTAAATGTCAATTGTGAAAGTAGGTTTTCCATTGGTACGTTAGGTAATGGATTTTTTCCGGATCCATGATGTAGTACATCATCTAATCCACGCACTCATCTCAGGAAATTGAGATGCTTGTCCTAGTAAGGCTCGTATGTGTATAATGAGAGTGAGGGCAGAATCAACATTTTAGCTTGCGAGCATCCCATCTATTCCAGTTTAATGTTGAAATACATGCTGTCATGGGAGACGAGACTGGTAACCAAGGCCAAAGGGAAGCACACTTCACCAACCAGCACCTTTTCACCACCTAATAAGCCAGGATAGTTGGATTACGTGGGGCACCATTATCTGTGAAAATGAATTTGAGATGTCTGGGGGGATTTTATGCCTTTTAGGACTGGCCTTTGTGTGTTATTTGTGGAAGAGGTTTCTGTAGGATCCTTATAGGTCCATTGGACTTAAGTTTGTATGTCCGAGAATTCCCATATAGTTCTGGTTACATCCATTAACAAGTTTAAGTCCAATTTGTAATTCAGAGAGTTGGAAGCCACTGTCAATTTCCTTTTCACTTTTTGTTGGAATGAAAGTTGTATGCATTTTCATAGAAGGATTGCTTTTGCATTTTGTTACTTGGCATTCTTCTGCCCTTTGAGTTTACTTTTGTATGATGTACTCTTTCTTTACCACCTCTCTATTGTCATACATTTGTTGCCAATGGCTGCTGTGATTTCTAGGTACTGGCTTGATAAGCAAGTAATATTGACTTTAAGCTTGTACTTTTCTGCTCCTGATCCCTGTACCTTTTTTCGTTTTTCTGTGTAACTTTGGTGTGTTCTCCAATTGCATCTAATGCTTCCTGTCTATGGATATAGTTTCTTTATACTGTTGTAGTTGAAATGGGATTTTCCCAAGTTTGGGTTCCCACATGTATCAATATTTATGGAAGTCAAAGTACTGTAACATTTGGTGCTCTATTCTCTCTGGTAAGATATTGAAACACGGTGAGGAATCCTACTGGGGAATAAAGTGATTATGTTCATGTTCATTATAACTGATCAGGTTGTTGGGTCTCTTTTATTCAAACTCCGTTTTAAGCATGGTTAAAAGTAGGCTTTTAACCAATTCTTCCTCTTTTGTATTTTTCTTGTTTGCTGATATTTGATCGCTTGCATATTTTTTGGTCTTTTACCAAAAGCTTATTTACGTTTTTTTTATTATTTCAGATAGATTTTGGTGATAATGCGAATATGCAAACATAAAGCATATTTTAGTCTTAAAACAGAAAATTTTCTTTGTATTCAGAAGAAGTGTATTCCTCTGCTTTTGGTGATAATACACTTACGCTACTTGAAACCATGCTTTACTCAAGAGAATTTCTTCTATACCTTTTGATGCTTTCTTCTTGGGCTCGTCTTACAGGTTAAGCTTTTGACGGACAGTATCCCGCTTATATTGGATGCTTTGCGCTTTTCAAATATTGTGGAAGTGAAGGTATCTTCAAATGTACACAGAGGATCCTATTTACTCAATGTTCAGTTAGGTTTTATTTTCTTAATTTTGGTGCTAGTTTCTTTCCTAAGCCACCTTACTTGGGCCATCAGGATGACTCACCTCTGCTTGGTAGTAGGTACATGATAAACCATCAGAGTTTCCCACCCCTTACATACACTTATTCTTGCAGCTGTAAAACAAACCATTCAGCTTGCTTATTCAAAGTTACTAATTTTGGATATTAATGGCATTCTGCTTCCGTTTTCTAAAGTGCCCTCAGTCAGCCAATTGTGATAGCTAGTTTATCACCTTTCAAAGTTGCTGATATCTTCTTCTTCTTCTTCTTCTTTTTTATTTCTTTTGTTTGGGTCTCCGTTCAGCTGTAAAGATTCTGGTGTACTATTTTTGAGAAAGTACGGTAAAGTTAAAAGGAAAAAATGCGTACTTCCCTGTGTGTTTGTTTGATACAGGGATTTGTGAGAAAATCAAGATATGGTATTTTAATTTTGTAGGGGAATAGTTAAAAAATGGGGTAAATTACACTGACCTCCCTTGAGTTTTTTGACAAATACACTGACCTCCTTTTTAGTTTGAGAAATTACTCTTGACCTCTCCTGTCGTTAGGATCAATCAAACACCATCAGTCAAGCTAGTGAAATTCAAGTTTGGGATTTTTTTGGCACGAACAAAGTGCTACATAATTCTTATTAGGTCCAAAATAGCCTATGTTAAATTTTTGACATTTTTCTAAAACTGAAATTCAGACAGTTTTTGGGACTCGTTTGAGTTTCGATTTCGGGAAAATCTCAAAAGTTTCACATGAGCCATTATTTGGATGCGATATGAATTATAGTTTATTTTGCCAGAAAAAATCCTGAACTTGAAGTTTCGATAGCTTGACTAATAGCGTTTTGCTGATTTTAACGGTAGAGAAGGTAACTAACTGTAATAGTTTCAAAAGCAAGAGAAGTCAGAGTAATTTCTCAATCTACAAGGGGAGGTCAGTGTATTTGTAAGAAACCTCATCGGAGATATATGTAATTTACCCTTAGAAGTAAGACTCAACAAAATCTTTTACTTTTTTATAGCACAAGTATTAAAGAAACTAATCATAGTGTCAAAGATGAAGGTCCCACAAGTATTCATTACACTAACTGAACAAATAAAAAATGCAGCTTAGAATTTGAAATTTCCATATCTTCCTTTTCTTCTGCTAGGAACTGAATGTGGCCTTACAGTTACTAGTTTCTTATTCCCTCGCATCTGTTCATTGTTTTGCAGGATGAGAAAGTACGAAAGCGCGAGGATTGGTGGAGATGGATCATACCGTCTCAGTTTCCGAATGTCTCAAGTCCTCAATCGGTAGGAAGGTCAAGTCAAGATATGCTTGCAGCCAGAATCCAGAATATGTCACTTGAGGAGAAGATGAACCAACAAGGTCAGGAGGAGGGATTCCTAAGTAGATCATCATCCGGGGAGTTGTATAGCCAGTCTCAACGATCCAGTGGTGAGGGGACAGGCCAAGCTACTTTCCAAGCTGGCGAGCCTTCTATTTCAGGAAGAGGTAAATGAGCATGGTGCTATTTGATAATTCCTCGGAATGATGGAAGGGGGGAGGGAAGCGCTCAATGACAACGAATATTTGAATACTTCTTTTGGAGATAGGGGTCTTGGTCTAGTTCTGGTGTGATGGAGGCGGTACGTCTCACGGGGCAGATAGACAAACAAAATTACAAACGGAAAATAAAAGCGGGAACCATTTAAAAAAAATAAGAGTAATATCGTTTAAGGAGTTTAAAAAAAGAAAAAAAAGGGCTCGTGTGGAACCGTTGCATAAGAGATTGTTGGGATGTATGTATGATTTTGGTGGATTTTTCATGGTTTATTCGTTGTGACTTGGTATTTTCCTTGCGGGGAATTTTGATTCTACTGCTCCCCCTGCCTGCCCCTCAGCTGTTATATTTTTTTTATGAATATCTTTGGGGTCGGATTACCTCCCATCTCAGGAGGTTAAGCGTTTCGAATAGGGCGAAGATGGGCGACGGAAGAAATGTCGGTGGACGTTGCCGTTGGTACCCTTGTTATGCGGTTGCTTCTTGAATAACTCTCTATTTATTCTATTATATATGAATGACATTCCTATGTATATCATTTTCGAGACCATTATTAAGACTGCATAAATTGCCCTCGATCGGAACATATTATGTATGGAAGGGATACTTGACTTTGTTTTCGTCTTTTGCGATGGAATTTGTGGATGTTATATGTATTTTGGGTGTGTGGATATTGAATTTTTTTCGGGTTTTCGAAGTTCATTAGCCTTTGATAGCGTTGGTAATATAATAGAAGTAAAAGGGGGATGAGCAGTGATGTTTGTATGAGTTTCAACTCAAACTGCTGATGGTTAATGCAAGATATTGTGGTCAAATTGGTCAAATTCTTGACAGTAACGAGTTGGAGCAACTTGTTTTTTTGGAGTACCTGATTCAATGATAAAAAATTTCCTATCGCTACCATATAGTATTCATCTCTATCCAGTGATCAGGTTGGGAAAGCAAGACAAAGCTTAACGATTTCTCTCTTCTTCTTCCCTGCCCTAGGAGTGGTAGCTGCACAAAAAGACTTATTGACCCAATGATAAACTGCCGACACCGTGCACTGGAAAACACTAAGACGGCGAGAAATTGGTCACTAGTTATAACTCTACGTGTCTTTTTGTTTGTAGCTACCTGCTTGTTTGTCTTTGAATGCGTCTTTTTTGTCAAGCATTTACTAATAGTCTATATGTCCTTACTCTTGTAGGCAACTGTGCTAAATAAAGCATTCTTACCTTTTTTGATTTTTTAGAAATTTCATCCAACGGGCTTCTTAGAAAGCCTCAATGACCAATCCTCACATCAATTTATAAGGATTCAACAAGTCCAACATTGGTTCCTTCATATGGGTCAATTGGGAAAATAAGCCCTTAGTGATTAGGATGGATATCTCGTATCTTTAAATTAGTAGCTCATCCTGTTAATGTTTGTTTCAGATGTGTCAATTTTCTTCTTTTAACTATTTGTGTCGATAGATTAGTTCTATTCAAAACTTGAGATAATGGAGTGACATGAGGATGGGTTTTGCATACATAGATTGTATTGTTGCACAAGTTGTTTCATGAGTATTGTGCTATTGTTCAGGTTTGGGATGGCCATTATCTAACTAACTAAATATTTGAAAGTAGAAGTAAATCATACATTTCATTTTAACACCATTTTTTTCCAACATAAAGATACTTTTGATTCTAATTGGTTGTGACTATCAAGTTGATCATCGATTCATATTGATGTTTCAGATTCCGAAAGGTTTCTTGTCACTACATCTTTTGATTTGAATTAATCGCTTAACTTTTGTGGAAGCTACTTATATCTAACAAGGCTCTGTAGTTGCAAGAGGTGTGAAATGTGGATATTCTGCCTTGAAAATTAGCATTTTTCTTTGAGCTAGGGAGCTCGAAGAAGTTGTCAGGGACGAATGATAGAATCCTAGTCTAACTCAATCTTGATTATAAATCGTCATTGACAATCAATTTGTATTTTTTTTTTTCTTCAGAGAATGGTGTGCAATCTTAATTATAAATCGTCATTGACAATCGTCAATGAACAATTGGACAGTAGCATATTTACATGTGGTGGTGTACATATTATTGTGTTTTGAGCACGACAAAGCACTCTTCAAGGGCATGAAATGTCTAATTTTCTGGTAAAAACTCCATAACAATGTCTCTGTTAGATTTTCGGATCAACATACGGAGAAATTCCATATAGTTCTCGATGAAAACGGAGTTTTACAAATTCTTTCCAAAGCTGACAAGTCTTTTCGGAACTTTTTAGCATATTTGAGAGTTCAATGCAATTATTGTCATTTCGGTTAGCACGCAAGACGAGACTTTACTAGGGCCTTTGCCACATGGACTACTACATTTGTCCCGGGAAAATCAAAAGGTTCGTATGGTTTGAAAGGAAATACCTCAAACCCAATGGTTACCATCACTTAAATATTTATCAAGAAGAACTCTATGTACATAATTTCCGTTCAAAAATTTAAACACAGACGTATCTAAAAACGTTCGATTCATACGGTTCTTAATTACTTTATGACTTTATGTATGTCAGATAATTTTGAATTAGAAAAAGTCTTTGATTCCAGAAATTTTCTAAAAAAACTTTTCAAATTACAAAATGAATGAACTAGATTTACTTGAGTATGTAGTCTTCTAAATTTTAACGAATCTAATTATTGATTTTGAATTCGAAAATAATTTTGAAGTAAGTTTTATGAAACAATGGCACTTGTTCTTTCGAATACTTTTATATGCGAATCTGTTCACAGACTTTCTTATTTCCCAATGGGTCAGAGCCCAAAAACTGACAGACTCACGCATGAATATAGATCGAAATAAGTGGTAGATCTGACACAAATCACTGATGTTGAGTCTCCATCAGTTCAATAAACCCTAGGAAATGCCATGTTTGGTTTCATCTCTCTCCCTCCCTCTCTCTCCCCTCCTCCCCCCTCCATGTTTAATCATTAGACAATCTCAATTTAGGCATAGGGTGGGAGCTAGGGATGATAATTTCGATCGATTCGCTCTGTTCTAATCTATTCCCTGATTCTTTCGGATTGGAATTTCGGAAATTTTTTTGGGAACGGGTTGGATTTGAAGACGAAAATAAAAAAAAAAGTGGGAAAAGGGTCGGAGACGGAACTTGATACCTCCATCCCATTTTCCACTCCGTTTTTCGTCCCGTTTTAAATAATTATTATTATGTTTTTTTATCTTTTTATTTATAACTATTTACAATTCTTTTAAAACTCCTTTAATATTTTTTCTTAATTCGTGTAAAATTATCCATGTATATATATATATGTGTATGTATATTAGTTCATTGCCCATATATAGATATATATTAGTTTATGTATAGATGTATATACACATATAAAATTGAGATTATATATGTGTATAGATATATATACGATCTCATATAGTTGAAATTCAATTTGTCTTGAAATAGTTAGTCTAAAATATAATTTAAAAAATTTTAATTAAAAAAAATGAAGCGGGTCAGGGTGGGGATGGAGGCTGGGATTCGTTCCCCGAATAGGAAATGGAACAAGAATAGAGGTATAGTTTAAATTTAGGGAGCAGAGGTAAAGATGGACAAATTCGGCCCCAATTCACACCCTTGCCATCCCTAATGGGAGCACAAAATTGTAAAAGGAAAGGCCAACAATGTTGGGGGCTTGGTGTGGGTGGTGGTGGTTTGGTCTTGGAGGAGAGAGAGAGAGAGGGAGGGAGGGAGAGTAACTCAATTTTTGCTTTTCTAGTGAAACAAACACTTAAAACACACACTCATGTATAAGTGTGGTGGCCCATGCACATGCACTTCATACCATCATTGCGTCTGCGTACGAGTTTTATGTGACTCATAGACATATCTAAAATTTATAGGCACTCATGCAACAAAGTGAACAAATCCATCCCCCTCTCTATTTTACTCAGTTCAACTCAAAAAATAGGTTTCAACAAACTCCCTAAACAGGTTAACAAAATGGGTTTCATGAATAGTGCCTCCCTAAATCAACCCCCATTTGGCTAGCTACTGTTCATGACCCTTTTAATTTTTTATTTTTTCTCTCTCTCACTCTCTCTCTCTCTCTCTCATTGGCAACAAATGGGTTCTTTATTGTAAATATTTTAAAAAAGTAAAAAATAGTATTTTAATAGTAGAGAGTGAGTATAGGTAGTATTGTTGGAGTGTTGAAAATGACATGGGTGAATAAAGAACTGTTTACTAATATTTTTGGCTAAAGATTTGTTCACCCTTGTTGCACTTGCTCTTAGATAAAATATTTATACTATATATTCTCTCAATCTCATTTTATTTATTTTTTTTTTGACTTTTTAATGTCTCAAATTGTTTGTCTATTTTGAGAAATCTAAGAATGAAGTCTTATAAAAATACCCTTTTATCCTTTTTTTTGATTTGAAGTAGAAAGTACAATTTAAAATGAAGAACATTATTAGAAAGTTTAACTTTTTATAGTGTAATGATTATGTTCCTTTAAGAAATTGAATTTCTCAAATTGGGTAAACAAATTGGGACGGAGGAAGTATAATTTTATAGGTGAAAAATATAGCATATTTGAGACAAGATATAATATTCTGTGAGATAAATTTATCAAAAAACTATATCAATCGTAAAAGAATTTTCTGACTCAGTGGGGTTACTCAAGGACAAATCTAAAATTTATAAATACTGAGATCAAGTATCAATATTATGTATAATTTTGTGGGGCCAAAGTTTAGCATCTAAGGAGCAAGGCATAATATTTCGCTAGACAAATTTATCAAAATACTCAAAATTTATATCAATCTTTATGGATAATTCTAACTCAATGAGATCAATTGAGTCCATTTGACACAATGTATATCCGTGAATATATACGTGCAAGTATTTGTAGAACAAGATAAACGCGACTTGACAAGAGGTTACCTTATATCTTTATTCTTCGAAATCGTGATCGTCCATGTGAGGTCTAAAGCTGCCAAAGTCCAGATCTACGTATGCTTGACATTACTGGACTCACTTATTTCTGCACGTACTCATCGTATGAATACCTTCAAGAACACGAGTATTTTGTGTTTTGTTGTTTTAAGAATTAATAAATTTGAAAACCCACACATAAAAGAGAGAATTTGCACACGCAAAACTATCATACACTTAAACCATCTGATGCATGTAAGACTTATCAAAATAATATAAACTCTACATGCATTGAATATTGGTTCTAACCGTATTTGTGCCTGGATTATGTACATGGGAATTATATGTGTGATCTTGCTCCATGTAAAAATACCCACATAGATGTGGCCTCCCACCACACACACACACACACACACATGGGTAAGACTACAGTCTTAGAAATTTTTTTTCAAAAATAATGTTGAATTTAAAATTAATAGATGAAGCTTATTTGAATTTAAAAGCACTTTATATACTCAAGTGAATCATATCTGTTAAATTAATATTTGAGAATGTCTTTTCAAAAACTTTTTGGACCAAAGAATTTATATATATATATATATATATATATATATAGATATAGATATAGATATATAGGTATATGTGGAGTGTTTTGCTTCTATAACTAGATGGGGATGGTATGTGTGGGGTGGGGGGTGCAGACTGCAGACATCTTTGGGGTACATGGAGAGGGGGATTGGAGAACATGACGTGGACACTTTGGCTTACTACACGACAAGTGTCACATCTTTCGGGTACATGGAGAGGGGATTGGAGAACATGACGTGGACACTGTGGCTTACTACACGACAAAAGAATAGTGGGACCCCATTTTTAGGCAGAAATTATTGGGTGCTTGACACAGTGAAATCAGAAGGGTGTGGACTAATCGAGGATAATGAATAAAGAGCTGACAGCTGTTCCGCCCTCCCAACTCCAAACCTGTACTTGTGATAATCAGACTCATCTCTCTCCTTTGCCAAAAAATATTAAGGTAATTTACATAAATTCTTTTTCATCTATTAATTTATTTAATTTAATTTAATTTTTTTCATCGTTTAATTATTTTAATATACTCTTTGATTTTTTTAAATTTAACGATTGACCACTTTTAAATTGACGCAGTAAAGAAGAATACGACAAGTAATTATGTGCATCGATACAAAAGGGTTATCAGAGGTTGCATTAGGACAATTAGAAGATAAAAATAATTAAGTGAAATCGAGTGACAAATGAAGAAAATTTTATGTAAATTTAGAGAAGGTTTACTAACACAAATTTTTTGTGCACGTTTTAATATAGATATGTTTGGAATTCTCGAATGCATGTAGGACTCATATGATTATAGAGGACATCACGTGCATTCGACAATTCTAGAACACATTTATTTTTATGTGTATGAATAAATGATTTGTGTTCATAGACTTGTTCAAAATTATTAGAGAATGTTTATGAACACACTTTTGGTGTATAAAATCGGATATAAATATGTTCAAAACTATTTGATGTATGTGAAACTTATAAAATAATGAAGAATTTTATGTGTTGAATTATTCTAAACATACCTGTATATCAAAATTACGTGTGTAGACTTGCTCAATTTATTAAGAGTCAATTTAGCGTGCAATTTTAATTTTTTTTATTGGTTTGTGGGGCATTTTCATTATTTTCATTCTATTATTTAAACAAGTCCAAAGCAGACATGCATTTAATGTGGGGAAAAAATTTTCAATAATAATTTAATCCAAATGATCTTAACTTATTTTATTTCTATAGATGTGTTAATAAAATAATAATTCAATAATTGAGTTAGATTAAATTCGCCCTAAATTTTGGTACAACACCTGTACTGTCACATGATGGGTTGACACTTATCTACATCATAAGAGATCCAAGTCTAAGTATATCAATTCATATTTGTAACATAAAAAATATTAAAACATCACATGACGGTGTCCTAAAATTAGTAAATAATTACAGAAAATAATTATTTGTTGATTTGGAATGAGTGTTCACAAACCTAGAGTGAGTATATTTGTGCGAATATGCAAAATTAACTATGATCCATAGGCTCAACAAGGAGTCAAGTGAATAATCAAAGCATCGGTTGCTTCCAATTATAGTCTTCTTTGACCGTTTTGACACCTTAATATCAATGAACCCCCTGTTCCACATGTAGGTGAAGACCTAGAGGGCCAGAAACCCAACAGGAAATCTGTCCACACAATTATTTCTCAAAGCACTCTATCGAACCTTTCCACTAATCATGATGCATGCCAGGAGAAAAAAGATTTTAAGATATTAGGTGACAAGTGAAAATAATGAACAATATTGAGGAAAGATTCTAAAGAGCGTACCCCTTTGTTTTTACTCTTTCTTTCTTCTAAGAACAATGAATGAGGTGATGACACATGTATGCATACGTTCATATGAATTCTAAAGAGTGTGTTCCAAACAGGGATGATAGAAACTCTAGCCGGTGGCTAGTGAGATGAGCTCTTGTCGTTCTATTACTTGATTTTTGACTTTCAGTACTTCCTTCTACTTGCATGAATTTTCTTACTCGCATTTTAAGAGACCTTTTTCGTTCCTATAAGATTAGTCATGAGAGTTGTCTGTTGAACTGAGTTTGTATCTCTCTCTTTTTTACTCAATAACACGAAAATAAGAATATGCTAGTGAAACTGAAAGGCACAATATCTAAACAATGGAAGGTGTTGAAATGATATACACATGCACAGACTCGCCAAATGTTGAAATGGTTGAAACTTTTAAACTACTACAATAGCTGTAGTCATCGATCGCTGCCCTAACGAGAGGAGAGCATTCTTCTTCTTATCATGTGAGATTCTTCGGTATCCTGAATTCATTAATTAACCCTTTTAATTTTCAACATTAACTTTATAAAATTTTTGCACCAGTTTAAAAAATTAATTGAGATCTTTAATTTCGTGTAAAAAAAATAGAAAAACTATGCAAGAAATTATTTTATTTGAGAGATGGCAGAGTACTTGTGATTAATATTTAGGATAAAATGCACTGACCTCCTCTGAAGTTTCTAACAATGCAGGGACCTCCTCTGAGGTTTCAGAAAATGCAATTACCTCTTTTGCTTTTGAAACTATGAGACTGTTACCCCCCTGCCGTTAGTTTTCTATTAACGCCGTTAGTTTTTATTGCTAAAAGACAAAAATACCCCTCTTAAAATGTCCTCTCTTAAGATTTTTTTATCTTGTTTTTGTTTAATATATTTAATTTATTCATGTATGCATTTGGGTATATATATTCGATAATTATATATACGACTATATATAGTGTAATATAATTTTTTAATCAAAATTTTAAATCTTTAACTAAAATTAGACTTAAGTTATATTTTATCAAGTTTGTACAAATTAAAGTACATTTTATATATTAATAATTATTTTTTATAAAAAATATTTTAATTTATCACTTAATGTATATTGTTAAGTTTGTATTCTTTATGTATATTTAATCGAACAAGAGTACATATATATTTTTTTGTCTATTTTATCAAAAAAGTTATGACTTTTAATTTAACTTATTATTTTTTAATTTTTTAATTTTTTTCTACTCGGAATTTAAATATTAAAATTAAATTAAACTTAAATTGTATTTACGCATCTTATGTTTTAGTAATTATTATTTAGTTTTATAAAGATGATATATTTACTTAATAAATTCTATTATTTTTATTATCTCTATGTATTTTATTTAATAAAAAATACATATAAATCATAACTTATTATATCAAGAAGAAAAAAAAACTCTTACAAGTTTGTTAAAAAAATTTATATAACTTACCTGTAATACAATATTCTAATTTTTATTAAAACTTCAAATATTAACTTTTGTTGATTTTTTATAATAGTTTTTATATATTATATATTTAGAATTAAAATAATTATTGAACTTCTGTGTTTGGTTATATTTTTAGTTTCTACATCAATTTTTTCCACGAGAGGTACATGTACATTGTATTTGGCCTGAATTAACTAGATTAATTTTTTGTGATTTCTTTTATTTTTGTCATTATTTGTGACTCTAAGAATGATATTTGTCCTACAATGACTCATTTTGTTCCTAATCCCGATAAGCTTCCAATATTAGATGACATGTCTATAATTGAGAAAAAATAAATTATATTGAATATCATATTTGACATGCTGCTCAAACCTTCTTACTCATAAAAGTTTTCTTGATATGATAAGTTATGATGTATATATATTTTTTATTAAATAAAATACATACAAAGGACAAAAAAATAATGAGATTTATTCAATAAATATATTATTTTTATAAAAGTAAATAATTATTACCAAAATATAAGATGCGTAAGTATTTATAAAATTGTCAAATATAACTTAAGTTTAACTTAATTTTAGTATTTAAAGTTCAAATACAAAAAAAAAGTAAACTATTAAAAAATAATAAGTTAAATTAAAAGTTATAATTTTTTTGATAAGATAGACTAAAAATATATATGTACTTTTATTAATTTAAATATACATTGAGGAACGCAAACTTAACAGTATAGATTAAGTGATAAATTAAAATATTTTTTGTAAAAATATAATTATTAATGTATAAGAGGTATATTTATTTGCACAAACTTGACAAAATATAACTTCAGTCTAATTTTATATAAATATTAAAATTTTAATTAAAAAAATTATTTTACACTATATAAGGTTGTATATATAATTATCGAATATATATTTAAATAATAAGCTTCTATTGAGGGATCTCTCATTTTGCTAAAATAAAAACCTCATTTTTTGATCAAATATTGATGATCGGAATCGTTCAATCTGTTTAAAATATTTTTTAAGGATACTCGCAAGAAATTAGCTCAAAATATAACCGAGAATGGCTTGATCGAAGCAGTTTTTCATAAAATTGTTCCTGTCAGCATTTATGAACAACTGTTTGAATCAAACCCTTCTCGATATTTTGTTGAGCTAATTTTTCACGGGTACTCTTAAAAACATATTTTAAACACATTAAATAGTTCCAATCATCAATGTTTGATCCGAAAATAAGAGGTACTCATTTTAACAAAATAAGGAATTCTTCAATAGAAGTTTACTTTATATTTAAATACACACATAAATAAATTAAAAAAAAAGATAAAAAGTCTTAAGATGAGGCATCTTAAGAAGGGTATTTTTTTATCATTTTAGCAATAAAAACTAACGGTATTAATAGAAACTAACGACATGGGATAACAGTTTAATAATTTCAAAAGTATAAGAGGTAATTATATTTTTTGAAACCTCAGGGATCCCTGCATTTGTTAGAAACCCCCGGAAGGTCAATGCATCGTATCCTAATATTCATTACTCCATCGTTTGTCCGAGAATGGAAGTGAATGGTCCGAGGGACAGACTCTATATCCTAACCTTGTTGTCCTCTGAATATAAGGTTGTTCTAATGTATGTGGAACCAAAGCAGTTTGATATATACATATATCATATATGTATACAGAGAGAGAGAGAGAGAGAGAGAGAGAGAGAGAATGGAGAATCTCTGCAAAAATCTAACTCAAATATCCTTCTTCCTAAAAATCTATCTGACCTATTCCTCTGTCAAATCTATCACTTCCTTTTTTTTTTATATACCCTAATTTCCCCCCCCATAAATTAAAGATTATTAATTATAATGAGAAATTGTAAAATAGTTTATATGATATGTGGAGAATAAAAATTTCAAAAAGATTTTTGTGATTGAAAGTAAATATAATCAAAGTTAAAAAAAAAAAAATCTTCCAGAGATGATTTTTGGATTATGTACTCTACGGTACCGACAAGCAAAATGGGAGCAACCTAAATTAAGAAAATAGTATTGTAAAAGAGCAATACAAGTATCGTGGTGCTAAGCGAAACAGTAGAATGTTGAACCTATATATTGAAAGTCGAGCAGATGAAAGCTTCACCAACCACTTTCATGCAATTCACAGGGTTCAACAAACAATCGATATGAAAATGGAATTGCGAGAGAACAATAGAAGCATCGTAACGTTAGGCGAACCCGTAAAATGCTGAACTCTAGATGATGAAAGTCGAGTAGTTGAAAGCATCACCAGCTACTTTTAATGCAATTCCGGTGCCTACCTGCCAGTTAGTATATGTGTGATATATATACTTCATGAACACACACACACACACACACACATATATATAAACACACACACACACAAAGAAAAATAAATACTAACCATCACCAACTAGTTAGGCAGTGAATAATATATAAAAGATACATCAATATTTATAAAATATGTATTGATATATGCATATTATTCACCGCTCAGTAGGTAGTGGTTAGTAAGACTCATATATATATATATATGTGTGTGTGTGTGTGTGTGTGTTTGTACTTTGTATATAGGTGTGTGTACGTTCATGAAGTGTGTGCATATATACATATATATATATATATATATGTATATGTGTGTACGTTCATGGAGTATTCATAACTGGACAGATGGACCAATGATCTTTCACTTCAATCTGCATACTTTTTCTGATCTTAATACGAAAAAAAGCCCTTTCCCCATGCATGTAATTAATACCTGCCACATCTTCTCCCCCCAGTTGGAGACAAACCACGAAATTATTTGGGTTAATTTGGACCCTTTGGGGTGTTGGTTTCTGCCCTTTTAATTTGTGCTACCATTCACTCAGTTAGGTTACTTTCACCCAATGAAACCAAAAGAGTTCGGATTATTTGGATGTTTGTGGGTAATCTCTGCCTTTTTTTCTCGTATATTCGGTCCAATTGTGTTTGTAAATTCTCTATCAGTTTAATTTGATGCGTCTCTGGTCAATAAAGAGCGGAAAGAAATTCGATGAGCTCTTTTTGGGATTTGGTCTGATTAGCAGCTAGCAAATTTTCTAGATTGACCAGAGCCTTTCGAGCCTAGACGTGACCGACTGATTGACCAACCATGCATGCGCATTGCTTATCGACGAGCTTCTACTCGGATCTTATCCAGACCATGTGTAGAATGCAGAGCAGGGGAGGCGCGACATGCCCATTCCTGATTGCTTGGGTAATCTCGAGGATATCGCTCTTGATCACTTGGCATTCCAGATATGGCACACAGGATCCCGCGCACGCTGGCCGCGAGGGGGGGGGGGATCTTTCAAATCCTACCTTCTGCTATGAAATCAGGTATGCTTTCATCACTACTGTCAATAGGCATCTGCTTATTCAGTCTACACACATTCTAATTTGATCGTCCAATGGTACTTAACTGGAAAATCACCCACAATCACTGAATTAATGTGAAGGAGTTAGAAGCTGAAATTTAAAGCGAGCAATCATTTTCCGCCATCACCAAAACTAAACTTCAAACCAAAGTATGACGCGCTCATGTACCAATATCTCGATCCAAGCAAAAGGAAAACCAATCTAATGAAGGGCAAAATTCGTAGATTGTGCTCATAATTTGAGGTGAAATTATCAAATTACTCAAATAGAATAGGGAATGAAGTTAGAGTACACTATTAGTTCGAGAGACATTTTTCTTCATTTTCAAAGCAGATATGCAATTAATTTGGATATATAAATTCTCATCAATAATGTAGTTCAAATGATCCTAACTCAGTTGGGTCTATTTAGCATATAGTAATTATTAGATTATATTGTATTAAGTAAAATTTAATAATTTAGCCCAAATAAATGTAGATTTTTAAAAAAATAAGTAACCAATAAATTAATAATTTAGTTTGATGAAATAGAGTATATTTCTACAAATACCTTAATAAGATAATAATATAATAACTAAATAATTGAGTCAAATCAAATTGACCCTTAGAGACCCACAAACTTACTTTATTCTACTTTGAGTCCTTAAATTTCAAAGTCCTGTTACTATTGTAGGGGGGAATTGGGTGTTTCAAAAGAGGAAAGTTGCTATAAGTATAACCAGCTGGAGAATGTTCTGGAATTTTTAGGTGTAGTCAAAGAGTGAATAGTAGAACATTTACCAAAACAAAAAAAGGGTACCAAATGATGATCAATTGGCAAACATTTTTGCACAAGAAAAATATTTTTTAAAAAATAAAAAAATTCTCCGAATTTAAAATCAATAATCATGATTCACTTGTCTTTGTAGTCCTATTAATTTAAGTAAATCATGACCATTAATTTTGAGTTTAATTTTTTTTATTCAATTTCTTGAACTATAACATTACTAAAAGAAAATGGAAAATATTTTGTGACCTGAAAAGTAAAAAAAGTAGAAAGGCAAATGGCAAGCAATTGTTTCAGACCAATAGGTACCATCACCATGAGTGCTTGCATACATATACCAATAGTCACTTTCAACCTAGTACAGTTTTGTTCATCTACAGTTTTGGTTGTGTGGGATCATTTTAAGATTTTATTTTAATGATTAAAATTATTTATTTTATTTAAATTAATTTATTAAGTTATTGCAAAAAATTTAGCTGAAGTGAATATTGGTAAGTATTTGACTTGAAAATCTAATATTTAGCCTGAAAAAGTACAAATTTTAAAGTAAAAAATTTGATTTTGAGGTCTCGTGGGATCCCGTAATATTAATCTAGACAAAATAAACAATTTGATCATCAAGGTGGGATCTAAAAGTGGTCTCAGATAATCATAGATAAACAAAATCAGTTAATCCGCGGATAAGTAAAATTGGACTAATCCTAACTCAGTAGATTTGACAAAAAAAATATTAATTGCTCTTGGAACACCGTCATATGTGTCCCAAGATCCTTTCGGCTTGATTCATTAATGTTGAATTCACAATAAAAAGGGTATAATATTAGAAAGTTTTGAGGCACCATATAATAATTAGTAATGCTGAGCACACAATTATTCTCGTACAAATTTAGACAAGATGTGTTCAAAACAATTAAATGCACATGAAGTCCTCATTAATTTGTGAACTACAAGTGCATTCAACAATTTCAGATACATCTATATATGAATATGTGCACAAATAATTATAGGCCCCGTTTGTTAAAATTCTTTGGAGGGTGGGATTCGTAAGGTGGTGGGATTAGCATGAGATTCGTAATACCAATGGATTATTAAAACTAGTGTTGTATGTTTGTTTGCACTTGGGATAGGATTAACAGTGAATGGTTCGTGGGGCCACTGGAGGGAACCCTGTGAAAAGGGGGATCTACTTGGTCGTCACTTCTAGGGCCCCGAGGACTAGTCGGCTGGCCTCCCCCACGCAGCCCCAGTGTGGCAGCCGTCGGACACCTCGGTTATCAAAAAAAAAAAAAACAGTGAATGGTTCGTGTTTATTTACAAAAGAAGAGGATAGGATTAAAATACATATTTTACATATTTGCCCTCACTTTGATTGATATTTTTCTTTGTCATTCCAATTGAAATGGGAAAAAAAATATTTCTTGGAACTTATGACTCATATGGAGAGGGCCAGTTTCAATTGTTGTAGTTGGGCCAAAGGCTTAATGGTTTGGGGGGTGCGGGGGGCAAAGCCTCCCGCGGTACAGTACAACCTAATTTTGTTGAGTTTGACTGTTGTAACAGCTATATATGAAAAAATTGAGTGAATGCTTCAAACCATCTTCATGCCTTACGCTATACTTTTCTGAAACCATCTTCATGGCTCTGTTATACCCATGACCTTCTAATGGAAACATGAGGCCCTAGGTTAAATCACAGACCAGAGGCACAAAATCGCATACCAGACAAACAAAATAGCAGACCATGACTTACGCTATACTTTTCTGAAACCATCTTCATGACTCTGTTATACCTATGGTTTTCTAATGGAAACATTGGGCCTTAGGTTAAATCACAGACTAGAGGCACAAATTGCAGACCATGGCACAAAATCGCATACTAGACAAATAAAATTGCATACCAGACAAACAAAATCATAGTACAACAAGGAGTGCATCGCAAGAACCAAACAGAGGAGGTCGGATCTGTACAGTACCGAAGTCGGCATGGAGAACCGAAATCAGTGATGAAAACCGCAGTAAAAGAAGAGGAAATCAACCTCTTACCTTGAATCCTGCACAGAATCGAAGTCGGCGATGGAGATCTGCACTATTTCTTGACAACGTAGAGAACGGCGAGAATGGTAGGAAGGTCACTCTCGCTTTGCAATTTTCATCCGGTTTGGCAATACCAAGTTCCCCAAGCCACTGATAATACCCCCTTGTGAGGGGTTTGCCAATCCGATGCCGTTCTTTATCCCAGGTCTTTTTGCAAAACAAACACACGTATACTAATCCTATGGGATAACTAGTCCCATCCCAACCCCTTACAAGTTTATCAAACAGGGCCATAGGGTCTTGTTGTATACGCATACTGTTAAATAAACATAGATATCAGTACACATTTTATGAATATCTATGGATATTCACGGATATCAATACATAGTGTATGAATATCGATATATTTTTTATACATTATCCACCGCCTAATGGGCGATAGATAACATTATTCATAATTCACAAACCATGGCGGTAGAAGTTGGATGCTGGAGGAATTATTCAGTAGTTTGCACTTAGGATTTTCAAAATTTTAAATAGGATCTGGCTAATCATTACATACTAGGCGATAAATATATAATACATAATTGCAAATAGTTACATATATTAATACATATTTTAAGAATATCAATGCATATTTGTAGATATTAATATATAGTTTACGGATATTGATGTAACTTATATATATTATCTACCGTCTAATGGGTGGTGGTTAGCATTCTTCTTTTAAATATAATCGAATATTTGTGTGGATCTTATATGTTTTGATGATAAACTTGATACATAAGTACATTTGATGATGATCAAAATTATATTTCCTAACCCACTTCGTTGGTTCGAGCAATATAATCAAATCATGTTGTTATCTATTTACCATTTTGATGATTATCAAAATTAAGGAAGTACATGGTTCATTTTGGCCTATGGTAATCATTAAATTATTAGATTGTATTTTTTCAAGTAAAATTTAATCTAGTCAAAATTATTTGGACTAATTTATTTTTGGTGTATGTTGATCGCATTTAATGCACGATTTTGTTTGGCTCATGAGATATAATGACAGGAATGCCCTTGACAGTAACTCTACCTGGACTCCCTTTATTTGACTCAGGAAGGCAATTTCGTCTTTTAAACAAGCCATAAACCATTTGTTAATATCAAACAATTTAGCCTAAATGGCAAAAATTTCTTAGGCCAAAGGGAACCATAATCAATTACAAATCAATCACAACATTCGAAGGGATGCATAGACTCCACACGTATATATGTCATATTTTGCGTAGATGTATGTGAAACATTTGTAATTACTTACTCTATTACGTAAGATTTATGCATAAAAACATACACGCATATGTGAGTTATAGGGGCGTGCACATGAAAGAATTGAAGGTCATTTAATTTGTGGTGCCTTCCAATCTCGATATTAAAACTCTTCAACTCGTACACCTAAGACATCTAACCCTACAAGATTGGTATGGTAGTCCATGGTTGAAACATAGAAATTTGTTCTTTCTTAAGTTCTCAGATTTAAAACTTTACAAGTGTCATCAATTTCTATTGAATTCAGTCTGTGCAGGGCTTTGGCTCAGGTATTAATTGAGTTATTGGGTAATGATGAAATTAATCCAGTAATAATTAATTGAGGTGCTTAATAAAATAGTTCGGGCACTTTTGACAATTCTAACTATTATTAGATTGACAAAAGTGATAGATAACATTGTTGGAGAGGCGATGAACAAATTGACTATCTAAAATACAAATACTACATTTTGACTAACCATTCTACCTACCATTATTAATGCACTTGCACTAATCCCTTAGGCATATACATAAGCACTTTGTGTACATAGATATGTCTGAAATTATCTGATGCATGCGTAATCCGTGTTATATTATAGAGGTTCATGTGCACCGAATGATTCCGAATATATACAACTTATTTTTTCTATCCTAATGAATTCTCTATATGACTAGATATTATGCATCAAACTCGCTGTGATTAATTACACTTGCATGAAAAGGCCAGACAAATAGCTGAATGGTTCAAATTATTTCATTTCATTATACAAAGTACAAAGCTACTATTAATGCGCGAATAAACAACAAAAATAAAGAGTAGGAATGAAAATATATAGATGAAAAATAAATAGGCAAAATAAAAAAATATATTTTAGTACTTTTGATTAGGAATAAATAAAAAGTAGGAAATCCCTTTGGTCTTGGGATCATACTGTGCATAGTGCATAATAGGATTTATTGTGAGTCAAAATAATATTATTTTGATACATAAAATATTATTTTGAACAAACTTATTTGGTTTTATGCAAAAATAACGTCGTTTTGTTGCAGAGCACATTTGTTGTGTTGCTGGCTCCCCCATCTCTCTCCAACCCATACACTATGTCTTGGTTTCTTCTTTTATTTCTGCATTTTGGAGGAGAAAGAAGCTCAAACTCACCATTTATTTATTTATTTATTCTTTATTTGAGAGGATAAAATTTGATATTTCAAGTACCAAAAATAAGAGGAAAAAAAAAAGGAAGATTCTCCGAATCCACTTTTTGATTATAGAAAGAGAGAAATAATTAAGTTTGAAATGTAATTACAGAATAATCAAGGAAAAGGTGAGAAAATACTTAAAATTATGATATAAAAAAATATATAATTAGAGTGAACATGAATAATAAAATCTTCTTAATTTAATTTTTAATGTAAAATTTTGATTTATATACAAAATAAAATTTTAGAATATGTTGTACTGCAAAAAGGGATAAGAGATGTAATAAATATCATTGTCTCTCTCTCTCTCTCTCTCTCTCTCTCTCTCTCTCTATCCAACGTTGTCAGTCGCAGGTGGAGAAGAAACACATAGCTTCAACTACTACAGTACCAAATCCCCAAACACAGTCTAGATCACCCTCTCTCCCCTCTCTCTCTCTCTCTCACATCATGGAAGAGGTATGGAACGACATCAATCTCACCTCCCTCCACGATCACCACCGCCCCTCCGCCATAGAAAACCGAACCACAACCACCACCTTCCTCGACTTCCTCTCCGGAAAAAACCCACCACCACAAACGCCGTCACAAACGGTCCCCGCCGTCTTCGGATCTCCGGCTTCGCCTCCCGTCGTCTCTCTCAGACTGAATTCGCCCCCCGATCAGTTCACCTCGATTTTACAGGATCGACTACCCATGTCGAATGTATCTTGTTTAGATGTTTCGTTTGAGAGTTTGGCATCGGGCTTGCCGGTTTTGGGGAAGAAAAGGTTCCCGGAATCCGACAACAATCCCGGCGATCGGCGGCATAAGCGTATGATCAAGAACCGCGAGTCAGCCGCTCGATCCAGGGCTAGGAAGCAGGCATTCTCTCTCTCCCCTATTACATAGATATACATATATATACATACATATATATATATATTATTAATTAAAAAAGTGCGAATCTTTTTTTTAAATCAGTGTCCGACCGCAGTTTACCCGCATCTTGATTAATCATTGGGAATTAATTCTTCCATCCACTAACGGGGCTGTTTCCGTTGGAATACATATTAGTGGAGGCGCTATGAAACACAAATTTCGATAACAACCAAGTTCCGACGACAGCCTAACCCTATCCCTAACCCTAACCCACGACTTTATGATTATTGGCATTGAGGTTGTGGCTAGAGTTGTGCGTAGGTTGGTTGGGACACCGAACCATAAAAATATAAAACTTTCGGGGTAAATTGTACGCAGTGCTATTTTGTTCATCTACCTTAAAAAGAGAGTGAATATTACACACTTTGTGTTTAGTTCATTATGTATTTTGTTTCGATGATTGGAATCATTCATTTTTTAAGGTTGAATTTATGAACAATTCATGCAAAAAAAAAAAAATAATAATTCATGCCCATTTCCATAAGGAAAATTTTTGGAACACAGATGTTCCGGACACATTCAGACACAGATGTGTCCGAAACTGTTGGATGCATATGGTGTCTGGAATACAACGGTTGTGTCTGAAACCATTGGATACACGTGTTTGGAACATATGTATTCTTAGCATTCCATAAATATTTGATTGAATAACACTTGTCTCTTCCGCTTTAGAATATTGGCCTACCAAATATTGAATTCACTATGAGATATTTCTTCTAAGAATGATTAAAGAAAAATTAAGTCTTGAAAAATGAATGATTATCATCATTAAGGTAGGACACTAGGAACCATTTGAGGATTATACTGTCCAGTTGTAAATGGGACACGGACCCGTTGTGTGCTAAAACGGCGCCCCGTTGATGAGTATAGCTTGTCTACCTATAAATGGGATCCAGACCATGTTGTGAGCTGTGCGCTAAAGCGTTGATTAGTATATTGTCTACCTATAAATGGGACACGAGATCCTGTTGTGCACTGTGTACAACAGAATGTATTGTGCCAAAACGATGCTGTTTTGGCTCTCTTGTTTGATTGGATTATTGAATCGTTTTTTTCTATTGAAATTTCGGCAATGTTTATTTTTACACAAGTCATTTTTAAGGAGGTCTACACCTATTATGCGGCATAGTGGTTATATCCCGTACGCAAGTTAACCGTATACCACTTCTATCAATAGTTCGTAATGCTGCGCCTCTTCCATGACCGGGATGCCTAATACTATCCAACCATTTGGACGTTATTTTAGCAGTCAAAACAATACTGTTTCCACGTGCAGCACAACGTGTGTACAGAGCACAAAAATATCATTGAATCTCTATAAATAGGACTATGTTTTACTATTGTTTGGAAGGTGAAGTAAACACAATTGTGTGTGGGTATCTATCTATATATATATATATATATATATATATATATATATATATATGGTATATGGATATATGAAGTGTGATTGGGGTATCTATTTTTGTGCAAATATCACAGGCATACACCAATGAGCTGGAGATAGAAGTTGCCCATTTATTGGAAGAGAATGCCAAGCTAAAAAGGCAGCAGCAGCAACAGGTATAAGAAAATAGTCATATAAGTTTCAGTTATATAAGATTTTAATCATTATATATGCCTCAGTTGGCATTCAACTGTCAAACAAATAACCCAAAAAAGTACTAAAATGGACCCACCAAATTGATTTTTTTTTTTTTCACGAGAAAGTCTAAGAACACATCCTTTGTGTAAAAATTCAAACACAGATATATCCGGAACAGTACAATATACGTGGAGTCTTGTAAAATGATATAGACTTCATATGTATCGAACGATTCTAAACATATCTGTATATGAATCAATGCACGAAGAGTGTGTTCGACTTTCGTAGATTTGGTCATTGTAAAAAGCTAATATCCTTTTTCTCCTTTTGGTTGGTTCATTGATATAGCTATTCTTGTGTCTATCAGGTTTGTTTAGCTGCTGCTGCTCAAGTTCCCAAAAAGAACACTCTCTACAGAACTTCCACAGCTCCATTCTGAGAATGAGAGAGACAGAGAGAGAGATTTGTGGGTTGTAATGTTTTGAGATTTTGGAGAGAGAGAGAGATAGGGGAGAGAGAGAGAGATTTGTGGGATGTAATGTTTTGAGAATTGTGGTTTTAGGAAATACTAGGAGACATTAATGGAAAGGGGGGTATGGCTTTTGCTGTCCAAAAATGAAAAGGGTAATTTTTTGGGTGGGCTTATGGGGACATTTATGCTTTTACTTTTCTTCTTTTGTCATGGTAATATTTTAGTAATGTTTAATGGAAGGTTAACTACTATTTTCCCCTTAAAGTATTGTTTTGTTCTCACTTTGAACCTTAAACAAAAACAATTCTTGCATTGTGGTTCAATTATCGAGACTCGAAGACCCTATGTGCAGAGCACACGACATGATGCATTAAAATGATATCATTTTGGTACTCCCAAAATTGCCCGAATACGCCCCAAAAATGGTTGGAGAGTATTCAGGTAGTTTTTTGAAAACAAAACGTCGTTTAGACGCGTAGAACACAATGATACGAGCAGTACACAACAGGATATCCGTATCCAAATTATTGAATCGTTAGCAACCGGTCCTTTGGCGTTTAGGTGCGAAGTGTAATCACAAGCATTGAGGGAAGTGTCGCGGTTTTTTTCTTTGCATTATTCTTTTGTTTTGACCTTATGCATTCCTTCCCTTCTTCGTATGTTTACATTGGAAAAATTGTGAGTTATATTTTGTCCCTCTTGACGCATTATTATTTTGGCAATTGATTTCATCTGTTTTTATATAAATGCACACATTTTTGTATGTCTTTATATATTGAATTGAAATATTATCCTTTTTATGTGTGGAACAAAGAATTTAAGAAGAATAGTTATTGTAATTTCACATTGACAAGGATAAAAAAAAGTGCATTTGAATAAAAAAGGAGAATGCTAATATCAATTTCCTACATTATCTTAATTTGTTCCACAAGCAAGTATTTTACTACATTAGCCCTTCATCTATTGGATCATTGTAAATCAGCCCTTGAACTTTAAGGGGGCTAAACATAAGAGCAAATCTACACACATAACTCTCAAATCCGGACACAAATATATCTAAAACTGACTGATTCACATGGGAATTAACATTATTTTGAAGTACACTTTGTGTATTAGATAGTTCTGAACATATCTCTATCTGAATCTGTCTACTCGCGCGACTCTCAGATTCGAACATAGATGTGTTCAAAATTATTTAATTTACGCGAAATTCATATTATTTTGAAGTGCTCCTTGTGTATTAGACAGTTCTGAACATATCTATTTCTCAATATGTTTATATAGACTTTCTCAATATATAATTTCAGGAGAGAATGATATAATTTCAAAGGAATAGAGAATCTTTGTGGGTCATTTGTTTTGCTTTATTTTCTTACTTTGACCCTATGCTTTCATTCCCCATTTTGTCATGATTCTTTGAAAGAGGGGATATGCAAAATTGCTAGCAAAAGAGAGTAGTTGATAAGAAAAAAAATTAGGAATATATACAAATCATTCGTGCACGATTAGCACAGATGTATTTAGAATCGTCGAATGCACGTGAGATTTACAAGATTATGAAAAACGCCACGTGCATTCGACAATTCCGAATACATCTTTATCTGAATGTACACAAATGATTTGTATTTTTCAAATTGTTCAGCTGATAATAGCTCCAAAAATATGCAATAGTTATAGGGATGGGACATGTTCTTCATTGGCTGTCATTTTCATCATCTCCTTATCTTTTCTTATTGAAATGTTATTCCTTTTTCTTTCCTTTTATTATTACAGTCCTTTTGATGCTCTGTTTTGTTTGGTTCTTGTAAGGTTCAGTTCTGTTCATTCGCGGGTGAACAAATTTTATTCATCTTTAATTATACGAGACCACTTTGAAATCTCACTTTGATTATTAAAATAGTCTCTCTTTTTTTTTTGTTCAATGAATATCAGTCGGTGTTTTGACCTGAAATTTTAGTTTTGAAGTAAAAGATTAGATTTTTAGGTCAAATACTTATCGATATTCGATTGAGCTGAATTCTTTTGTGGAATCTTATGAAATTAATATGAATAAAATAGATCACAATCTTGCTTATCGATGTAAGATCTCAAAATAGTTTCATATAGCCGAGGGTGAACAAAATTTGTTCCCCAGCAGGCGAACAAAAAAGGACTATTTTTTCTATCTTTCCTTGATTCCATGATTCAAAAGTGGGAAACAATGTTGTTTGGAATGAATCACAACTCCAATGACTCCAAACAACTTTTGTGACCTAGGGCTTTGTTTGATAACTCAATTCAGTACTTAAAACTGAATAAGTTAAGTGAAAAAAAGAATAAGTTGATTTGATAATCAAAATAGGAAATACTTAAAATATTAAGAGCTGAATGCAAATAAAGAGTAAAAAAAAAACGTAGGTCCCCCCTACTTGAATGTGTTAAGTGTCTATTATTTTACCCTCCTCTAGTGTTAAAGAGTGTAATAAATTCGACTCACTTAATGAACCCCAACAACTACTGATAAATATTTTAATATAATAATCTCAAATGCACCCAAATAAATATATAGAAAAATCTGCAATGATTTTTTTAGGAATGCTATAGTTTCAGAAAATTTTACTAGAAAAAATTCCGAAATTCAAATGTCATGCTATAATCCTTTTAGATCAATTTTACCATTGCTTATTAGGAAAAAGTCGGCTTAAAACTAAATATATTTACTTGTAGGATGGCTTCTGAAGATGGAGGTAGAGCAAATTGGAAAGATCTAGACCTTTGCAAACTTTTTATAGATTTGTACTTAAAAAGAATCTACGGAAAACGGTAAAAATGGCGGCGGTCTTAAAAATAAAGTTGGGATAGGGTTCGGGTAGCTTTGAACAAAGAGAAGGATCTTAACTTATTTAAAAAACAGTTGATATATCAATGGAATTTTTTGAAAGCAAAATATGGAGAGGGGTCTCAAAAGCTGATAATGATTACGATCCTGTAACTAATACCGTGAACTGGAGTGCAGAGAAATGGAGTGAGTACAGACAGGTATAACTATCTCTTATAATACAAATTTAACATGATACTCAATGAAAATCAAATTTATGCAATCATAATTTTATAGGCCAACCTGAATGCCAAACAATTTCGATATACTGGACTATAATATTCGAACGAGTTGAAAGCATTATTTGATGGTGTTACAACAATACGAAGATTTTCATGAGGATCGTCAAAAGAAGGGTTTTCTACTGGTAACACTCAATCACAGTTACAAACGTACATTAATCTTGACACTGGATCTCTTGAGACACTTTCTTGGTATTAGTTATCTGATTTCCAATCAATCACAAACATACCGGGATGTGCGGTATTGATTATTTGATTTCCAGAATGGTCAGGGCTCTAGGAATAAAGAAGAGCAACTCAACCTCGCACATGATAGTTTATGAAACGTGATTGAACGTGTTTTTGAAGTTCTGAAGGCTCGTTTTCCAATACTAAAATCGATGTCATCGTACCCTTTCTTGACGAATTCAATGGTCTAAATGCTTTTTATGACAATGCTCAACAACATGTGAATAACTTCGAGGCAGGTGGAGGATCGACACAAGCTGACCAGATTTTATTGCTCAATCTACATGATCAAATTGCGTTAAACTACTTTTTAGTGTTAAAAATATAATTTCACTACTTCAATAATTGACGAAGTTTCGGTGGTAACAATAATTAGTGTTATTGTTGAATGTATTTCTAATGTTTTATGTATGTTATTATAATTTTGATAGTTGTATGTTTGTCTACATAATTAATTATAATTTACTAGTCCAACACGAATATTTGAAAGATAATGTTAGAAAATTAATGAATTTCAGACTACAATTCACTGCACAGATCAAACAGCTTATTTAATTCAGTGCACATCAAATAACTTTCTAGCTTAAAAAATTCAATATTCAACTTTCATCACTTAGTTTTCAATTTTATCAAATAGGGCCCTACCCACTCACTAATCTTACAAGTACTCTGTTTGGCAAATGTATATTCATACAAAACTAATACATAAATGGTCCTGTGCTTTTAAGAAGTATATAAGATAGGAATGAGGAGCCTTCTGTGCGAACTACATAATAGGGTGTACTGTGTGTCAAATTGATATTATTTTGACGCATAAAAAGTTGTCTGAACACATTGTTTTGGTGCGCAAATTTTTTTTTGAATATTGCCCAACTGTTTTGAATATTGCCCAACTGTTTTGAATATTGCGCCAAAATATTGCGCCAAATTTTTTTTTTGAATATTGCGCCAAAATAACAAAAAACTAGGTAAATTTTAAGACCATTATGACTTCTGTTAATACCTTCTTACTAAATCTCTACTACTGACAATTTGAAGTGTCCATAAGACAACAAAATAAATTATTTATGCAAAAAATTAAAGTTATCGGACTTTTATAGCCACATAATCCTATCTCAATCGTCTTGCAAACTGAATAATAAATAGATGTGCATAAATTCGTATGACTTGATTTGCATGAACAATTCGGTAAAACGAGTCAAACAAAATGAACTACTCGAATCACAAAGATGATCTGATAGGATTACAGAGATCTAAGGTCACATTTGTTTGATCACATTACAGAATGAATAATCTTATGGATTGAGCAAATTAAATTCTAGGTTAATAACTAGCGAATTCTTATAATCAAGTTTTCGAAAGTGTTGACCAAGGATATGTGATTCCTTATGAGGTTCTACTCGCATATTCAGATACAAATATGTTCGGAATCATCAGATGTATGTAGGGATCACATGATTATGGAAGACTTCACGTGTATCTGACGGTTCTGCATATATTTGTGTCCGGATATACATAAATGATTTGTACTCCTAAACAACCTCTGAGGTGGGTAGGCTGAGTTTCGACGATAAATTATTCTTTGTTAAATATAGTAAGTGATATTCAATATATTGTTCTTCTGTATAGTTATTTTTGTAAATTTTTTTACGTTTTTTCATTTGACTCGACGAGAATATTAATAATAATATAAAAATATGAATTATTGAAATTAAAAAAGTCCAGATAAGATGACGCTACAGACACTAAAAGTAATAGAAATTATATTTTCTAATTTTTTTCATCTTTACTGAACTTTGTGGGCTAATTCCTACATTGAGATGAATAATTAATTTAAAAAAATCACAAGGATTAAGTAAAATTTTAGAAAAAGTGTAATATTAAGTAAAATATTTGTTGAAATTCTTATTTTATTAAAAAGATGAGAATTAATATGAAAATTTCTTAAGCCTTGATTAATTATTATAAAAATCAAGTTCGATAATGCACAATTGAAAAATGACCAAATTACTCTTTGGGGTTTATATTTATTTCATAACATTAAAATAAGTAAAAAATCAAAGCGACAATCTAGGGGTACGGCATCCAGGCAAATAACTGCCCCCAACCAACTACTGGCATTTCCTGCACATGTGCCTCCTCCGTATGCACATCACCATCTAAAATGAAATGCCAGAGGCACAGAAGTTGTACCGATAAGTAATGAAATTCAGTAAATAAAGTTATCCGAAAAATCAAACTCACAGATGATACATCATGCAACAGTTATAAATGCTAACAGTTAACATATTGCACATGAATTATAACATAAACAGTATGTAACAAGCATAACACCTTGGTGAGTTTGTTAAGTTCTCTTATGTTTCTAAGTATACCGTAAAGAATACCATATTCTCCCTTAAACACTAGCATATGGCCCTTAGTTGGTATTAATTAGTCTTTGCCTACTCAGGATCACAATTCTAATCATAATCCTACAAGAAAAGAACCTTCTATTTTTCACTCAAGTCAATACCTATCTCACCTTATCTAGATCACGCAGACATGACGTCACTAGGTCCAGTCTCTACGTACTTTAGTCACTTCTCCTTATAGACTCAAAGAAGCGTAGTACACTAGTTGTCATTCCCTCAGGATCTAGAGCTGCCTTCGCAGTCGACGTCTCCGAAGTCACCCTCTATTGTCTCCAAATCCTCCTAGTAGGGGCTCTTAAAACAAACTCACAATCGATATCTCAAACCACAATAATATGCCACACTAGGCCAACCACAATAGGTTATCAATTTTCATTAAACTTTTTACACAAATTTTTACGGTGTTCTCTACTTTATAACGCAGGCCCAATACTCTCTGTTGCCTTATTTAGGTGTTGTTCGAACTAGTGTCCCTAACGTATTTTTAGGTTTCTTCGTTAAACCCCAATTACACATATCATGTTCAAGTATCCGAAGTCTATAAACTTTACTAACACCACAATGGCTTCAATATTATCCATCCATAAACCTCGGGTAGCATAATGGTTGAACCCGGTATCACCAACAACCATAATCTCCTCAACAACCACAAAACATGTACACAGAGTCTTATACATCCATAAAATGTAAACATACTTAGCCTTCATGGATTAACAACAATGATTTTACGTTCATAACATTTATAAGTGGATACATATGCAATGTGTGTGTGAATCCATAAATAGCACTTAATAATCTGTAAAATAGAAACATGGTCAGAAAATAACTCTGAACATTTTGCCAAAACTGTCTATTTTTCAATAGACCGCTCGAAAAGCCTATAGCTCGCTCGAGCAAGCTACTAAATTACGAGTACTGGAAAATTAGATTACCAGTCAGAATCTAAGAAAATTCAAGAGATTGCTCGAGTGAACCTTCATTTTTTTCAAATTCTGGGCTAAGATTTTCTACATAAACTAGTTCATACAGATATAATTAAACATGGACTGAACATATATTTCACCAAATTAACTATTGGAGATGACAATACATAATTCTAACATGCTTTCTGCTAATTCAATTGATTGTTACAAATCACGGAACACATAACATTTGAAGATTTTATCAAAAGCAATAAGAATAAATCCTAACATGCAATGTTCATTCTAATCATGTTTCAATTCAAAATTCAGAACAGAAATCAAAATCCTAGGTTAGTAGGTAACTAAACCTACTTCAATTCCGAAAAATAAAGCTCAAAGAAACATGATCTGTTGACGCTAAAAATGGACAGAGCCTCCTCAAGAACTTTCAACAACGTGCAAGCATCTCCTTATGAAATTCCTCTCCTAAGGCTCCCAAAAATACTGATTTCTTAGGTTTAAAAGTAAAATAGATATCCCCTAAGGTTTTTATAATCAAATCAACCTTAATTGCGTATTCAAGGCCATCAAATCGGTGTAGAAACCAATATTCTCCTCATCAACACACCATAACTCCAAATTTGTTGTTGCAGAATTCAAAAAGAGCGCTCGAGCGGCCTCCAGCTCGCTAGCAAAATACAAATCCAATTTTCTCCGATTTTAAAATATTTAACAATAGCAGTAAATTAATTATTTAATGTTTAAATAATTAAGAATGAATTAAAAAAATTTAAAATTATTACAAAAAGGACAAAAATATATAATGACAATAGTACCCAAACATTGGGAAAATGGGGTATTCACTACTCCTATGCCACCGCGTGGCGGTCGTCCAAACCCCTATACCCCTCTACCGCGACACAGTGAGGTCCACATTATTAGGCCTTGTTTGTTTTAGTGTTTTTCTATTTTTTTAGAGTAACGTTTGTGAATTATATTTGGAAAAAAAGTTCACAAATATTATTTAGTTTATTTGTTAATGACGTTGACATCATTGATTAATATTAAATCACCATATTTATTAATGACTAATGTATTAAATAATTACATTTTTGTTGTGTTCGGAACCGTTTATTTGATTCTCTTTTGGCCGTGTTCTTTAAATTAACACACAAAAAGAAATTTTGTTTTAAACACAATACTCTTTTTTCGAGAAAAGGGGTGAGAGAGAGAAAGAGAGCCTTCAATAATGCTAAAAAAGTCTAACCCTGAATTTTTATGTGAAATACTTACACTAAACAATATTTGAAAATATTTTTTTTCTAAAAAATAGATTCAGAATCTATCAACCGAACATGGCCTTAATCTTAGATTTTACATCAATATGTGATGCTAACAATTTGGGCATCCACATTGTGGGTACCAATGGAGCACAGAATAATTTTTCTTTAAAGGGGTTAAAAAATGCATTGAAAGCTTGTATATCTCTTTCATCTTTATCGTCAATGTGGTCTAATGTCGACATCTGTTGTCCGTCAATAAATATAAAATGGCTTTTTTTTAATCTCATCCTTATTCCAATCAAAACTATTCTTTTTCCTCCCACCTATCTTCTCTGAAGTTCGTCCTCAACGTTCCCCCTCTCCCCGGGGGTATTTTTCTAAAGTTTCGATGCAATAGAAAGAGATATGACTTCTGCAAATGTCTTATTTGTACTTGTTTAAACTTGAAATGTGTTGGTCCATCTTTTTGTTATGATGTTATCAAAGATGGACCAAAGTACAGAATCCTGACCCACACTAGAAAGAACTCCCAAAAGGTCTCTCTGTTGATTATAAAACACTCCAACTATTTTCCAGTGGTTAAGATATCTTCTTCACATAGGAGAAAAATAATATATTAGAATTTGACTAAAAGTGAAGTTATGAAAATATATAGTATAACTTCAAAATAGTGAATGAATTTTGGAAGATGATAACAATTGACAAGGACGACTAAGCCGACGATGCTTAGCTGATTTTTTGAATCATAAATTATATTGAGATTGAAACACGGCCTGAAGTTAGTGGCAGCATTGAAGAATTTTAAACAATGGGCGAAAGCCTGATTCAATAATAATGCACGAGTGAAGAAGAGTAGTGTTGGTTGTGAATAAATTATCTTAAATTAAAAACTACTTATATGGTTCATTCTATCAATAGTCTTTTGGGATAATAAAAAGTAAATAAATTTTGAACGCATATTTTACATTCATATAGTATGTATTATTAACTAAAGGAAAAGTCTTTGAACACAAATATTTCGGACACATTCAGACACAGATGTGTCCAGAGCTATTGGATACATGTGAATTTATAAATTATTGAGGGTCCCACGTGCATTCAATAATTCCGAACACATTTGTGTCCGGATGTGTCCAAAACATTTTTGTTCCTAGGCAATCTTGTAAATTTCCAATAATATCTTCTAATATTGGTTATGCGTCAGTTACGATTCTAGAAGATGATTCAGAATTAGATCAATTACGTTTATTAAAAATGAACAATCTCGCCAAAACTCTTTTACCTAAAGGTCCTATTAGTCTTGAATTAAAGAATCATACTGTAACTATTGAAGAGAGATCATAACTAATATTAGAGGGAGAAATGCTTCCCGGAAACATAGTTTTAAAACTATTTTATGTGGACATAAAGAATTGAACTTGGAGTCGAAGAGAAGAAAAAAGATGTCATCTTTCATGAACAAAACTCACACACGAAAAATTTATGTGGTTTAACAAATCAACTATTCATATCAATTTGATTGAGAAATCAACAATTTCAAATTAAAATCAGCGTTAATCACTCTTTTACAACCCGCATTACATATAACCATATATTTTTATCCTCAAAAAGATATGTATAGAGAGAGAGGAGAGAGAGAATATATTGTTGGATCATTGACAAATCAAAAACCAGCAACATGAAAGGAAGAAAACCATATGACCATCTCCTCAGTTAAATCATCCTTGATCAGAGACTTCTCTTCTTCTTCCACTAGAAACCGGCACACCGGACATGTTTTCCGGCACCCACTAAACCACCTATCGATACAAACCCGATGGAACTCATGCAAGCAAGGAAGAACTCGGGTGCTGCCGGAATCTTCTCCCTCCTCCATTTTCGACAAACACACAACACAACACAGCTGGTGCTGATCTCCATCAAGATCTTCACTTAGTTTCGATCCAATATCTCTATATGGTGATGGGTTTTTGATCCTTTTCCGGCCTCTAAAGCTGATGAAACCGGAGATGAAGGAGATGATCAAGTTTTTGATAACCATTTGGTTGTAGTAATGGGGATAGATATAAACATTTGTTTGTATCATTAGGAGTTTAATAAATTAGGGGAAGTGTGAGAGCAAGTAATGGGTCAGTTGTTTTGCGTGGTTTGGAAGGGTGGTTGGATAGGAGAAATGGAGATGAGGGGATATTGAGAGTTCAACACAAAAGCTGTTGCACCTAAAATAGTACCATTTATTATATTTGTTGGTTATATATGTGTATCTACATGTTGTATATATTTTAATTTGGAAAAAATTATATAAATTACTGCAAGACTTCGGGGCCTTGTTGTGCATTCTCACAAAAAACTGCCCAAACAATCGGGTAGTACTCGGGCAGTTTTTGTGTGTGTTAAAACGACGTCGTTTTGACATACATCACGCTCTGCTATGCGCACTACAATAGGGTCCACCATTCCATACATTTGAAAGCGTGTGATTCGGGTTACTTTTTCAAAGCATTAACCGAACTGAATTTTTGATGGATGAATTGCGGACTCTGAACTTTGTTCTATGAACCGCAATAATTTTCTTTCGGTGGAGTACATATTATGATGCAGCTTTCAGAACCCTTGAAAAAAAGAAAAAAATTCAAAATCCAAAGTATCATCCACGGTTTCACGATACAAAAAGTTTGGATCACTCTATAATAGTAGAGAAAAGATAGAAAGATCTTTATCATATAATTTTTTGCGTATCTATCTCTATATTTATGCATTAATTAAATAGAGGATCATTCTGAACAAATATAAATTGTAATCTCTGGAAGACATAGACTTTATTTTGTACTCATACATCTTATCTCTAAGATAAAATAAAATTTTATTTAATGGGTATAGGGGATCCAACTTGATCCCCAACTCAACCCAAATTCCAATATAACCTAATACTTCAACCTTATTCCTTGAATTTTTATTTTCTTAGTTCTGTCTATTGTAACACCGCGTATTTTATTTTAAGGATAATTATATTTGAATTCGGTTTTTGTTATTATTTACTTTTTAACAGTGTAGTGATGCTTGAGGAAAATAAAATAAAGAAACAAGAAGAGAGATATCATTTTGAAAGTGGTGGCCCTTGTAATGTTGTTGGCATTTAGATGCATAATGTCAATAGTTATTAATGGTTATGGTGGTGGTTGGATTCCAATCCACATGCTACACAATTGAAAAATATACAAATTATCGGGTCGTGAATATTTATCAATTTAATCCGATGTACTTTTAAGGTCCGAACAAAACCTGTAGCTTGTGCAGAGAATAGACAATTAGTGTCATATAGTCATTGCCAGTTGAACACCACTTTGATACTTAAATTAGAACATGTCGGATAAAATCACAATAGTGATTATACTTATCATTGATCGCGTACTTACTTAAGTTTCGTAGTCTCATATTTATAAGTCATCATGTACCTTCGTCATTTGAAAATTGAATAACCGGAGATCCCTTTCTAATTTATTGAGTATTCTGTTCCAAATCTATTCTCAATCCCTTGATTTCAAAATCTGATTATTTTCTCAAAGTACAAGAGTTTTCCTAATAGGACCCCTACCACAATTTTCGCTTTCCTTTTTCGGTCTTTTGCCATGACCATGAGGCGCATTTGGTTAACTGGACAGTGGGTCGAATCTTGGCACGACATCAAGCTACACTACTTACTTGGCCTTTGGACGAGCCCTGGGCGCGCACCTGTCTTGACCAATCTCCATCTCGGCCCAACAATCCATCTTGATCCGGATGACTAGGTCGTCCAGTCGTTCGTCAATTCAACCCACTACACATATACTTATTGTGGAGGATTGTTATGGGTGGTCTTATATTTACTCATATAAAGACAAAATATTGTTCAATTTATAAAATGGCTGCAAATTTTAGAGAGGCAGAGAGCATTCTAGGCCATAGCAGTTGTAATACTCCGATTTCTCGAAATATTATTTAAATTCTTTAAACTCATTTTATCTGTCAAAATATTTATTTAAAGGATTCTCATTTATTTATCACCAAAGTGAAAATGTTAAATATTGTAGCAAAGTTTAAACATAAAAAGACTAAAATACCCTTGCTGGATTTACTTCAGAATTTAACATAAAAACTGAGCAAAAAAAATCTAAAGGTAGGGAAGCCATGTCAAATTCTCTTCGTCGGTCATCTCCGGCTCAACCTTCTCCATTGGATCTTCGGTCCACACATCAATATCTGACATAAAACTGTCACGACCCATCCCTATATAGGAAGGATTAGTGACCGGCCAGTGAGTCCAACTCACTAAGGCCTCTAACACAATGAGTTTGAGGATTTTCATCAATCAAATCTACATAAAAGTTAAAGGTTATCAGAGTACGGTTGCATAAACAAAATAAACTAGAGTTGTGCGTGCAGACAGTTATAAGCACAAATAATACCTAACTACTTTACTCATTAACTTACTACTACGGTCATCAGAACCGGCTCAAATGTAATCAACTCAACACCTTCTATGTATAGGCAGCTAGGCGTGACATAACGGCCTTCTTGTCATCTATCATCACCTGTAATGTTGTATTATAACATTCTTAAGCATAAAGCTAGAGTGAATTCAAATATGAAATTCTACGAGTTTGCCATGTTATCCATATGCACAATGCATGTAACATAATGATCTTTTTAAACGAAATTCATGGCATAGTCCAAAGGTCAAAGCCCGGGAAAAATCATTCAAGATTGTCTCATTATGGTCCATGGCCAAAGCCGAGGACAAATATTCAAGATTGTCTCATTATGGTCCATGGCCCAAGCCGAGGACAAATATTCAAGATTGTCTCATTTACGTTCAATTCAACGGCTGCCAATAATTCGTAGGTGGGAGCTACCCCCTTATGCATCATCGCATACGTGGAATGACGTCATCCATAAACCACATTGGCCGTGGTTAACAACCTTGTTTCACACCTCTCGCTATATTCTAATCCCCTAGCGGTCGGGGTACCGTTTGAACTACTTTTCAACGTATCAATCAATGTTTTCTTAATTAACGCATGGTCTCAGTATGAACAATTCAATATGATCTAGCATGGCATTTTCATGCTTAAAACAACATATAACATTGGAATATCTCATGCTTTCATGCTTTTAAAATTATACACGTAACAAGTCATATTTGAACTCACCTTCTGTCTTGTTTGAGTAATTAACTATCTTGCCAATCTCCTACAATAAATCAATGATACTTTATTTAATACCGATGTTTAATGGTCAATGACATTAATAAAATCCTAATATTTATCGGTAATAAGTGCCAGACTATCGGTAATGAATACCCAAACTACCGGTAATGACTGCCCCAAACTACTGGTAATAAGCCCCGGACTACCGGTAATAGAAGGCAAAGATCCACCTGAAGAAAAGTCAGTGCCCCAAACTACCGGTAATAAGCCCCGGACTACCGGTAATAGAAGGCAAAGATCCACCTGAAGAAAAGTCAGTGCCCCAAACTACCGGTAATAAGCCCCGGACTACCGGTAATAGAAGGCACTGGTCCAGAAGTGCGCAAATTAAACTGAAGTGGCAGAACCCAAAATTCAGCCATGGCTTCTCTCTAATACCTCAACTAACACCTCTGTTTTTTCATTATACACTTCTATGATCACTATTTAAAGTCTAGATTAGTTTATTTCCTAGTTATATTATTATATAAACCATTAAACTAAGAGAAGCAAGGAAGTATACCCAAAACTGAGGTACTTCTTCAATGGCTTCCTCCTCTTCTTCTTCCTCTTCTTCTTCTTCTTCTTCTTCTTCTTCTTCTCTCTCTCTCTCTCTCTCTCTCTAATCTCACGCCTGACTCCTTTCTTGTGCTTCCTTTTCTCTTTTTCTCCTTGTCCTCTTCTCTCTCTCTCTCTTTCTCTATTTCTCACGGCTGAAGCTGTATTGTGAAAGGTGCTTATGACTTGTATATACTTTGAAGAGGCAAGGTGGTGGTGGCTTAAGCTTCTCTCTGTCAACTAACCAAACAACACAACTGATGACTAAGCTTAAGCTAGTCTCTATCCACGTTAAAATATCCAGCCCCCTTTGGATTGGAAAAATATCTGGTGTAAGAACTCACACCAATTCTACAAAAGCATATAATCCTCTTATTTTAAAATCACCCGCTATTTTAACTACGCCCAATCAAGTTCCGGAATTAAAACACGTTCTAAAATATCATCGGAATTAATTCGACCGAATTTTCAAATTTATCAATTATTATTATTACTATTATTATTTTTATTTTTATTTTCCCTTTTTATTTTCTTTATTTGGATCGGGGTCTCACAAAAACGCCAAGGACAGAAAAATTACACTGATGAGTTTTAACACTCAGTAGAAAAAATATTACTTGAAAACCAAACCCAAAAAACAAAATACATACAGTATGGTAAACACTTATAGCATGGCTAACAGTATCAACAAGTGCGTAGATATTCAGTACAACAAATAAGATAAAAACATATGTTGAACGGAAGACAGTGAAGTAACACATGTGTGATTTAAGTTCAATTCTTTTTTTTCTTTTAATCGGGACGACACACAATAGGAATTAGACCCACATGGAACATGATATGATGACCAATGGAAATCTAACTCAGACAAAACTGGAAGGTAATTCAAACTACCAAATTCACCTCGAGAATCTCATCGGAACAAAAGTAAAATGGAAAATCGAACAACCATAGTCACCTCGGAAATCTAACCCAAAATAGAATACAATAGGGAATCGAACCACCAAATACACTATAGGAATCTAACCCATAACAAAAGTGAAATGGAAAATTGAACCACTATAGTCACTTCGGAAATCTAACACAGAACAAAAATGCAGCGGGGATCAAAGTACCAAATACACCTTAAAAAGCTAACCAAAAACATGAACGGATCCGAAAAATCTAACCCACGAAATACCATCTTGGAAATCTAAACCATTATTTAGATTTCCAATAACTGTCAACATCATAACATTCAATTCTACTCATTGACAACAATTCATATGCAATGTATCATCATAATACATACCATCAAAGTCTCGAATGATTTCTTAAATTATGCTACCATTAAAGTGGCCCTAAAAATCCTAGGGGGTTATATTGAGAAGGAAAGAAGTATGAATCCAACGAGACTCGCCGCGTGTTAACTCTTTTACACCAATGATCGTAACCGCCCATTATAAAAGTAATAATCACATAAATGATTAGACTACCATTCAATATAAACTAATTATTTTTAAGTAATTAAATTTTATTTTTTAATTTTGAGGTTGTTAAAGCAGTAGTCCTCTGGCAATGACAATTTCAACTTCTTGATGAATGATCTTTTTCAATCAACAGTGATATTTTGCTCAATGGGGCGCAGATTTTTAGTATATTATTGTACTGACAAGTTACGAATATACCCTGACTTAAATAGATTTTGTTTTTATTAAACTTAAATTATGAGATTAATTGTTAATTTTCATGCTTATAAACGTATTTGTTTATAGTTTTAAGCTTGAAAACTCGCATCATGGTCAGAGCCGGCCCCGGGGTAAGCCCCGCAAGCCCCGGGGCTTGGGCAACCCCCCGGCGCGGGGCAACAAAAAAAAAAAATTTGCAAATACAAAAAAATATTTTAATTATTTTGTAAAAAAATTATTTTAGAGTTGCCTATTTCCTTCATATCATCGATCAAGTTTTTACATCACTTAGGCTCCGTTCAGTTGTCGAAAAAATTGTCCGAAAAAATTGTTCTAAAAAAATGAAAGTGAAGTGAAGTAAAATAAAAAGAAATCTATATTTTTGTGTGTGTTCATTTACCAAAAAAATCTTGTAAAAAAAATTCACTTGTTCATTTATCAGAAAAAACACTGGCAATATTTTTCTGAATTCAATGGTTAGTTGTGAACAAAATTAATTTTAAAAGCATATATTTTCAAAAATTTCCTTTCAATCATCATAAAACTACTTCATAAAAATTAAAATGTCGTCATGCAAGTTTAAATAATAAAAAAATATGTATTTGCAGTCCACTAAATTAAACAAATAAGAATATAAACATATATTTTCATTCCAGTAACTAAACTAATAAGAGAAATAGTATGTATTTAATATATTAGATATGTATATCATATATAAATATAATGGAATATATATATATATATTATGTAACATATAGATGAACTTAGATATACACATAATATATTAAATACATTATACTAACATACATATAAAAGACTAACATACGTTCAGTTTTTTGCAACTTTCAATTTGAACTCATTGTATAAAATATAATATATGATTATAATATATTAAATTTGTATAACATATGTATCACTATAGTTTTGGTATATATTCTACCGTGTAAAAAAAAAAGTAAGATATCCTAAAATATATTTATAGTTATTGTACTGCTTTGTATAACGTTGTATTTAAATAGATTAATTACCTTTCTATCCAATGTGTTTTGTATTTGTTTTTTATTAATATTTTGTGAAATATTAGTCCATCCCCAAAAAAAAGAATCTAAAAATATAAAATTATATTTAAAAGCTAATTCTTTTTTTTAAACTAAATATGAATAAAATTTTTCGTATTTTCTAAGTCTCTTATTTTTTAACATAATTTTATATTTTTTTAAATCTTTTATCGAGACAACCCAATAACCTACAAAAATTAGATGGAAAACAAAAATTGTAGATTCATGCTTCGATGGAGAGGGGCTTTTCGAATTTGAAATTAATAAAAACTTATATTCGGACTACCATGCCACATGAGAGATTAAGTAAATTGTCTATGATTTTAATTGACAATATACTTGAATAAGTTAAACTACAATAATTTAATTGAAAAATTTGTTTCAAAAAATGCAAGAATAACTTGTTCTCTTTGAATTGGATCGTGCTAATCATAAAGCACTATGACATTTTGATTTGAATTTTTTTATGTAATTCAACTTAAAAGTATAACGTAACTTTATTTTTATTCTTGTTTTGTTGTTTGATTATACATTTTTTAATTTTATTATGACTTAATAATATTGAGTGGGCAACTAATTTAAGGCTGGGTTTGGGCAACCCAAATGTCGGGGCCGGCACTGATCATGGTATTGGTTAGGTTTTGCAGTTTCGAAAATGAAAACTCACATTATTATGTTGGTAGCTTTCACAGTTTGAAACTTAAAAGCTAACACTATTATAATGAGTAATGAAAATATTTTGCGTAAACGGATTATTTTCATGCTAAATGTGTAACTTTTGTAGATCATAATTCTTGCCTGGAATAATTTTACGTTTATAATTTCTTTTCAAGATTTTAGAGTAAAGTGCATAATACTACTGTGGTTGATTGCTGCAATTATTGTTATGTTTAATCGTATAATAGTGGACTACAATGATGTAATTTATCACATGTTGACTTATATTTGTATTTGTAGATAGCTCTGATATATTTTATTATTTGAAATACTTCCGTAATTTTATTCATTATAAGTCCAAATTTTAAATAAATATTTTACAATATATTTATAGAGGCATCGAATGATTTTGACTCACTAACTGATCACAAATTCTAAACATCCCCCGATTGGAGAGCCTGCTGTGCGCAATGCATAAGAGATGTTGCGTGCCAAAACGATATCTTTTTGGCGTGCAATTTTATTATTTAAAATACTTCCGTAATTTTATTTATTGAAGTCCAAAATTTAAAGAAATATTTTATTATATATTTATAGAGGCATCGAATGATTTTGACTCCCTAGCTGATCACAAATTCTAACCCTCTGAATTGGGATTTGGAGAGCGTACTGCGCACAATGCACAACAGGAGATATGGTGTGGCAAAACGACGTCATTTTGACGCGTAGAACTCTGTTCGAAAATTATTCGGTTAGCACCCAACTATTCTGGCAAGTTTTACACACCACAATGACATCATTTTGGCGCATAACACGCTATGCTGAGCGCAATGCACAACAGGACCCCAAATTCCTCTGAATTGAGTGGTGACATTTATAGTTTTGTCTTTTTGTTGATAAACTATGGTTTGATGAATATTCAACATATGAAGACTATTTATGGACATTAGTTTAGAGTTTTTCATGCTATTTTATGTTCTTTAAATTTTGTTAGGTCTTTTTTTATGTTGTTTTGATACCATTAAGTTCATGGTCTAGTTTAAGTTGATCATTTTTGGACCGATATATTTGCTAAATCATTCAGTTTCATTATATGTCCAGAATCGAATAAACTGAGCGAATCAAACCAAAAGGACCAAAGCCGGCGAGTTTTTTTTTTAATCTAGATTCAATTTTGAAATTTCCAAATCAATAAATAGATTATAAAATTAACCAAAAACAAAACCAATCCATATCGATATCACCCCTAGTCACATATAGTGTCGGCTCCGACATTTGAATTTCCCAAGCCCTACATCAGCTTAATTGTCCATTTAGTATTAATAATAATTTTTTCCGATGAATTTATATGATTTTTTTCTACATTTATAGAAAAAAAATGCCCGGCGTTATGGGTTGCCCTAGCCCGGGGGCTGGCCCTGGTCACATTTAACCTGGCTCAGTTCCATTTACTCTAGGAAATAACCGAGATAAAGGATTCATTCGATCCAAACACAACTTTGTGAGAATCACACACAGTGTGTGTGAGCCCCGACATAGAAATGTGAGTATATATTGATATGCAAGTGTGTGTCATTTGTGTTCAATGATAAGACTTCTTGTCCCAAACAACCTGTGACAGAGTCTGCCAAAGCATGCTCGCAACAACGGCTATTAAAAGAAAGGCTTTTTAGTGCTTTGAGAAGTCACTTGGCAGGTCAAGATCATAGGAGCATGGAACATGGAACTGATGGAAGAATACGTACAAAGGGATAAGACCTAGTTGAGCCGTCAAATCGACCGAATTGTTGAAAGCCTTGAGCTTATGGTAGGAAATCAGCGCCATGAGGATCTTCTTTTGGAACATTTGGGTTAGGAGCCTTGGTCTCGATGGAGCTTGTCTGACCTTTTCTTTGATTATTTGATTGATTCGACGCTTAATTGACTTTTTTATCGTCATGTTCCAATCAGCGGAAGCTTCGAGGGATAAATACCACTTTTCAATTATTAATTGGGTTTCGAGTAGCACGGTTCTCATTGGAGAAAGACTCGCACTACGTGGAGGTTATAAAGGAGGAGTCGCACATGTTGGCGTAAAAAATGTAGGAATGTTAAAAGGTTGATCTTCAAAACATGAAATAAACAAAATTTTGAAAGATACTACCAATCTCCTCATCATTAGGCCAATGAGATTACTATCCTATTTGTTCGATCAAGCAAATATAGCTGATGTGTCGAACCCTGTTCTTGATTTTGAGTCTCGCATCTTTCTAGCACGTAATGCTTTTAGAACCGACATACTCCAAAGGAAGGCGTAACGCTTTGATTAACAACGACAAACACTTCCAAAAGCGACCTTCTTGAGTTTCCAAAGTAGCGCGGATTAAGGAGTTGCTCCTCCATGATGTGTGGCGGTGGGAGCTGGTACCTTCCTTGGTTTTGTTAGAAAAGGATCCCCATTTTATTTTTACAGGCCCACCGAATCCTGAAAAAGAGGTTCTTGGAAAAGTGTAATAGGAGAAGGTAGGAGTTGTCTCCACTAGATAGAGACAAAAACGGGAACCACCGAAGCTATCTACGTGGAGCATGTCGAGCCTCACATCTTTCTAGCACATAATGCTTTTAGGAAAGGTGGAAGAACCAGAATGAATGTGAACAAAGCATGAAAGCAACATATTTCAAACAGATTCACCACTCTATATGCAATGCTTTTCCAGAACAGTTCCCCCATTGCATCAATTGGGCAAATGGGGAGAAAAAGAAAAAAAATCATTTTCCACCCCAATCAGAGGCCACAGGCAATGGGGGACCTCCCACCTTTCCTCCACACAAATTTCACGTCATAGAATCACTTTCCAGGAAAATTCTTTTCTATTGATATTCTGAGAAACTAGTAAAAGAATGTGAACACATATAACCATCAAACCATTGAGAGCGAGGTCTCTTTAAAGAATTTGAGATGGTAACTAGTCATAGGAAGCATAGATACTTCTAAATGGGAGATGTACTCGTATCGTATCCCCACTTCGGTAGTATGAATCACCTACTAAAAGTATTGGATACCGATACTCGTAGATAGGTATTCTAAAAGCATCCATAATACAAAAGTTATTATTTTTGTTTTAGACGTATCAATACTTTCGGATATACTAAATCACATATCTAAAAATTCTATGAAAGTAAAATTATGGGGCTTCTTGTACAGTATTAGGGTAAAACTATTTAGAATAAAGAAAAATATAGATTTTTAACATTTTACTTACTTGATGCAGTAAAATTATTTTCGTAGTATATTGAATATCCTCATAATGTGATGTGGTTTTTATATTTTTGGATTTTAACAATTAAACAAGTAACCAAATGAACTAAAAAATAACATAAGAACCATTCTTATAAGATTATGTTTTAATTTAACGTATCCTAGCGATACATGTATCTTATTTTTTTGGATTTCATCCGTATCATATTGTATTACGTATCAGTATCCATGCTTCGTAGGTAAATTAGTCAAAGCAGAAACATCTAACTCAGAGAAAAGCAAGAGGATTCCAAATCTACCTTACTTTATAGCAGTATCATTAACATGAAAGTATCTGTATTTCGTATCAATATACATGCTCCGTATTACATATCAATATCCATGCTTAGGTAATTAGTCATAGCAGAAATATCTAACTCAGAGAAAATCAAGAGGATTCCAAATCTACCTTGTTTTCTAGTAGTACCATTAGCATCAAAGTATCTGCATTACGTATCAATATCCATGCTTAGTAGGTAATTAGTCATAGCAGAAATATCTAACTCAGAGAAGGAAGAGCTTTTCGGAAATTGGGTTATCAAGGGAAATCCAAATCTACCTTATTTTCTAGCAGATCATTAGCATGGAAGCCTCTAAAATACTGCAGCTTGTTCTAATTCTATTTCATTCCTGTAGGCCTCCCCACTTTATGCTTGCTGTCTGCACTTGGATTCCCCTACCTCTCATAAAGTAAAGGAAAAAACAGATACCTATACATATATATATTTAAAAAAACTCTACACCTGTGGCACACAAAATCCTTTGATGTTCAAATCACATAAGTAATGGGTTTATTCTTCTGCAATTTCTGGACAAACTGGAAGTAAGAAATATAGCAAAATATTCACAAAATGAGTACAGTGAGTCGCTAGAGGAAAGAATAAATCTTTATGAGTACAGTTACAATCACTTATTTAGACAAAGATCTTCAAACTGAGGGTCCAGGCCACAATAAAACATTGCACCTGACACTAAAATGCCTTAGAAAATGGGGGCCCGTTGTATGGTTGAGAATGAGTCTGCTTTGAATGTTTGCGCACTAGGGACACGGATCAAAAAACAGTGGTAAATGTTCACCATTTCATTGAAAAAGCAGAAAATAACTCCGTCGACAAAGGCCATTGCTGGGAATAGATAGATAAGCAGTGGATTAATACTGTTCTGTTCCCAGTTTTATTATGACTAAAGAGGGGATACTCAATAAGTATTGCAACAGTTGGAAAACACTTGCCTCGGGTTGGAACTGACCCGACAAGAAATTTCATTACCTTAGGACCGTTATAGTTACGGCCAAGGCCCTCTGGACCTTCGATTCGATTGTTGCCCAAGAATGTTGAGTCGGACATGTAAGCCATGTATGTGGAAGAAAGTTAAAAAAAGGGTCTTTGCACGAATCAATACTAACTCCCCGGTCAGCTGACTCTCGATTTTAGAGATTATAGCAAAAGAACTTCGTAATGGTGGAGAAGGGCTTTGCTTCGAATCCGAACAATTTCTGGTTTTTCTTCTCTTAAGATATTTATAGTTAGGACTTAATCAAGGAATCAGTTGACTCCGAAACATAAAGTAACAAGACCAAAACCCCGCGTGGACTATAAACCAACAAAAAGAAGAATGCCTCTGAGCTCTTGTTCTAGTTATACCTTGATGATTGGAAGGGGAGACAAACGTCTAAAATAACTCTCCCCCTGGAGGCTTTCTAGCAGTCCTTGCATATGAGAAAAAATTAGTCACATGAACTCGGATTATACAGGTGTCTGGTGCGAATATGAGTCTAAGTCTAAGATTCATCTAATTTCTATTTCAAGAAGCTGCGAACACATCAGAAAATTCATGTCATAGTATGTTTCTTCTATGTTTGCACAATAAATGTTGTTCAATACACTAGTTTATAATAGATTTAAATTACAAATCTGCTTACTAGATGAATGTCCAACTAAACATGTTGGATACTTATCCTATCCCGTTTATCTGAAAGTCGAAGGCGTGGATTCCTCAGTAACTTCTCCCCACGCAAAACAAGACTCCCAAATCTTTATCGTAATGTGGATAGCTACTTTGACGGATGCCAAGAACAAAGTGTCGGGTGTATGACAAGGACATCTATATATAGAACAATCTGGTACACTGGGGAAACTATTTTTGTGCTCATAGATGGCACTTCAACCAAATAAATTCCAAGATAATCCATAACAGGATGACAGGAGCTATTACTTGACATATAAGAGGTTCAAAAGATTCAAGTGCTAAGTGGCCCACTTAGAAATTAGGTTACTTAGGCACTCCTGAAATCATGAAAGCGGGCCTGCAAATTTATATATAAAAATGTAAAAGCAAGGAAGCTCAGTCATGGGCGATCACACAATTTCCTACTTTAAATACAAAGCCCAGCTTAGGCTTTAGCCCAGAGCTTATATGGCCTACCTTTTAATAAGAGATCAACCTGTTGGGCACTTGGCACTAGCTTTGCTACACCAATAGCGAGAAGAACGGAGCCGAGACAGTAAGGAAGAGGTGCAAAGCCACTAGAGCGATAGTAATAGGGCTGAATGAAATATCTGTGCTAGACCGATAGGGAGAGGATGTAGCAGGAGTTATGGGTGTAGCAGAAGAAGCAGTAGTTACGAGTGTAGCAAGAGAAGTAGCATCTCATCTCTTCTGAAGAGGTATCTACTTGCATGTGTTAAGCATATAGCAGTATAGGTAGAGAGAAGGCTAAGAGAAAATGGGTTATTCTTCTTCCCAACTAAATCGGAAGCTTAATTCGAAAGACGAGAATAGGCTCGAGGAGGATTCCAAGCATTTGTAAAACTTGTTTTACTGTAAAACTAAAATCAAATTTTAGATCCGTTTGAACGTTAGATGCGAGTTAAACTCAAAGTTGGAGCAAATTCGTGTCTCACACCAAAGCGCAATGCCTCGAGTTCTAATTTACAGACAACCTAACCGACCATTACATAGAGTCTGTCACAGAAACCAAAGGTGTTGAGAGGGTGAATCTAGAGACTGAACTAACCTTCGTAATTATTTGCACAAAGGGGATGATATCCTATCTTTCCAACAGTACTACCCTGGGACTGAAATCCGGAAAGAAAACAGCGACATATCTAATCACTTTGTTTTAGTGACATATCTAATCGGACTAAATAAGATTTGAAGAGTTGTCATGATCATTCACATCAATTTCAACAGGCAGGATGACGAAGCCGTCTCCTCAGATAAAGATGTGACGTGACTCCCAACAAGAACCACTTTTTCTATTGTGATTTTTTTCAGTTATGCTTACCATCAGTCAAAAGCAAATATCGTCCCCCATGCTCCCACGGTCCACTTACTGAGGAATAGAAACTAAGGACCTGGGGCCAAAACAAGATGGGTTGCGGTATAGAGCCATCAGTGCAGTGGAGGATGACAAAGGACGTGCTCATATGGTTCGTAGAAGGATATGATCAATCCCTCCAAGTTAAACTGGTACTTGTATGCATATGGTAGTACACACTTCTCAGATCTGCTGTGTTTCTTTCCTTATCTGGAAGTCCCTCTTGGCCCCGTTTGATAAACTTCTTCGTTGATTGGGATTCGTAAGGTGGTAGGATTAGGATGAGATTCGTAATACCAAGGGATTATTAAAACCAGTGTTGTATGTTTGTTTGTACTCGGGATAGGATTAATAGTGCATGGTTAGTGTTTGTTTGCAAAGGGGGTGGATGGGATTAAAATATATATTTTCCAAATTTGCCCTCACCTTGATCTTTCCAAAAGAAATGAAAAATAATGTCTATGGCTAACAAAATGAAAAATAAGCAATCTTTTTTTATTTATCTATTTTAAATTTCTATAAGTATGAAATCTTTTACAAATAATTGTTTGTAAATAAAAAATCAACATTTGTCATATCTATATTGGATTTTTAGAGCCATACAATTCTCTATCTCTTTGTCATAACCTACCATGGTGAGTAATCAGCCAACTACATGAGAGGTAGATTATACTCCTTAATAAAGAGCAGACAAAAAAATAACAAGATAATTCATTCTCAACACTTTTTTAAATGAAACCCGTTTCTAAATAAATAGAGCAAAATTATGTTCAGAATTTTTATACTGTCCAAACTTTTTTTTTTGGTTCAAGCAAAAATATACCGATGTTAACAAAATTATTATTTTTGTTACTTAATTATAAAAAATAAAAAAATCTAACATTTGAATAACTAACCATTTGGACTGTGGTAATTATTGACTTATTGGCTTATTGTTTTTTTGTCCTTTAGTGAAATTTTTTTACAATTTTTTGTTTTTTATCAATTTTTTTATGGTAATTAGTTCGTCTCGATAAGAGATTTCAGAAAAGTATAAAATTATGACCAAAAATATAAAAAAATTCAAAAAAGACAAAAACAAGCCCAAAACAGTCTATGTTGACTTATTTGCGTCCTTAGTGATTTTTTTTAACATTTAGACATAATTTTATATTTTTTAGATTCTTTTCGTCGAGACGAACCAATAATTACCAAAAACTGACGTAAAAATAATAAATACAAAAAAATTTGAATAAAGACAAAAAATAAGTTATTAAGTTAATTTTGGCCAAATAGACCCTTTGTTAGGGGCAAATAGGTCAATAAATTTAGTACCATGGGATAGGATTACCAATACCTGGTCCCCCCAGGTATTAAGAATGTGGACAAATGGTGGGATTGGCTATCCCATGGGTTTCATAATCCACCCAATTTTTGCCAACACAAACACTCAATTAGGATCCCATGGGTTTCATAGTCCCAAGAGATAAAGTGAGGAGGGTTAACAAACATGGCCCTTAAGTTTAAGTCTCCAGACTTCGACAAATACAACAGAACAGGTATCCTTATGCACACGAACACACATTCTCAAGCTTAGAACCCTCACAGCATTGCACCAAGCAAAGCCCATAAGAATCCTACCAAATAAAATACTTCAAATCCAGCTATTATGCTTTGTCCAATGTAAGAGAATAAGGGTCTTGTAAAATTTTCCATTCTCCTTGTAGACATCCAAACACCAGTACAAAGAATTACAGAATGCACAAATAATTGAAGCTCTTACAAGTAGTTCTCTAAGGAAAAGTTGTGCAGGCAATTACAAAGATGTAAAGATACTACAGAAAAACAAGTGAACATAACTCCTACTTGAACGCATCACAATGCAAATATGCGATGATACCTCCTCTATCTGATCTCACGGTCTACAAGTTACCCCCTCGACTTTCCTTTTTTATCAGCTGAATCAACAGCAGCACCCTGAGGTTTGCAAATACAAAGATGTGAAGATACTACAGAAAATAGTGGAACATAACTCCTATTTGAAACGCGGCACACGCGAATATGCAATACCTCCTCAATCTGATCTCACAGTCCACAAGTTACCCCCTCGACGTTCCTTTCTCATCAGCTGAACCAACAGCAGCACCCTGAGGTTTTGGCAGGTCATCAATGTCGATTATCTTCCCATCGTTTGGCACGAGGCAAGGGATCCCATCCACAATCTATTCAAATGAATAAGCACGAGAAAATTACATCATTCTATAAGAAAGTCATAGATACTAAAACAGTTTTTAGGCTCTATTTCCCAACCACCATATCTAGAAAGAGTACCCACACTTCTCTTCTTTTGTTCTAGAAACACTGACTCGTTTCTGAAATGACCTGAATTCGTGGAATTTTCATTTCATATGTGCTCGGGGCCTGGGCTTGGTGTTTGAAGGCCTGACCCTGAGATTGGCGGGGTGTTACCAACTTATCCTCCAAAGGGAAATCCATTCTGTCGAAGTAGACTTCGTTCCACCAGTTCTTCAATCTTGTTACGGTTCACCAAAGACTCAAATCTAAATTGTTAGAATGAAGAGGGAATCTACATAAGATTTGATTTGGAAGGAAAAAAGTCATCTTCAAATCGTTCAAAAATGGAATTGAAGTTATTCAACCCAAATTATCAACCTTCTATAAGATAACTACTTTCTAACAAGCAACAATATTGTCAGAACAAAACGTTTTGACTTTAGTATATCGTACTAGGTACGTACCGTTTTGTGAAATATCTTATCAATGGAAGGTACTTCATCTCTACTCTTTAGGAGATATATTCAGGTGCATTTAGTGCAATCAGCCAATCACCAATAAGGAAATAGAACAGCAGAATCCAAAGATAGAAATCACTTGGGCATGTCCCCACCCATCAAAACGTATAAGATAAAATGGACTTCCACTTCTATTATTATTTAGCATCACCTACACTCTCTCTTAAGCTTGTGCAGCTACTTGGGGTGTTGAAAAAGTTATTGGTTCCCTGAGCTACTATTGGTATAGTGTCCAATCATGGTGTAGGTAAGCTTAGAAAAGTTGGACAAAGCCGGTGTTGAGCTTCTGCTGCCTACTCTATCTATTAGAGTTTACGTGCTCCTCAAATAATCTAATTCCCGTCTGACCAAAAGCTGCCATCTATGCCACGGGACTAAGAATTCATGAAAGAAACTCTTGCAGCCTGGCGAAAGGACAAGTAAGATCCTTGCTACAAATGTCTGGGGGACATCATGGACTTCAAAACTAATAATTATCTCCAATATTTCATCATATCCAAGATATAAAGAGGGAAATCCAACCCTTTAAACAGGGATTTCCATTGAATCCTCCTTTCATTTCCTATGTCTTTTTCAAATCTAATTTCACAAAACGGGTTGGTCCCAACTCCCAAGCACAGGCATGGCAACTAAAGTTTCAATTGGGAATAAGCTACCACTGGAAATAAAGTTTGTTCATAGAATTTCATGTGGAAAGTGTCCGAATTTCGAGACTTTAGGAACAGAAACTCACCGGAAAAGAAACGCCGGTGGCATCGCTGATCAGAGAATTGGATTCCTCACATATCCTGTGAAAGAAGCAAAATTTCAAAGGATGGGGGTAGTGCATATGCTTTATATCGTAGTTAGGGTTTAAGAAGAACCAATGGATTAGAAAAATAGAAAGAGTCTTAGGGGTTAATTCGCAATAAAACTAACCTCAGGGGTTGTTTTGACAGCGGGCAAACCAGTATTTCTGAAAGGGTTTTGCTGATTACCCGCCCGCCATCTCTGAGCAGCACTCTGCTCATCTTCACCATCTCGACTCTCTCGCTCTCCCTAGGGTTCAAATATATATACACATATAAATAGAGAGAGTATCCCGTTACGGTGTCGTTTTATGATAATGCAGAGAGAAACACAGTCGTTTGAGGACATAAAGCAGGCCTGATGGCGATATAGATATAGAGAGAGAGAGGAGGAGAGAGAAAGAGAAGTTAATTGCGACCAGGGTTGAGAAGAATGGTCGTTAATGGCGGGACCAGCTCCATTAACGGAACTAAAGCATCAAAACCAGGTAGCAGGTGAATGGCAAGAGGAGTCTCCATTCGAGAACTCCTCCGTCTCAGAAACTCTCTTTCTCTCTCTCATCCCACTCCAGTCCATTATTTCAAACCCACTGTTTCCACTTCATCTCCATGTTGTTTTTCAAGTTTCTCAGATTTGGACACAACCCTTAACCGGTTCAAGATTTGTTACAACATGAAACAACTATTTCAAATCCAAGCCCATTTGATAGCTTGTGGTGTCTTCCAAAACCCATCATTTTCCGGCAGAGTTTTGAAGTTTGCAGCTGATTTGGGTGATCTTAATTACACAATCTTGGTTTTTCGATATATCAAGTTCCCAGATGCGTTTTGCATAAATTGTGTTATCAAGGCATATGCTTGTAGTAATGTCCCAGACCAAGCTGTGATTTTCTATTTTGATATGCTGAGAAATGGGTTTGCTCCCAACAACTTTACTTTCGCTCCACTGATTAGTTCATGTGCAAAGGCCGGGTGTCCGAAATCAGGGCAAAAATGTCATGGCCAAGCTACTAAGAATGGTGTTGACTGTGTGCTGCCAGTGGAGAATTCGTTGATTCATTTTTATGCGTGTTGTGATCTTATTAATTTCGCGAGGAAGATATTTGATGAAATGCCAGTAAGGGACTTGGTGTCTTGGAACTCGATTGTAGATGGGTTTGCCAAGGTTGGTGAACTGGAGGTTGCTCATATGTTGTTTGATAAAATGCCGCAGAGGAATATTATTTCTTGGAACATTATGATTACGGGGTATTTGAATGGTGGGAACCCAGGATGCTGCTTGAAGTTGTTTAGGAAAATGATGCACCGGGGAATGAGAGGCAGTGACACGACTGTGACGAGTGTGTTAACTGCTTGTGGTAGGTCAGCAAGACTGAAGGAAGGAAGATCGGTTCATAGTTCTCTCATCAAAAGATTCATGTGTTCGAGTTTGATCATCGATACAGCTTTGATAGATATGTATAGTAAATGCGGGAGGGTGGACGTTGCCAAACTAGTTTTTGATAGGATGTCTGGCAGAAATTTGGTTTGTTGGAATGCAATGATTTTGGGCCATTGCATTCATGGCAATCCAGAAGATGGTCTATCTCTATATGCCAAAATGCAAGATACAACATGCTCAATAGACGTAGAAACATTTTCTGACGACAATATTAAGCCAGACGAAATTACCTTCATAGGCATCTTATGTGCTTGTGCTCGCTGTGGGCTGTTGACAGAGGGCAGAACCTACTTCACCCAAATGTTTGACATGTTTAGTATAGAGGCCAATTTTGCACATTATTGGTGTATGGCTAATCTCTTTGCTGGTGTTGGTCTAGTACAAGAAGCATTGACTATCATAAGGAGCATGCCCGTCAATAAGGATGAGTCCTCCGAATCCTTGTTATGGGCTAGATTACTTGGCGCATGCCGGTTTGAGGGAAATGTGATTTTGGGAGAACAAATTGCCAAAGCTTTAATTGAATTGGAGCCTGAGAATCCCTTATGTTATGCATTGTTGTCGAATTTATATGCCGTAGCAGGTCAATGGGAAGATGTTGCTAAGATGAAGCAGATGATGAAAGAGCGAGGGGTTAAAAAAGTAGCGGGTTGTCGTCTCTTTGACTTAAAAGAAGTTGTTCACAACTTAAAGATTGGAGACAGTTGCCAACAGCATATGCAGGAAGTAAACATCACGATGGCTGAACTGGCTCAGCGACTAAGCTTGTTGTCCGATTCTCAAAATCCACCATTGCAAAAAATGAAAACCGAAAGCTAATGCATGCGCCAATTGGAAATCAAAACTTTGCTTTTCCTTGTGTCGCTTCCCTTGATGTGTTTAACAGTTGTTGAATTATGGCCATCCTGAAATATGGGCAAGGCTTGGCTTGTGAGGAGGCTGTTAAATTTCAACGAGTATGTCAAATAGTGATGAAGATGAGTGTACTTTCCAAGATAGAGACCTCATAATTTGGTAAAGATTACCCAAGTTTCTTTCGTCATAGCCGTTTCTTTCCGTCCACACGCCCCGGCATAGAGCTTCGCTTTTGGTCCTTCGGAAGAATCAAAAAGGCTTTTTAGTACCGGTCCAGTGGTGTCTACGAAGAGTACATATGCGAGTGGAAACAACCATTGGAATCATTGCCTTCTATTTGGCTCGGAAGGAAGGGACTTATTCTCTTTTTAAGTGCTCTTTTTATGTCTGGGTGGTAATTACCGTTAGCGTAGAGCACTCCTCGTAAGCAAGTCAGCTACTCCATCTTAGGCCTCCGGCGTGCACAAAGAGGGAGCTGAAACAAGTCGTTGATTGAAGATCAACTGTTTTAAACACTAACATTCTCAGCCTCTAACGAAACTGTTGCGCAAGATAGCAACCTGGGGAACAGCGTTCTCTTTCGTATGTTTTCTGGCTCATCACCTCTTTTTTTTATACTGTACCCAACAACTATTTTTGATCTAGAATCAATCTCTTAACACATTGCTTTCACTTTTTGGATTAATAAGTAACTTGATTTTGCTTTGGTTCAAGCATGGTGAACTCATATTATAGAATATTGGACTATACCGGCTTGCTTGATTTATTTGGTAACTGTGTTTCTGTCATTGGGGGTTAAAACATGAGAGTTAGATACCGGTGATCTGTTTGAACTTACTCGGATGAGGTAACTTACATTTCAGAAAGCAACGCAATTATTTTCCGAACTCTAGTGTCAAAACATCTTGATGCCACAATAGCAATCATCAAAAAGGGCAATTTGAATCAAGGGCCGAAGAGCCTCATGCTCTTCAACTCGGCCCTTGACCTTGAACCTCTTCCCAGTGGTTCTTTCTACCCCTTATAAGACTTTCAGAACATTGAAGGCGTAGCTTTGTCTTCTCTTTCTAATCCTTCCCCTGTGTACCTATCTTGCTTCCAAAAACTTCCAAAACTTTTTACTCAGGATAGGTACGATTAGGCCAGGACAGTACCCATGAAGTGTATGGACAGTACTCCTGCATGCAATGTTTATGTGTGCTTTCCCTTTGGAGTTTTTTGTCACCTTCATTCAATTATCTATCCAAATGGTTATGCAGGAAATGGATGATCATGATCATAGCTATGATATAATCGGCGATCAAAAGGTACTGAAAAATCATTATGCCTAGGCTTATGGCAGGATGGAAATCCCCCTTTTCTAGTTCTGCGGCTACTGTAGATAGAGGCTTCACTTTCAGCGTAGTTCCCTTTACGGTTCAGCATGATTTGCTTACTTCTGTTTGTTTGAAGGATTCCATGAACATCTTGAAAGGTAGTGACACAAGATAATTCACTGAATGATTGCTGGCTTTACCGGAGGTTTCTCGCTCGAAGACTGGATATGACTAGAGGTCCTAGAAATAGTAAAGATGATGATTCAAACTTCCATTTTTATTTCGTTTTATCGAATAGAAATCTGCAGACATTCTGCAGAGTTCGGCATCACATTGACAACTTCTTTTCTCTCCATAATCGATAACTTGAGTTTCCACCTATCGCGCATGGTAATTTCATTGGTAACTTTTTTTTTGGATGATGGGTCATTTGTCCAAATTTAACATTAACTCTAACTATCATTCAAAAGTCTAATTCGCTCGTCCGTACTACCGTTATCTGTCCTTCATGTTGCTCCCCCACTCCAACTTGTTTTGGCTTTATACCTCTCTCCAGAACAATCACGCGACAAATCTTAACGCGCACTACCCAACACACAAAGAATTGCGATTCATTGAACGGAGATTATTTTGATTCTTTTTCTTTAATCTACAAGGGCAGGTAAGTAAGGAGTTGAAAACGAGTCCTTCAGAGGGCTCTTCATTCTCAATGCAAACTAGCTCTTACTTGTGTTTAGTGAGAAGGTTACTTAAGATAAGAGGTGAATATAGCCCTAGTTGTGATTTCTTCCCCGGAACAGTTGTTGACCGAGGCCGTTGTGTTGTTCGTGTTAGGCGAAGTGAATTGGGAAATATAACTGTTGCATATTTAAACTCATTAATGTTTAATTTGCTTCATTATGTTCGATATAAAGAATGAGAGAAGTCATTAGTGCCAAAGTTGTATGTTGTTTTTCAGCTTACTTCCTGTAGTGAGAACAAAACGACGTAATTTTACTTATTTTTTTAAAATCATAACTCATATTAAAATTTACACTAATATTAATATTTCTCTTCTCTTTCTCATTTGTTTTTTATTTTGATTCCATGCCTTATTTTCTATTGCATCTCTCTCTGGTCTTCAGCCCTTCAATAAGTCTAATTGTGGTTCGGGCCGAAGAATAAAAGATTTAGACAGAGAAGAGATCAACACATAAGGAGGAAGATTTAAACTCTCTCTTATATTTAAACTTTCTTGATATAACTTCTACATTCGATAATATATAATTTAATGAGATTTTTTTTGCTTTCGCTTATAATATGGATATACGACACATGTTTAATAGTATTGTACACAGAATCGTTCGAAACACGTTGAACTTATATATTATTTTGTTGGTTTCATATACATCGAAAAGTTTTGAACCCATTTGTATTTGGATTTGGGTACCAGAATTTGTCTATATATCTTTATCCTTGTTCAAAGAGGAAATCTAGAAACACACATTTTAAAAGATCTAGATATAGATGTGTTCGTAACAGTAAATATGCGAAGTGTTCCGAAAGAATATGAATTCTATGGGTATCAGGCTATTCGAAGTAATACTAGGAACATAGAGGTTCCGGATACATTCGGATACAAATATATTTGAAATTATTGAATCTAATGATTTTGAATACATTTAGGCCCTATTTGGGCTGTGGTTTTTATGTGTTTATTTATTGAAATTTTTTTCGTCCTTATTTGAAATTTTTTTGCAATTTTTTGTTTTTCATCAATTTTTTTTGATTTATTGGTTCATCTCGACAAGAGCTTTCAGAAAAGTTATCAATCATCGGCTACATTTGAAAAAAGCTCAGAAAAGACAAAAATAAATAAAAAAACAGAGTTTTTTGTACTTATTCGTCGTCTTTAGTGACTTTTTTTTAACTTTTTGACACAATTTTATACTCATTAGATTCCTTTCATCAAGACGGACCAATAAACTACAAAATATTGAGATTTAAACAACAAATGCAAAAAAAAATGAATAAAGACAAAAATTTTGAATAAATATAAACTAGAGGCCAAATAGGGCCTTATATTCAATCCAATAATTCTAGATGTATCTGTGTCTGAATATGTCCGAAACTCTTCTATATATGTGGCCACATACATACATATCGCCCTTCCAAGCGCTCTACGGTATTGCCACGTACTCAGTCTATTTTAGGTCCATTTGGACTGTGGTATTTATTGAAATTTTTTTCGTCCTTATTTGAAATTTTTTTGCAATTTTTGTTTTTCATCAAATTTTTTTGATTTATTGGTTCATCTCGACAAGAGCTTTCAGAAAAGTTATCAATTATCGGTCAAATTTGAAAAAAGTTCAGAAAAGACAAAAATAAATCAAAAAACAGAGTTTTTTGTACTTATTCGTCGTCTTTAGTGACTTTTTTTAACTTTTGGACATAATTTTATACTCATTAGATTTCTTTCTTCAAGACGGCCAATAAACTACAAAACATTGAGATTTAAACAATAAATGTGAAAATAAAAAAATAAAAATAAAAATAGAAAATAAATATTAACCTTCTACAGTCCAATACAGCTCACGCCTATGTGGCCCTTCCAATTCTCATCTTCTCACCCCTAGAGAGAGAGAGAGAGAGAGAGAGAGAGTTAGGGCTTCGATTGAGAGCGTTTTATTGCAGCGGCAGAGAGAAGCAAAGGAGAAGCGAGATGTCGTCGGCGTCGAAGAAAATCACTTTGAAGAGCTCCGACGGAGAAGCGTTTGAGGTGGAAGAGGTTGTGGCGTTGGAATCTCAGACGATCAAGCACATGATCGAGGACGATTGCGCCGACAGCGTCATTCCTCTTCCCAACGTCACGAGCAAGATCCTTGCGAAAGTGATCGAGTACTGTAAAAAGCACGTCGAGTCTCCTAAGACCGACGATCGATCTGCTGAGGATGAGCTCAAGTCGTGGGACGCTGAGTTCGTCAAAGTCGAACAGCCGGTTCTTTTCGATCTTATTCTGGTAACATGTCTCTCCTCTTGATCCCCCTTTAGGTTGACTTTTTAGGGGCTTCTAGTGTTCTTATCTCCTGTTCGGCTTCCTTTTGGTTGATGAGTACGATCTGTTCGACTAGTCACTTGCTGATTTTACTCGCGCGATTTGTCAACCGGTTAATGTTTCTCTTATTTTGACTAGCCATTGCTCTTTGATCTCAATCTGTTATAATCTCTCTTCTTGATCCCCGTTTGTATGATGTTTTTATTCGTTTCAGTTAAGGCTTCATATCTCTGTGATTTTAATTTGGTAAATTAGCGATGATCTGTTTGATTAGTTAGTTTTTTTCCCCCTGATGACCGTGTTTACTATTGTTACTGTTGAGCTTTACTGGATAGTAATGAGGTTTTAGACTTGCTGGTTGTCAGTTTAGATGGATTTGTGACCCATTAGTGCTTCCACTTTTGTATGATCGTTTTCTGTGTTTTCGTTTGATCTACATTTGATATCTTTTTGGTGGATTATTGGCCAACTATTTAACTAGTCACTTGTTTGTTGTAATTATACAATTCCCTTTTGTCACTCTATCAGGGTTTTCTTCTCTTGATCCCCTTTTATATGAGGGTTTTATCCGTGTTGGTGCCTTTTGTTGGAGTTTTGGTGGCTCTATTTGTGGAGTTTTTAGTGTCAGCGAGTTATAGAAAGCTTAAGCTACTTCACTGTTATGTTAGATATAACTGATGATTCAATTGCTTACTTTTGAGTATCAATTTCGTGAGTAAGAATCTTTGGTGAGAGCCTGGGACGGATTTATCCAGTTGAAAACTGGGAGGGTGGTGAAACATATTATCAGCAAAATCCTTTCATATGTACCAAATGTCATATTTATTTTACTTTGATTTGGTGTGTGGAAAATTTCTAGAGGTGGGGTTGCCAGCACCTTTTGCAGACCATTTATTTGCGGTGTTCTTGCAACGTTCTCTTGCTTACAACCTTAAAGTGACCTTTTAGCAATCAAGATTTATGGGAGCTTGTGTCGGAAGGGAATTGGGGAGGCTGCTGTGCATTGTCAAAACGACACGCAAAACACTGACTGAATTTTGTTTGGTCAGCGTCCAACTGTTCGGGCAGTGTTTTACGCTCCAAAATGATGTTGTTTTGGCGCGCAGCAGGGGCTGCTGTGCGCAATGCACAACAGCATCCCCTGGTCCGTGCCCGAAGTACTGTTTGGTCTTCCCTTTGTCTCTTTCTTGGGTGTGTATGCAACTAGTCAAAGACGCTCCTGCTGGGATTCTGGTTGGGTCATGTCCTCCAATGTTTGTTCAACAAATAAATTTACGTGAAAATTGCAGTATTTAAACCTGTCCTTGTGTTTGATGTAATTGCAGCTCTGACCTTAGTACCAGGAACAGCCTATGGCAGTGGCAAATACTCCTCAGAACCTGTGCTCCTAAGTCAGACTCTCTTAGGAACGGTGCCCCCATCAAGAAAGCAACCCACTCCCAACTAGGATAGGACCTTTTAGTATATAAATCCAAAAGAAACAGGAGTGAAATATGGTATAGGCATAATACATACTAATATTTGTTAAAAAGATATTTGAAATTAATGCGAATTACGCCAGGGGGACAAATGTTGAGCATACGTCAATGTCACCCAACCTGACACTGATAAAGCCCACGAGGTCCCATGATATGAAACCTAACATATCCCTAGACCTTACAGCCCTGCACCCAACATCTTGTTGGCCACTGAAGGCGTGACTTTTGTCGTCTGCAAATCAGGGTCTCAGCCCCAATATATCTTACCTCCCTATCATACTGACCTCATAGGTCTGACTTAAGGCCTAAGAACTAATTTGTGTCTTAACTCACCTATTTACATTGACAAATTATAATATTAAGTAGTATTCCATTTAATTTATTCCTAAATGCTCCCCGGGGGCTCCCAAAAAGGAGCCTCTGTGATCCTTCGCTTCCCCACCTCATCCCCTGCCCCTGCTTCGTGCAACTAGGGTTCTGACTAGTGGTGGCTTTTTCTTTTTAATCTTGTGATCTATACCTGTTAGACTTAGCTAATTTCAAGTCGCTTTGATTGTAAATGCTTGGATTCAGTGCATAATTACATTATGATTCACTAAGCCCGTAAATTGTGTTTGCTTGTGCATAAATTTGGGCATACTTGTTTTACATTTGCCCATGGGGGGTAGTCAAGGGCTTTTCATTTTGTTTTGATTTTTGTTTTAGTTTTTTGTAATTCTAATCTCTGGTAGTTGGGCCTCAAGATATTGAATTAATATCCAAAAATTATTAGTAACTTGCATTCAGAAGTTTCTCGTCCACTGCACCACTCTTTCTTAATGTGCCTGTATTTCTCATCCTGTTTGTGTATGTTTTGTGCCTTTAGCTGATGACATTCCTTTATCCAGATTATCTCACAAACGTTTTCCATCTAATCATCTGTCGTCTTCATTCTTCCCTGCTGTTCTGTCCTCGTAAATTTTCCCATTTTCATCTTATGCCTAGATTTCCTCTCCAGAGCCAAGTGCAGTTATATATTTGCCTGCACCTACTATATCTATACCTATAAGGCATCTCAGAAAATATTTTGCTTGCTGATGAATACCATTTATAGTTTGTGGTGGTTATTTGCAACTCTTTGTACTCGTAGAGTCTCATCCATCCGGTAATTGAAAAATACTCGTAGAGTCTCATCCATCCGGTAATTGAAAAAGAAAATGAGTGTTGAAGAAAAGGGTAGAATACTTGGGGGAAATCTGTCACGAGTGAATAGTTGGGTAAACCAAACCAGACAAGCTGTAGGGAGTGGAATTCGAGGATTATTTTCCGGACCTGACATGAGATTGAGGGAACTCTGAAGTGATGGAACTGTTACTTATAGACGTTAAAGTTTCTAACTGATGGTCCTAATCTCTAACTGCGGTAATCATAGATGGTTTGAACTGGCATATATGGTCCTAATCTTTCTCTCTCTTCCTAGGCTTTTTAAATTTGTTAATGTCTTCCTTAGGCTGCAAACTACCTGAATATCAAGAGCTTGCTGGATCTGACATGCCAGACAGTTGCGGACATGATAAAAGGGAAGACTCCTGAGGAAATTCGCAGGACCTTCAACATCAAGAACGACTTCACTCCCGAAGAGGAGGAAGAGGTCCGTAGGGAGAATCAATGGGCGTTTGAGTGAGAAATTGGTTGTATGGTGAAGGCAAATTTGCAATGAAACTGTAATCAAGAAATATGGTGGATGTTGAAGAATATGACCATCGCTCTGTTTAACTCCAATACTATCTATTTTCATGTCCTGAACACTGAAGCTCTTTGAAATGTAAATAACAGACTGAATATTGGGTGGTTTTTATTGAGGTGATTGAGACCTTGAACAGCTTCCAATCCCACCATTGTCTGTGATATAATTCTCTGGTATATTGTGTTGCTCTTTTGTTGCTGCGATGTTTGCAGTTTATGTGATGGTTTTCTAATTGAGCGAGTCTAGGAACATTTTTTCTGTGCACAGATTTGAACATAGATGTATCCGATTGTTGCATCTGTGTTCGGATTTGTGCACAAAATGTTGTGTTCCAGAAACTCTGTCTAATATTGATGGTTTAAGTTATGTTTGTCCCTAGGCTGTGACTTTTGTTCTCTGCACCCGAAATACCACCCATAGTTGAAACCACGTTGTTGCTGTAGGGATTCATGAGATGAGAGGAACCGTGGTGGTTTTTCCCGCGGTGCTTTTGGTGACCGGGTGTTCTCACTTAAATTGTACCATTTATTCAATCATTGGGCCCATGCATTTTCTGGTTAGAGATTAACGTTTTGTGGATTAACTTGGGATTTGTTCAAGGATCTATTGATTTATGTAAATATCTTGTACTACTGGCTTTTGTAAATATTTAACGTTTTCTTTGACTAGAGAAGTCATTTTTGGAGGCAAAATTACACGTTTTGGGATTTGCTTGCTCCGTTTTTAGAACCTCTCCAGGGTCCAAATGGATCGGACGGGACTTGGAGAGGTTGCAGTGTACTTTTATATAGTACTTGTATGATGCGGGTAATACGATATAATTTTGTTCTCTCCGTCTTTGAAGCCTAATAAGTTAAAACGATATAGTTTCAAGGACAAAATATCAAGTATTATGTACGTGCTTAATATATAATATAAGTAGATTTAAAAATCATGTTAAGAAAGAATGTTTACACGCTTGAGGGAGTTTGAATATGTTATTTTATGAATGAAAAATAAATAGAAAGAGGAGAACTATATTGGTGAGTTCCATTGATCTTTAAACACAAGCCATTTATATGATAAAATAAGATAATGACAAGTCCATCGATCATCAAAGAATCACATGAGAAAATCTTAATTTTACTCAAATTTCATTTGCATTCGACTATTATGATCTTTCACAACTTCTGATTGGCCTCATTAAAAAGTCAAAACACAAAATCGAAGTCCCAATAGCTTCAGGTGGAGGAGGAGTGTAAACGCCACGAGAGTAAGATGACACCTCTAAGGTTCATGTGGGAGAAGAAAATTTCGGTTCCAACAAGTTGAATCATAAGCGCAAGTATCAAAGTAACAATAGTCCCAAAAAGGTAAAAAGGAAAGGTCATGAGATTGTAGGTTGTTGACATTGCAATAATTTTGATCATATCAAAAGAGATTATTGAGCCGTAAAAGGGCAAAAAACTAGTTCAAAGATTAAGTGATTTAATTACAACCTATTATTTTTATTTAAATCAAGATGTTGAAATTTGATATCATTGCAAATGATCATCGAGAGATGTTTCATATATGAGTACCTTCAAACATAACTTATTGCTATTGATTCAATGATCCTGATAGGACGTGATAAGCGAAAATTCATTATGAGAGACCCGTTTAAGAAACCATTTCGTTTCAATCAAACTGAAAAGATTTCTATGTCGAAGAGAGACATCATATTGTATTGACAAATATCCATGTTGCTCCATCACCTTGAATCCAAAACCTCAACATAACCATCAAACTAACTCAATCGCATATAAATGTCTGTCTTTCAAGTGATGAACGGTAAATTTTACTACAGGATGATTCCCGCTTAGAGGGGCGATTTACAAGAAAAAGTGCATAGATTTACCCGAACCTAAAAAGCCAAAAAAAATTAATAAGAGTAACAACCCCGTGCTAGTACCATCAGATGATAGGTCATCCTATTGAAAAAGCAAAAACCCTTTGCCAAGAAAATGCCCCTTACGAGTCCATCGATCAAGAAGGCGTAAGGCCCCGAAAGGGAAGAAATTTAGACTACCTAGCTCCAGACAACAATAGAATAGGGAGGAAAACTCATAGATAGTTTACGGAAAGAGTGAATGCATAATAGAGAACCAATTAATAAAGAAATAAAACCAAAAAAAATTAAACGAAAGAAATTATATCGTACAACTATAGAGCAATTTGAATACTTATGCTGAATCTGAAAGTAGATTATAAAAGCTAATTTAAACCTATGTAAGGCTAATGGATACCATTGGACTTCTCTATGATACACATTCTGAATCTGAAAGTAGGTATCAAAAGCTTCTTTACATATCTATGCAAAGCCAATGGCAGAAGAGGAATCTCACCAAAGGGCATATCTCTGTATAACACACTATGAATCTTTAAACAGCTACACAGTTTTACCGAGTCCGGTTTTGTACACCTGCGGGTGGACAAACTTTGTTCACCCTTGGTTGCGTGGAACCACTTTAAGATCACACGTCAATGATCAGAATCATCTACTTTGTACAGATTTAATTTTTTAAGATCACACGAACAAATTCAATTCAGATTTAATTTTTTTTCAAGCACTTAACGGATATCCAGTTGAGCACTTGAGCTGAATTTTTTCGTGGTAACCTAAGAAACTAATTTAAACAAAATAGACGATTTTGAATCGAAGTGAGATCTCGATGTGACCTCACGCAGCCGAGGGTGAACAAAGTTTATTCATCCGCGGGTGAACAAAACTTGAACCCAGTTTCTTCCATCTTAGGATTCCATGTACTGAGTGGGTGGAGGGCTTGTTTTTGTCTTCCCAGGACCTGCAAAGTTCGATTTAGGTCACAGATTACAATCATATTCTTTAGACAAGGAACAATAACTGAATAGATAAAAAATTAAGCTACTAGAACCCCCAGGGAGAACTAGAAGGTGTAGCGTTGAGAATATAAATAATAAAATTACGATCTCTCTCTAACAACTTAAGCTTTTAATAAATTGGTGGTTAACAATCTAATATGGTATCAGAACAGGTAATAGACCACCTACCTAGTCATTAAAATTTACACGTGTTAACCCACTTATTGAAGACAGTCTGGCTACAAGTGAGGAGGTATGTTGAGAACGTAAATAATGAAGTTACGTCTCTCTAACAACTTAAGCTTTTAGATGAGTTAGTGATTAATAATCTGATAAACAGAATAAAAAAAAAATTCAAAAAAAGAAAAAAAGAATACTCAATACACAAGGTTCGTGCAACATATGGGTCTAGAGAAGGGTTGCATTTATGCAGCCTTATTCCTACAAGGAGAGGTTATTTCCGCGATTGTAACTCAGAACTACCAGGTCTCATTGGACCAACATTAACATGGTGGCCGGACCGAAAACAAAAAGTTGTCACCTAAAAGAAAATCAGAGAGAATGAGAAAATCAATGGTATCACTAACTTTCTGAAAAACACCAGGCAATTTCGAATTATTACGAAGCTATGGTCAGACCACTCCATTTGCATAAAGAGAACCGCACAGTTTCGAAAAACTTAAGTGAAGCATTGTGCACAGGACATACCATAAGCCCCACGAATCTCCACTTCTCGCCATTCTTGGACAAGGGCACAACAACAACACATTAAATGTGAGAGAAAATCATCAACAAACCCTCCCTGCCAGAGAAAAGAGAGTAGCAGTAAATAAAATGAATAGTATTAGGGTAAATAAGAAACACGTAAGAAGCATGAAGCATTAACAGGGCACAAGGTAAGCACTGTGTATTGGCCCAAGAGTATGTGAGGGTGAGTGCAAGTGTGTGCGTTATTTTGGGTGTGGCACTAGAATTGTTGTTTAACAGGGTTTGATTTCTCTCTCCTCTTGTGAGTTTGTCACCGTGCCAAGTCCTTCAAGCTCACAAACCGCTGCCCCCCGCTAACGGTCCGTTGTAGCAAAGTAAGCTGAAAAAGCCCTTTCTATCTTATTAGTAAAGCACTAACGAGCAGGAAAGCGCCCCTTACTATAGTACGTAGGCTAATGCACCTATAAGTCTTATAGGTCGCAGGTTTGGCAGAGGCTACTGGTATGAATCTTCATGTCTCCAATGTGTCATCTGCTACATAATGATATTATAGTGTAGTAGCAGCAGCATAGAGGGGTTACCGTGATGTTCAGCGCCTTGCGAAGTTTCCTTCTTATGCAGCAAGTATAGCAACAGCAAGATAATATCAATGAATAAGCCATCAATTCATTGCATGCTTCTCCAGAAGCTGATAATTAGAGATAGCAAAATTCTACGTAAGCTTCCGTATGACACAAAATCATGACAGAATATAGAACAAAAAATACAATCCAGTCCCCCAATTGAAGCAGATGGAATGAAGTTAATAGAAAAAAAGTAAGCATTCTTGCCTTGAATTTTAGAAGACTATTACCCAATTGCAACCACAACTCCACAAGCCCATTTGTGAAACATTGACCACCAAAAACAAGACTATCTATTATTGACTCCAAATTGTACCAAACAGATATATTATCCACATGCACTGGTTACAGGAGATGGTTCTACAGCTGTCACTATCCCAGCCAAGGATTTCATGACATTGTGCGAAAAAGAAGGAAATGGGACACTTCACGTTGCTTTTCAGAGGTCATCCAGAAAATCAGACGGTAAAGACAGCTTAAGATAGCCCGGACAATTTTATCACAGAGACTGAACAATATACTAGTACAATGAATCAACATCAACTCAAAGCTCTCACGAATTTCCCTAGTTAGTTTGTCAATTATTGTAGCCTCTTGACAAAATGAAGAACATTTTCTTGTTTACTAGCAAAGTTGGAGACTCCCCTTTTCCTCATATTTGTGGACACTCTAGCTCGACAGTTAGGTCAGATCAGGCAGTTTCAGGACCAGACTGAATGCCTGGTTTTACAGCGAATATACATATACTTGTTTCCGAGAGTACTTTTGGAATACTGCTTTTGGTATCTGAGAGTACCGTAGCCAGTTGCTTGTTCACCCCCTCAAATTTTCTCTACCAAAATTTCCCTGCACCGTTGGTCCAGTGCATTTTTTACCATTACATCACATGGAAATCTTGAGAGACGAGAATATTCCCACGGCTGGAAATGCACCGGAACACCAGTGAAGATCAATTTCAGTACAGAAGACTCTAACTCCTTGTTCACGAGAGAGAGAGAGAGAGAGAGAGAGAGAGAGAGAGCATCCCTATTTAGCTGAAGCATGCAGTTACATACTTATATGCTGTAAGAAGGTAATAATAATAAGCATAAAAAAAGTATGAGAGGTACTTACAGACGTGTCTGTTTGTTGCCACGCTGGCAATCTTCGAAAAGGTCCCACAAGGACAGAAGCAAGTTTTCATACCTGTCAAGTCACTTATTTCAGAAAACACCGAAAATACATAATAACCACTGAATTACTCAAAACAGGACTTTTATTTGCACTATACATTCGGCGCAGTCAAAAGTATAACAGGTTCACTTGGAACATAGGGAGAAAAATACCATAGATGCTACAAAGTTGATGAACAGATTCTCGAAAGGGAGAAGATTAAGTGCTTAAAGGACACAACGAAGGATAAAACTTACAAACAAAAAATCCCTGTCTTGTTATTTGTAACTTGCAAAGGGGGAAACAATTAAATAAACACTAACTCAGTACAAGGCGCAGGTTTCAGACAAATGCAAAACCTTGCAATGTAGCCATGAGTAGCTTACAAGTGTAAAAGGCTATGCAACAAATTGCAATTAGACCTAGATTGATATGGGATTTTCCACTTAAAAATAAATTCTAAATTGAGCATAACGCTCCTGATAGAGCAGAATGCGGAAACAGGACTCTTGCAGCTGATCCCTATTGATTAGGACATAAGGCGTGGTTTGGCTCGGTTTGCAAATTCATTCTTCCAAGTCAAGCCCCTGCTTTAATTAAAGTACTTCCATCAGAAAAGGGAACAACATTTTAACACATGTAGCTTTTGGTGAAAATTGAAATTGCCGGATAACACCCCACTTTCCGTGGTCTATATCATTGCCATATAAGACATGAATTAATAGCTTCTTCATATCCAGTGATCCTAAAATGTTTCGCCAATACATCCACGGTCCCCTATGCTATGGTGAACGATCGCCAATAGCATGATGCTTGATTGACTTCATGAATACGCAGGCACACATAGTCCAAATCAATGTGGAGGCACCCCAAAAACCAATAATGAAAATACACGTAGTGAGCAAGAAAATACTCATGTTAGAGACACACAGACAAACACAATGTCTGTGCTAACCATGTTGGCTAATTCAAACAATTTCATTACCAGCAGTTATGTCCTGAAGAAACAAACTCTCAAGCAGGTTATACATATGAGCAATGAGTTTTTGCTTCTGTAAAATATTTATGTACAGTAAGATAAATTTATTTCAAGATTATAGCAAATTTTATTATTCTCCAGACCAAATAAGCACTATCTTTCGCTACTACGATTTAACTCAGTTGGCATCTACCTCTCATGTAATGAAACATTGAGTTCACTTCTAGGAACGGATAAAAGAAAAGTACACACTTAACAGAACAAAACCATAATTCCCCGTGTCCCAAAAAGGGGAAAATAGAAGTTACTCCACAAGACCACCTCTCTACTACCTCTTAATCGATCAAGCAAAGAAAATCAAAAGTGACTTTACCTTACAAGAACATGTCATTAGTGACTGATGACCAGTAATAGGCCAACCAGCATGCATTCATTTTGAAAATACAAAACATAAATTCCCACTCTTCTTTTCACTTAGTTGAAAATGAGTGCATTGACAGAACATACACAGAATAGGTTCGGAACAGCAGCCGAGCAAATCAGAGTGCCATTCGTCATCCCAATGTGAACCTCTATTAGACAGCAGATCTTGTCCAGATGATACCGAAGAAGGGTTTCTGCAAATAATTTAACCAAATGTTCTCATATCACACAAGTAAGCCATGAATTAAAACAGTTAGCAAGCCTTTGATGATAGATTCAATTTTCATGATTGGGTTAATAGATTTCTGTTTCTGATAAGGTAAGTTTCAAAAAGATGACGGACAATATCGGCCATTTGACACCAAGCCACACAATGCATTTTAAGGAGCAATGACTGATACAGACCCTCTTGCGGCAGAGGAGAGAGGGGGGGGGGGGGGGGAGAGAGAGAGCAAACCTCGAAGTCGTTTTATTCTCACTTTTCTTGGTATAGCTTTCATTGTACGCATTCTCGTTATCGCTATTAACATCAGAATAACTATGCTCCACCTTCTTTGAATTTCTAGGAGGTGAATTCTTCTGAGACACAGAAGTTGCAGCAACAGCCTCCGTGACATCAAGCAGATGCTGAATTACTTCACACTGGCCCACATCCAAATTGGCTTGCGATCGTTGTAGTTCTAGCTGAAGCTTTTCATTTTCTTTTTGGATTGCTTCATTAAAACACAAGTTTGGGTAGGAACAAGAAAGAGTTTTCTTCAACACCGTAGCGTCAGGATCTGGTTTAAGTATCACATCTTGCACCCTCCTATCCTCATCATCCAACGTGTATTCGCGTTGATCCTTTTCAATATACTCCAGTCTTTCCTGCCAATTCGGGAGAAGTGAAGATTGATGAACATAGGAAAGGTTACAATAATGGATAGCGCAGTATTATAACCAAACTTCAATAGTGAAAAAGACATATGGGTTCTATATGCTTAAAAAAGTTCGATACACAACATCCATGTTAACAGAATATAATACCCAGAACTGCATCAAAACTAAGAAATCGTCTTTTCTAGTCAAAGCCCTAACTCCACACAGATAACAAAATCCCATAAACTGCAGTCCCACGAAACAAGCACAGCAATATGCATAGAAGCAATATGATCATAACAATGTATCATGGCAGGCTGGTATGACCGCAATGCCAAAGGATAAAATGTTAACTCTTCATGCCATTGCTTTCCATAGAGACCTCCTCCTACTCCTACAGCAGTACTAAGGACCTTTGACATCACAGAAACTACACGTTGAGTGGATTTTGTTAAACATCACAGAAACTACAACGAACCATGAGAGTGGACTAACAATATGTAATAGGTTTCCAATACAGCAACTCACACTAAATTATGTGGGTCGAAGCATGGCATGTGGTGCAGCTGTCAAGTTGTCTTTATTCGAATAACCGAACACTAACCAAACAGAGGACATTGTACCAATGACCAGATACCAGACTTATTCCAATGAAAAAATAAACCATTTCTAGCTTTATAACCTTATTGGGAATTACCAGTTAACTAACACGAAATGTCTCCATCCACAGCATCTCAATATGACCTTATACACTAGGATATATGCAGGTTCTCAAAATAAAAAAAGGGCAAGCTGTAAAACAGTTAACGTCTGCCACTGCTTTGAGCTTGCAAACAAGAAAAGGCCGACATGTGCAACAAAATATCTAACCGTCATCAAATGGAAAGCACGATGGAGACACATACAATGTCAAATTTTTTCGGTTCACTTACAGACACTTACAAAATACAAAATCTACTTTCAGCATTTGCATGTACAAACAAACTACTCATCATGGAAAACTACAACAACTTAGTTTTCTCCCTGATTTCGCTTAATTAAAGAATCTTGGCTACTGTCAACAACCTAGAGACTCATTTCCCAACAGTAATGAAGCCGCAAAAGATAAGCAGGATAGTCAAGCCAAAGAACAAATCAGTACAAGATCTAGGAGTGTAAAAGTAAAGGAGTAAATGTTTCATAAAAAAAATGAGCCAAGTCTAAGGCGCCCATTGAGGTGGGTAGTCCAAACAAAATAATATATGATTCAAGAAATTTTAACAAGGCTTAGGTCCACCAAATACCTTCAAATATAGTCTGATTTCACCCAAACTAACTTTAAACCAAAAGAATTACAATAGGCAATGCAGGAAAAAATAAGAAACTAACACAAATTAGTAAATCATATATCAAACTTCAAGGAACCAAAAATAGGACAAGGAATAAAATTAATAACAGCAACTTATGAGTACCCTGACTCGAGCATTATCCACAAGAGTGATGAGTGGGACGATCTTCAAGTATCGATCAATCTCATTTTGTGCCCTCCTGAATTGGTACACAATGTTCCATCCCATTGCAAGCAGATAGAGATAGCTCCGGTCCTGGCAACTGTTGACCAAGATGTAAGACCGCCTCAGTGCATCCTCAAGCTGCTCCAATGGTTCGCGGGTCTCCGGATACCTCTTAAGTTCTGAGATCCTGAGCTGCTCCAGCAGATTACCAATCAACTTCAGGTGCTGTGCAAATTGCCTGCAGTTCTTTTTGTGCATACGAGCCGTGCTCGCAGCTTGCACAATCATCCCAATTAGCCGCACAGCATCAACGCCAGTGAGCTGGGCCACATTTGCAATCTCACCTATATGCTCCCAACCTGATGCCATCTTCACCCCCTCGGGATACCTCTATTCCTCACTACTTAACTTCAAGGCATTTTCCAAATCCAACAGAATGACCACCAAATATACATCTATTTGATGGAATTAATGAAATCAAAGAACCAATATATCTTTTTCTCCCCCTTCTTTCCTGCACGAATTTATTGGGAAATGTAAGAAAATCAGATCTTACCACCTCTCAATCAAAATGTTCAAAGGCTACTGTAACAGGAGGCAAGGCTGTTTTCAATTTGCCCTTTTCAACAATCGCCGGAAAGCTTGTTCATAAGATCTCCTCAAAAAAGATTCTCGAAGTTCCAATTCAACTGCAATGACATTCAGCAAATCAGTCAAACGAATCTTGAGATTGCAGGTTTAGCTTATTGACTCTATTTTTAACAGGAAAATGAACCTGAAAAAAGCAACCAAAAAAAAAAAAAGTATGAGAGAGAAACAAAATCAACATATACCCAACTTTCTGAAAGAATCTATCTGACAAAAATATATATAGAAGAAATAAGCCGACTCATTCAGTACGAATATCTAGAGAAAAAAAAGTAGGTAAGTCAGATCTTCAGCTAAAACATCACTACTATAATTTCCTTTTTTCCCACATTTCAATACATTAATCAACTGATTCCTATTCAAGAGGAATCGAAAAGCTCCTCGTAAGATCACCTTGAACGGAATTCTGAAAAAATCAACTGCAATTCAAGTCAGCAAATGAGTCAACTAATCTCTTTTTGAACCAGGAAATAAAAAGGCCAAAAAGTGAGTAAACTATTGAACTTCTGACTAGATCGATCCAGAAAACAATAAAACATTAATGTATCACCCACCATTCAGTATAATATACACGTGTTTATATACATACAAACAAACTCTGTAGCTGCATGTATACATACAATATACTGGGAATGAAGAAAAATGAGAAGGTGTTCACGAGTGTAATACCTTTATGCTGTGGAAAATCTCTAGGGTTCCGAAATCTCTCTCAGGAGTTATTTTCTTCTCTTTTTGACAGAATAGACATGCGAAATGTTGAAACGAAGAGGCCAAAAGACATTGATTTTCGCAATCCGCAGAAGAGATTTCTGAAACAGAAGAATTTCGATGATGATTGTGAGCACCACCAGAAGTACCTCCCCCCTCCCTCTCTCCCTCTCTTCTCTCCCTCTCACTCTACCCCGGCTTCGGTGTCATATGTCTCCGCTCTGTACTTGCAGACTCTCTCTCTCTCTCTCTCTCTCTCTCTCTCTAACTATGGGTTTGCCTTTCTGACTTCTATGGATGTGGGTAGACACGTATGAGTATGCCACGTGGAGAGCATGTTTTGGGATGACTAAAAAGCCCTCGGTAGTTATTTGCTATTACGAGTGTGCCGGGGATTTCACGGGACGTAAAAATCGACATAGAAACCGACGGGTTGACTCAGAAATGAGATTTGGCTCGAAAATCTAACGGCGCCAATTGACTGACAACTACCTCGTGGAGCCGCTAACAATAATACTGAAAAAAACATTTAATTATTAAGTAAAATACTAATCACTACCCATTAATATTTAAAAAATATATCGATATTCATAAATTCTGTAGTAATATTCGTAAATATATATGAGTATCCGTAAAATATGTATTAATATTAATATTTATTTAGCATTATATATATATATATATATATTATTTACCACCTATTCAGCAATAATTAGCCAAATTCATTATTAAATACTCTTGAAATGCTCAAAACAAAAGGATTAGTTATTCACAAGACCAAACCCTTATCACGGTTCTACAACCATGGTCCTAATCTCTTGCATAATTTTTCCTTCACGTGAGATTGTTTGTGGGATTGTTAGATTTGTTAATTTGATACGATTTTTCTTTCACAATTCGTCTTGACGTTGTTAGTTTACAAGAGAAATAACTTATTAGTGTTGTTCGACCGATATCAGCAAAAAGACTCTATGGTACTTAAGTCTGACCTCAAATCAAAGAGAAAGAAGTATAATAGAGTATTTGCACTTTCAGTTAGAGAATACCTTTCTAAGATTATGTGTCGACTTTTCTTATAACTTATTTTGACTTAAGCATGTCGTCGGAATCGCACTAGACACACACCATGGCTGGCGTAATCATTACAGTAGTTGTTGTTCTTAACATCAATCCTAGATTCTTCCAAGATCTTCCATACATCCCATCTATTTAGATCTCCATCTGGTCCAAATTAACAGTCCGATATGGTATATGGTCTTGGATTAAGTCCCGTAAATTTTGCTGGGCCTTCGACCTCATAAACCCACCACATCAATTCGACCCAATCCTACCACAAACCTGATCTTTATGTCATTGAGTAGTGACAACAGCCTATCATTTCGATCCACTACAGGTACTATATGATTTCAATACTTACAACCATAATCAATTTCATGTATAAATCTTTAATTGATTGAAACAAGTTACTCAAAAAAAATGGCCTCTTTGATTCTACGTATTATTTCATGCAGATTTAGATACAAATATATTTAGAATTGTCCAATGCACGTGAAATATACAAAATAATAAAGAATTCAACATACACCAAACGGTTTTGAACGCATCTGCACAGGGGAGTTGCGCGCATACCGAGTAGACTTACTCTACATATTATATCCGATTATGTGTTTTTTTAATTGGATTTTTTTTTTATATAGGTTGGTTGAAGGGAAGTGCACTTAATAGACACTTAAAGGTAAGGCTTCATTTGAAATTCTTATCAGGTATGCAAAATAGAAGCGTAATTAACAATTGTATTGTGAAAGATCCTTGAAGAGACATCCACCTAAAGTTATAGGTTCTATCCTTAATTCAACTGTTCTACCCAAAAAAAAACATGTTTCCCTCCTAATTATGTCATGTTTTTTTCCTAGAATTCACACAAAATTGAAAATGAAATGTCATATTGCGATTGCAATTGCATCTTGAATCAGTATTGTGCTTTTACATCAGAGTGTCTTCAAGTTAGTAACAACTAGGTAACACTAACTACTTATTCCCTACGTAAGCCACAAGTGTAACTCAAATTTCGGAGATGAATCAGATCAGACTAATAAATCTTTGCAACCCCACGACTTGTATCACATCTCGAATCAATATTGTGCTTTTTATGCCACGCGTTTTGACTTAGGTATCGGGCTGTCTTGCAGCTAGTAACGCTAGATAGCACTAACTAGTTGTTTTTTGCATAGGCTACAGAAGCAACTCTAATCTAAATGACGAATCCCATTATACTAATGTATGTTTGCAACCCTACAAATTGTATTGTGAAACATTCTTAAAGAGACATCAAATGTGAAGTCATAGGTTCTAACCTTAATCCAATTGTTCTATCCAACAAAACATGTTCCCCTCAATTATTCCATGTTTTTCCTAGAATTTACACATTGAAAATGAAATGTCAGCTACCAATCTTCATTTCTTAGTATAATAAAGCTTATACTGGTAAGACTATAATTGTGACTGCGATTGCGATTGCGATTGCGATTTCAATTTTGATTTCTTTTAATTTTTATTCATACATTAGTTTGCAAAATATGTTTGAAAAAGATTTGGCATGATTCGATGGGATTTTAAAAAAGAGATGTAGTAGTTATCTCTTAGAGTTGTCAATTTTTGTTGGATTTAAGAGAATATAATAAGTAATAGGCTGAACTTAGAGAATATTAGGTCACGGTACAAACAGATTAAGATTCGACATTGGCCGAACTAAAAGATGACCGAAGAGCCGAACCATCACTTTATCATGGTGGGTCTTCTCGGCCTAGCTCGCTCCAGCGTTGGGTCGGACTTAAGGCTTCACAAGACCTGCATGTCGTGCAACCAAATATTCTTCGGATGCACGACTAGCAAGTGGGTCGGGCCGAACGGAGAGTGATTAGCATGACCACAATATAACTCAGCTTTCATAACTCTACGTAGGCGTTAGGTGGCTCGACCCAATCACATGAAGTACATGGCACTCAGTGCATCATGCATGACATCAGAGATAGGGATGATTTTTTCTGACTTCATGGTGCACGAGACAATTATTCTAGGCATCATGGTGCATGAGACGATCATTTCAAACGTCATTGTGCATACACCTAGCACGTGATGACTCGAGGCGCAAACACACTTTTCTATATAAGGTAACTAAGGTAATTTGTGCAAGCTATGCCCTATCACCCCAATCTCAATTATTTTTCAATTAAAATTTTTCATTTTTCAAAAACTAACTTAAGTATCAAAGTGTCCTCTAGTACTTTCAACCGAACGACACTAATTGAGTATTTCTCATTCAGTTCAAACAAAAAAAAAATTCACTACAAATAATTCAGAGAGGAATTCAATGAGTTCAAGACTCCACCTAATTTAACCAACTAACTCTGAATCTATAGAGAAATTAGGATTCTAGTTATGTTGTTTTCTTCTTTTTATTGTCATCTTAATGTGTACAAACGGATTTTGCTATGAGTACAAATAGAGTGTACGATTATAGTACAAATATAAGAGGAATGAGCCCCATCTCCGAGTGAGCCCCCATCCCCCTCCCCTCCTCTCTTCTCATATTTGTATCCTATTTGGACACTCTATTTGTACCCATAGCAAAATTTTATACAAAAGTATTTGGTCCAAAAGTGTTTTTCACAATTATCAAATTTACAATCAATTGGACCGAAAAGGATGCAAGAAGCATGTGCGCCGACACAAGGATTATGTCATAAATGGCACTATTATTTTATACATGAGATGATTGATTTATCCCTCATAACTTAAACTCTTTGACAATAATTAGTTGAGAAATGTTACGGTCTCCGAAAATTTTTCCAGAAAATATACCCAAATTCAAAATCAAAGATTATGATTTATTTGGATTTAAAAATTTACACACTCAAGTGAATCTAATCCGTAATTTTAAATTTTGAAAAAAAAAATTCGGGGACCAAAACAATTATATAAGGCTTCCATCACAACAACTCACTTACCCTATGAAATAAATAACTCGAATCGTAAAATAAAAATGTGATTACACTATTTGACAATACTCAGAAACATATAACACTTACCGTCACATCAACCCACGATGTATAATCTTAATGGAGAGTCGCTTAAGATCCACTTCTATAATAATCACCTGCGAGATACAAAATTAGACTTGTTACGATTGCATTTGACTATCCGAATAGCACATTGCAAAAACTAAATCATTAAAAGATGTCAAATCATATTTGTCATAAAAAAAATAGATACTCGGACTCTTGGCCCTTGTGACAAATACAATTCATTTTAAAAGATACCAATCCCCAATCAACATGAAATTTTGCATAAATAATTAACATACAAAGATCTGCTAAATAAATGACTTAAATCACTCAAACCGAAAATGAAACTGTGATTAGCTTTATTTCACGTCACATGAAAGACCACACCAAAATACATAAGGATGTCTAGTCTTCTAAGAGAGAAAGTCAATGCACGCAGACTTAAGTGCACAGATCCAAATACGAATGTGTTCCGAATACATGTGAAATTCACAAATTACCAAGAGTTCTACGTTCATTATATGATTCCAAACACATATATAATTAAATTTGTACACTTAAGTCTTTGTATGTAGCAGTGGAAGATCCAGTGTTGATCTTCCTCTAAAGGAGTCATCCTTCCATCTTTTCTCAGCTGCTTTGTCTTATGTCATATGAGAGATCACTTCAGAATACACAAGGATCTCCATTCCTCTCAGAGAAAATATGTGCACGCACATTTAAGTGTACAAATCTGGATACAAATGTGTTTGGAACCGTCTGTTGCACTCAGAGCTCACAAAATAATAAAAATCTCACCGTGTATCAAACGATTTCGAACACATTTATATCTAAATGCGTACTTATGACTATGTGTAGCACCATAAAGTGGAGTCATCCTTCCATCTTTTTCAATTGAAAAAGCCACAAAACATGATGGTGGCCAATTATATGTGACAGCACAACTCCCAATCACATGGAGGGCTCTATCCTTATGGCAATAGAAAGAGAGAGAAAGTGGCTCAATATGGCCACGGATACATACATATACACATCCATGCTTATAACCTCCAAAATTTTTATATCCCACAAGCCATAGACTTTCATCGGTGACAAATTCAAGTAATTCCAAATTTGGTTTGTAGAAAAATCAATGATGCCCTCATGGGCTAAACAATATTGTTGGGACCATTTTGGTTAAATTACACCCGACTTCTCCTAAGATTTTTGATAAATATACTAACCTCCTTCATAATTTAAAAAATCATTGTGACCTCTTTTCCTTTTGAAACCATTATACAGTCAAATCCTAACGTTCTAGTAGGTACCAGAGGAGATCGTTATGATCGTTATTGTATTCGTACTAAAGAGGTGCGACGAAGTGTTTGGATCATTGTGCAATGTCTTAATCAAATGCCTAGTGCAATGATCAAAGGCGATGATTGTAAGCTATGTTCTCCATCACGACGTCGAATGAAATTATTCATGGAATCGTGCGCTTCTTCTATCGTTATTAAAATTGTTATACGCTTATCTCCCATGTCGTTAAAATCAGTCAAATATCGTTAGTCAAGGTATTAAAACTTCAACTTCAGAATTTTTTGACAGAACACACTGAAACGTATTTCTTATCATATCCGAAATAACCTATGCTGAATTTTTGAAAAACAATTCAAATCAAAACCCGAACAAGTCCCAAAAACTCTATTTGAGTTTCAATTTCAGGAAAATCTCAAAAATTCAACATACGTTATTTCGTACATGATAGGAATTACATTGTAATTTGTTTTGCCAAACAAATTTCTAAACTTGAAATTTCAATAGCTTGACTAACGCCGTTTGACAAATTTTAGCGACATTACAAGTAATTTCTTAATAATTTAAAACAAAAAAAAAGAGTCAATGTACGTAATTTCTCAAACTCCATACAAAATTAGTGTATTTGTTATAAACCTTAGGGGAGATTAGTGTCATTTACCCTTTAAACTTTTTAAAAGGTGCTACCAAATGATTTAATTTGTTAGGTTTAGTTGGTGGTGGATGCCCTGTTTGTGCTGGTATGATTTTAATGTCTTGTTTGGCAGGTACTTAAAAGTAACATGCTACTAACTCATAAAGTTGAAAATGGCCTTTATTCTTGCTATCATAGGTGGACTGCACACCTATATGTGTTTTTATCTAAATCACAAGTTGCCAAAGGAAAAATTGCTTTCCAACAAACATGAGAGTTTAACACATTGTTTATGAAGAAGACTATGGTAGAACTTGTCAAACTTGTATGATTTTATATTCGGGTTGTAAAGTTATTGGATTTTTTCTTTTGTGGATGAATAAATCAACCGTCTACATGTTTCGTGCAAATGGGTCATTCCCTTTCAAGGATAAAGTCGTATGAGTCTCATTTTCATAAGTCTAATCAAAATTTGTGTAACTTGACCAAAATGATAGTAATTAAAACTAAATATTTTTGGTAATTGACCAAATAATGTGCAATATTTTAATGAAAAACGTACACGTCTATTCTTAACTACACCAAATATAATACATAATAAATACGTAATAAATTAAATCATAAAATATGCATAATAGATGAACTATAAATGACTTGTATGATTTCATATCCGAGTTGTAAAGTTATAAGATTTTTTCTTGTGGATGAATAAATCAGCCATCGACAGATTTTGTGCAAATAGGTCATTCCCTTACGAGGATAAAGTCACATGAGTCTTATTTTCATAAGCCTGATCAAAATTTGTGTAACTTGACCAAAATAATAGTAATTAGTAACAAATATTTTCCTAATTAATCAAAATAATGGGAAATATTTTAGTGTGTACCAACTTGTGAAAAGCAAATGTCACTCTTCTGGTAGCCGTTATATGTGCTTCATCGGAGTCTCCTTTGCTTGGTTCATTTTTTAGGTGCTCTACTAACCTTGACTATTTGACTAACTAATAAGGCTAACAATCGCTCGTTTTTATTATTAGTACAATGGGTGAGGAATCCTACACATTTATTCGTAACTATACCAAAATAATACATAATATCTACCATAAAAATTCATAATAAATGAACAAAAGAATACGTAACAAATTAAACCATAAAAGATATATAACAAATGAACCATAAAATTCATAACTGACCATAAATATTTTAACCATAAAGATGCATAACTTCACTTTTTCTACGGTACGCACCTGTCATAACTAAACCAAAACAACAAATAAAAAATATGCATACTATTACTAGCTTTCTCTAGTGTTTGTATTGTTTTTCACTACTAAAATTGTTGTTGCTTATAGTTTGGTAAATGAAGAGGTCAACAAAGTTTAACTCGAGCATATAAATATCAGCTCAATGAAAACATGAGGAAGCTTAAAATCTATTGAGTTGAGGGGAAACGAAAAGAAAGGACTAAGAGCATCTCCAATCCACTAGCTATATAATTTCTGTTGGCTAAAATAGCTATCTAAAATCAATTTTGAGTATTCCAACCCACTCTTTATCCCACTAGGCATTTTGACTTCCGTTGACTACAAAATCTACTATCACCAGCTCCTCGCTATGTATGGACATGAGATGAAAAAGTTCAGTTTTCTATAACTTTCCAAGTGTGTGTTCTTTTGCTTAGTTTGAAAAGTAAACCTCACTAACAAAGTATGGTATTTTTAAAAATTGGTTAGTTAATTAGGATGGATAAGAAAAATAAAGAGTAAGGTTAGAATAGATAGATAAAAAATGAATAGGCAAAATAGAGATTGTTCTCTTTTTCTACTTTTAACTAGGCAAAATAAAGAGTGTGGTTGAAGATACTCCAATGTGCCCATAAAAGGTTGTTGTGCTAGATGATCAATTAAGTTGTTAGGTCTCCTTTAGTTGGCTAGAGCTCACTATCCATACACTATAAATAAAAGAAAGTATAGAGGTGATTCTCCTATTCATGGCATTGCTAAACACTTTGTCATGACATACCAAAAATATTGTTGGATTTTTGGAAGATCTTGAGAAGATTTAAGGTTGATGTCAGTATTATAATGATGACATTAGCCAAAACTCTTGAAGGGATTTTGAAAAGATCTTAAAAGATTTTGAATTAGGTCAGAACCAAGTATAATAAATGAGACATAATCCTAAAAAGATATACTCTAACAGAAAAGTAAAAATACTTGTACTTTTTTCTTAGATCTCATTTAACCATCAGAGTGTCTTCTGACTGAATATTGACCGAACGACAAACTAACGAGTAGTTTCTCTCGAAGGTTAGCAGGATCGAAATAGATCAAGAAGAGAAGATCAGATCAAATTGAGACACATAGTCTTTCTAATAGTTAATAGGATACAGATATTAATAGGGAGGATTGTTAGAGTGTACAAATGAAAAGTAACTAGTTATTAAAAAAGAAATCACACTTTTTGACTAGCTATTTTGTCTAATAAACCAAAGGCAAAAAAGTTATGTCAAGCATAGTAGAGCATCATTGGTTGGAGAGAGAATCATGAATGAGGTTATTTTCTCAAAGGCCTTTAAAGGGGGGGTGTTAGCGTCAATTTACTCTCCAACTAAAAACAGGATGGGGGCGTGTTTCAATCAATGTCCAATTTTTTTAGGTGGGCAAGGGGTCCACTGGTCCACCACTGTCAGCCTCCATCTTCCCTGTCACTGAGGATACCCTTTTTGGTCTCGGTATAATGACATTTTCATTCTCTCTTATTTTATTTTATTTTATTTTATTTTATAACCGAGGTATATAGTCGAATTTAAAATCAAAATAGAATAAAATTTAAAAAAGCCCTCTCCTAAACTACTGACTAGTTTTTGTGATCCTGGGTAAAAACAACGGACAAATCTTCCAGTGGCCTAAAGTATTAAGTTATCGAGTTTCGACCGAAAGATGTCTGAATTTACAGCTCATTCGCTCTACTACTCAAACAATCTATTGGAGTTCATTCTCTCTTACTTATAGGATAGAGTTCAAAAAGAGGAAGTAGAAGAAATGAAAAATAAAATAAACAAAAGAAGTAAATGCGTTATGTGGCCAATGAAAATTGATGGTGCCAAAAATTGAAAGTGCGACACAAATCTAAGACCAAAAATATTTTTTGATCGATAACTTTTCGATGAATAGATTAGATCACAACATGTAAGAGTATGTGAGGGCAAGTACGTAGCTGATGGTTTCAAAACATGCTTTGGCTTTGACCTCATGGTTCTTTTTACAATGTAAATAGAAGATGATATTATGGAACATGATGGTCGCCAATACCATCCTTGTTCCTTTTTGAAAAGTAGCAAGTCATTTGTTGAAAACGCCGTCTACGAGTTTCTAACTCAAGTTTTATTTACGTAACCTAATGTTGCACTATGCGTGATGTTATATTTGGAGACAGTAATTTCTAACATCATAGTGCATGTGCCTAACACATATTATACCGAGTTGGGGTGCAAATATTGTTATAACTGAAGCACTTTAAACAATGGACACTCTGTCACACCATTCTCAAGTGTTTTCAGTTATAAGCATCTCTTTAAGAAACTAACTTAAGTATCGAAATGTCCTTCGGCTGCCTTTGGTCGGATAACCAAAAAAAAATTCAGAACGAAGCAAAAAAATTCAGAACGAATAGTCCATAGAAGAATCCACTTAATTCAAGACTCCACGAGAATATATAGTCTTACAAAGTATGTTTAATTTCATCACTATTAATTAAACAGAATTACATATTTTAATCACATATATATCCTTTATTATTAATCGGATCAAACAAATATGTCCAAAGGATAAGATTCCCACCTTTTTTTAACTGCTTTAATTTAAATGTTGACTGAGGGTAAAACCCATCATTACAAGAATATAAACATCCAACATAGCAATGATATCTCAACGTAGTAATGCCGGAGCCACAATTCCTTGCATCTCCCCCTCCCCAACTTTTTCTTTTTCTGCCACATTTGGGTCCTACTGTATTTTCTCTTCTTTTTCAGGTTTGGAGTCTCTTGTTGTACCGAACTAAACTAAGAGCGTTTTCTTATTCCTTCAACCTCGTTACTTGCTTGTGCCCCTAAACCTTCGGCCTTTACTTGAGCAAGTAACGACCGGTTAGATTACTAGATTGTCGGGTTTGGACATTTCATGGAAAAAGCTTATATCGTCTTGACATATAAGTATCCAATTCTTATGAATTATCAAGAAAAATACAACCTGTAATTCAACGTGCAATGTAAAATGTTTTTATCCTTTTGTTGCGGGAGAAATAACCTCTCATGATAATGCATCAAAGGGATAAAAAATAACAAAGAGAAAGAAGAAAGGAAAGTTTTGCCTTTCTTTCAATCCAACACACGCGATAGAGCAAAAAGTCATGTATTTGCTTTTGGTCTTCCATTCAATCAAGATTCTCCTATCCCCCGAGGGAACAAAAGGTCCGGCCCTTTTGGGCCAATAGTGGGTGAAGAGGGATTCAAACCCCCGACTCTATGGTTCGTAGTAGCATGCTCTAATCCTTTGAGCGAGCAAGAAAACAAATCATACGCTCATATTTCAAAAATTTAGAAACAAAGAAATCCCACGGAGAACTATTAACGTAAAATTAGCTAAAAATCCGAGCTCATGAATGCTATACACAAACGGAAAAATGAAAAATAAAAACAGTATCAAACATGCCCTTAGTTTTTCATGTTTCCGTGACTCACTATACCAACTGTCAATTTTTGAGAAATTAGAGCAGTGTTCCTCCTCTCTCACAAGACAGTCTAGTACGAGAGAAAGTGTGTGGATTTTTAGTAGGCGGAGTTGGTACCATATTGGGTCGTTAAATGGGTAAGACTGAGCGACCAAGCAAGTTTAATGGGTTGAACAGAGGCTCGACGGGGTCAGTATGGTCTTGCGCAAACAACCCGCTAGGCGCATAAGCGTCGCATGAACCGGGACGAAGCGTTATCCAACAATGATGACCCAACCAATGTAGCTATGCTTGTTTTCACTTGTCCTCTTAGGTGGTTCGACGTTGATACGTGGCGTTCAACCTAATATCTAGTGTGCCACCCATAGCATCAAAAGTAGCAATGGTTATTTCTAATGTTGTCAAGAAAGCTCAACACATACTAGCTGGGAGGCGGGAGCCCAAGTTAGATTTGACTATATAAAGAAATTAAAAGTACGGCACATGCTCTTTTTCTCTCCAAATGCACTTTTAGATTATCTCTTTTCCTTCACAAACTAACTTAAGTATCAGATTGCTTTTTAGACAACACTAACCAATTCTTGCTCTTGCAACTTTAGAGAGATTTCAGAGAAACTTTTATGTCAAATACGAGTCAAGCAATCAAAAAATTAAAAAACTCCACAGAGTTCTACATGTGTGGAACGTGTATCGATATCGGACACTATTGTAAGAGGTTATTAGAGACTGAATAATCTCTCCAGTTTGTGACCTTCCCAGGGTGGAATATTTTTCTCCTTCCCTCTATAGGTTTGCATCAACCATAAATAATTATTTTGGAATATTCCCCAGTTGTAGGTCCTATGTTTATAAAATAAAATAAAATAAAAATCAAGTCGAGGTACCAATGAATATGAAATAGGCCCAGATCCACATACATTAGGTTTGAAAATTTTATGGCCAGGACCATTTGGCTCTGGGATTGTTTGACTTGCATTACCACATAAAAAGGGATTCTTGTTAAGATTCTTTCTTTTTTTAATAACACAAAATATGCAGAATATCTCCAAAAGAATCTACTAGAAGGAAGCCTTCGACAACATTTTATTCATAATCTCGACCAAAATAACACTCATTCACTTATATACATAGAATTCTCATTTTATATACGAAAAATTTAGAGGTTAGTCAACGATCTGCCTTAACTATAGATCTTCTAATCGAGATCAACTTACGTGTAATTAGAGTAATTTTTTAGGGACTAGCCCCGTAAATTAATATTCTGCAATGAACAATTTTAAGAAAGTTATTTGCATTTAAGAGATGTCAAAGTCCACTTCGGAAGGATAATTTGGTCATTTTGATGGGAAAAGGAAATGTTATATACCTTAGGAGACGCCTAAATATAAGGAACGTAATGAAAAACCAACTTGAAATAGCGAAGTCAAACAGCTTTTTCTGTAATTTTTTTACCTAACATAAAGAACCTAAAAAACAAAAGTCAAGCTTCTGATTTCCAGCCAAATGAGAGTACACAAGACACCGGCTGGATTAACTTTTAATTGACAAATGACAAGCAAAATCGGCCCGTTTGTTAACCGTAAGGGACGTAATAAATATATTAAGAAACAAAATATAATAGTAAAAATAAAAATTTATTATAAAGGGACCTCGCTTTTGTCCTTCAGACTTTCAGGACTGGGCGCTTCCAATCCTCTCTTTTTCTCGGGAGAGCAAGTTCGATTGCGCCTCCGGTGTCGAGTTTGGAACGCTTCTCCATTTTGAAGGAGCCTAATTGTCACCTTCAACTATACTACCTCCTCCGTGACTAGCTGGTGGAGCTGGTTCTTTTTGGCCAATCAAGCCTCTAAGCACTCATCATACGTCCGGTCATGGAGCTCAGGAGGGACTTCTGCAGGTGGAGCCAGAGGAGAAGGTGGTAGAGTTGTCAGGTCAGTGGTTCCGGCACCCATAGGCCTCGTTTGATAAATCTCTTAGTAGGTTGGGATTCATAAGACGGTGGGATTAGGATGAGATTCGTAATACCAAGGGATTAGTAAAAACTGTGTTGTATGTTTGTTTATACTCGGGATAGGATTAATAATGCTGGGTTGGTATTTGTTTGCAAAAGGAAGGGATGAGATTAAATTACATAAGTTCCAAAATTGCCCCTCACCTAAATTGTTTAATTATTTATGTTACTCATTCCAAAAGAACTACAAAATAAAATTCATGGTCCAAATAATAAAAAATAAGCAATCTCTTAGTTTTATTTATATATTTATCTCTTAGGAAATAAATAAAAATAAAATATGAGCAAACAAATAAAAAAAGATAATGAGCAATGTTGTTTGTTTAATTTATCTATTCTCTTGTTATAATTATTTGAGACACATAGTATAGCACAAAGACGAAATGACACATAGTATAGCACAAAGATATTCTTTATCTACAAGAGGAATACAAACCTCCAAGTCTTTGTCCACTTGTACTTAGATTCATCCTTCCAAATTTTACAATTCCAAATTAGAGCTGTGACCTTACCAAAGGGTATGATTTCACCAAAAGAATCACGTGTTTACTTGCTTTGTTATAGGTGCTGTTGCCAGTTTAAGAGGCTGTGGAAGAGATGCGGCAGCTATGTTGTTTTGGGTTCATATATTTGCAGTTCTTTCAATGGCTGGGTGGATCATTCTCTATATTCATATACTCTTCTAAACACCATTTTAAAATTGTATAAAGGCGTTTTATGATTCTGTTCAAATATGTTTCCAGTTTATCTCAAAATTCTGTTCAAATATGTTTCCAGTTTATTTAAAATTGGAAGTTTCAGATGTTGGCGATGGTGAGATCTGGAATGATCTATACCTCTGATGGCGTGATAAGCAACGATCGAAGAAGGAGGGTTAGTTTCGTCACTCTTGATAGCCGAACGGCGGACGGATTGTCAATACCAGGTCCAACCTGGTATTCGTAATAAGCCCTAATCCCTGGACTCTCAAACCCATGGCTTTATTAGTCTGTTGGTTTTAGGCAAAACAAACACCCTGTACCTTATCCCATGGGTTACTAATCCTATCCCAAGTCACTTAGCCGGTTAACAAACGAGGCAATAGTTGCTTTCCCAGGTCGACTAGGTTCAGCATGGTCATTCTTCTGATTTGCGGTTTTCGTCATTGAGTTGAATTTGAAAGGGTTTGGAAAGGTTGGAATAAGAGGTAAGGTGAGAAGTCAAGTGAACTCTCCTACGGTGATAGCCAAAATGTGGAGCCTAGAATCCACGAGTCTGACTTCTCGCTTGAGCTTTGTGAATCTTTTGCCAAGTCTGCAAAACATTCAACGCTAAGTTAGTGCCAGCCGAAGTTGGGTCTCCAATGAACACTCCGACAATCAAGTTAGCTTCTCAGGAGAGTAGAAAGCAACTTGAAATTTCTTTAGTGAATAGTGTGCGTACCTTAGGTTAGAATGTCCTTGGAGTATTTATAGAGTACAAACATAACAGCCTGCCAGAGGCTTCGCCCGAGAACATCGTGTTGTGATCCGGGAATCATGATGCCCTCGTCACGTGTCCCACATCTGTACAGATCAAATAGACACATCTACATGTCCAATAACTGCATCCCCCACGTATATCCGTGCAACTATCCGCAACACAAAGAATACGTCTCCACATGGCCATGTAGAGCGTAGAGCCTATTGCAACAAGGCCAGAGGTTAGAACTTGAAGAGATCTTCCTTCAAAGACGAATGCTGACTATGTGAGGATTCGGTCAAACCCACCTATCGTGCCTTTCGCACAAAACCTAAACACGTTAGGGGCCTCCCAGGCCCCTCAGCCGAGTGTTAGTGAAGCCATTCTTGGGCCTAACCTGGCTTGGGCCCAGAATAGATGGGCGAAAGTGATCATGGGCCGAATGCCCACTGTTGTGCGAATCTGGTCTACCACGGGTACCCTTTGTCAATAGAGGTATAAATGATCTTTAGATTTCCCTAGCTCTCGACCAATCGAAGGCAAATGACTAAATCCTATCGTGGCTACAATGACCTATTGCATAAGAAATGAAGTTGGTCTATTTAATAGACAGAGATTGTAACGCCCCGAATTTCGGACACGTTATTAAAAAGAGTAAAGTAACTAAAATACCATCATTATATTGAAATACGAGTTTGATACATGAGATCGTCAAAATACATTTCAGAAGAGACTGTTTACATTCAGAAAGACTTTAAAAGAAAAGTCAGAGCAGTCTAAACTAGTCTAAGTGATCCACGGCTCGATCACGTCTTCTGCGGGGTAAGCGTCATCATAAGGTGTAAAGTCGGGTCCGGCTCCATCATCGTCAGTACCTGGTTATGAAATACCAGGGGCAGGAGGAAGTTGCACCATGAGTTTTGACACTCAGTAAGTTTCCTACCCTTAAGTTTCTCTTTTAATGTTTTAGAGCATTTTACAAGAATATGCAATGTGTAAATATGTAGAAATAATCAAAGTTTGATAGTATCATACAATAAGTGTGAACAGTGATAAATATAAGATTTAACCGAATGAATAGAATTGCAGTTTATAACTAACACAGAGTATATCAATTCTAAATCTTTCACAGTACTCGACTTTAATCAATATTCCAAAGTATGACCACGTCATATAATTCGAAAAGGCTTTTCTAACATCAATGACATCGTCATATATTTTGAATAGGTTTCTCTCAATCAATACAGTCCAAATGGTGCTCCCGAACGATAACGATCCCGACCGCCCAACTAACCAATGCTTCCCAACCGCCCTGCGCCCCAACCGCACTGCTCCCGATCGTCATGTTCCCAATCAAGATGCTTTCCCTAACATTATATCCTTTCCTATCGCGCCGGACAATATAAGTTTAAAGTTTACACTAGAAGATCGTTAGACTAGAAAAGGCACGATAGGGCTAGATATAATTTCGGCTCAAGCGAAATTTGGCTAAACGCACGACACGGCTAAATTACAGCGCTTGGGTGATACAAAAGCTTGGGTCTATCACACCCTCTGGTTAAAGTCAAAGCTCGGCTCATGTCGCATCACGGCTACAAGACACGCATAATATTCCCACGGGGAATAATCCACAACCACTAAACGTATATTATTATCAGTGCGTTTACGTTCGGGTATCCACGGGACACCCTGAGTCAAGTAACCATAGCAATAATCAGGATAATCTCATGCTCGACTAATATTCAACTATTAAAGAGAAATTGCATAAGATAGTTGTGCAAATAAAATTTAAACTAATATCACAGTGTTTTAATTATAATAAAATAAAAAGAAAATTTACTTATAATTAAATAAATTAGGACAATTTGTAATTTAATATTTTAAGGATAAAATTGTAATTTTAATAGAATAAGAACTAATCTGTAATATAAAAAAAATAATAAGATTAATGTGTAATATAATAATTAATAATACTTTATATTTTAAACTTGGGGTGTAATTAGTAGTTTATACAAATTAACTTATCCTCATAATTAAACTAATAACTACGGGGGAAAATGTAATTTTGTTTTAACAAAATAAAACAGAAGCTTCGTCTGAAATTATCCGGCCGGACTGCCTTCGCACGTTCGACACCATTTTCTTCCTACAGGACCTCGTAATACTCCGAACATTAAAACGGACACTCCAGAGTAAGAATCTTACAGTGGTTCGAAGCTTTGGTCGCGTATTCGGTTCGGGGAGTGGCTGCTCTTCTTCTCCTTCCTTCCTTCCTTCCTCTTCTTGGCTGGATGATGGTGTGCGTTGTGGTGAAGAAAAACAGAGAGGGGGGGTTTCCTATTTATAGCCGAACCTTGGGAAAGACACGGACGGGGGAGAGGAATTCAGGGAAGATCCGACGGTGGGGGAAAAAATAATGATGGTTATAGGGGAGGCTGTGGCAGGGGTAGCTGGTGATGGAGGTGACGGGAAACGGCGATCTGACGGGGAGGAGGTGGGGTGGTCAGAGAGGAAACGTGGGGAAGAAGCTCTGTCTTCTCCGTTCCCCAGCGCGCGCACACACAGAGATATACACACACACACACACACACATATATATATATATATACGTATAAATAAAATATATTAGTCTAAATATATATAAAATCAGAACCGGACAGGAACCGGTCGGAAAAACCCAAAAACCGGCCAAAAATCCACCGAACCGGACCAAAACCGGCCAAAACCCGGACGGAAAAACCGGGCAGCCGGCCGGGCACGGCCCAGGCCCAGTCCGATCCAGTCCCAACCCGGCCCAGACCCGGCCCAGACAGCCCAAACCCGGGAGAGAGAGAAAAAAAATAATTTCGTGTACGCAAACGCAATAAAAATAAAATAAATTTAAACGTGGAGTATAAAAATTTTCGAATTTATTTATTTATTAAAAATATTTACGGGTTATTACAGAGATAGTGGCTGTTTACAAAGGTTGCGCTAAAAAAAATAAAAGATCTATATTTTCTTTTCTATCGAGATTCGATTAGTGCTCAGTGTAACCACATGAGTACAAGATCAATCCACTTTTTGACTGGAACGGCATTTCCATTGTTATCAACCAAGCCTAATTTGTTCTTGCAGAGTTTTAAAATCCAGGGACTAGAATGAGAGATCTCACTCGAGTCTTGTCCCTAAACCTATCTAATTACTGTATCAACATTGCAAAATCTGTAGTTTATCGTAGTTTATGTCAGTCAATATTCGATTAACTATGTTCCGAAAGACAAAAAAAAAAAATCATTGACTAATAAAATTCTCAGTCGATGATGCAGATGATCAAAACAAGATTGAATGAATGCGTTGGCTGAACAAGACAATGCACACAAACCAATTGCAAACAAACCCAGGAAATTTAAGTGGAATTTGATGATGTACGGTGAAGCCAAGGCAGGCCAGTATCCACCGCCCCACATAGTGCCCAGTTAAGTGTGGTATTCCAGCTAGGAACCATAGTGCACAATGCACTAGCATCACACACAACATGGACAAACACACATGTATAATTGTATTCATAAAGGGTAGGTGGCTGTATGTGTGGAAAGAGGAACGAAAAAATTGAACCGACTGAAAAAAAAAATCATGATTCAATCAGTTTGAAATTGGAGTCGATTAGTTTTAATTTAGGATTTATTGTTTTTTTGATTTTGCAATTCGATTTCGATTTTTCTTACTTTTTGGTCGCACTAACTGAATTGAACCAACTGAACTATTTTTTCTATTTTGCTTATGAATGACTATTACAATTTTTTTTGTTATTTTTAATGCTTGATTTTGGCCCAAATATAAGAATTTTGGGCTCTATGTTACCAATAATCTGAAATGTGATTTATGTTGCCCAAAATTAAGTCTATTTTCATGTGGCCCAATATTAAGCCCATTTTGATCGATAAACTCAAAATTTTCAACCAAACCAATTCTACCCAAACTAATTTCGGTCCTTGCATAAACTCAATTGGGATCGGTATGCAATTTCATCCCGAACCAATCAGGTTCGGTATTCTATGTTTATAAATTAACTGAACCCAAATCGATTTCACACCTAGGTGAATGTGATGGGATGGGTATTGCAATCTTATGCACTTTCTTTCTAGCATTGCTCAAATAGAAATTTTCCCTTTTCTTTTCGAGTCAAGCACTTCTCGTCCCTTGCTTCCGTCTTTGAACCCTCTTCCCTTCGCTCTCATACCAAGACTATTGGGCCAGAAAAACTAGGAGGTATTAAAGAGGAAAGTTAAGCCCTCTCACTTTCATAAGCTAAACCTTAACGTGTATTATAAGTATTGTGAATAAAGTAAACATCATCAAATTACAATATACTAGGAGTGTAAACAAAAATTGAAAAACCGAACCAAATAAAAAAACTGAACTGAACCGATGTTTTAGTCCAATTTTTCAACTAGTTTGGTCTGATTTGATTTGCTTTTAAAACGTTCAATTCAATATCGATTTCATGATATTGAACATTGAACCAAATCAAAACACTTGCAATATGTATTCTTTTATTTTCTAAATGTATTGATGATCAATTTGCTACTTAAGGAATATTTTTTACATTGTAAGCAATTGTTTACAAGTTAGTATTCTTTCTTTTACATTGCTTGGCTCATTCATGACTAAGATACGTAATTGTACACTAAAAAACTCAACTTTTTTTTACATTGAGTTTTTTTCACTTGTGGTCCAACCAAATAGGTAAAATGAAAACTAGATCAAAACTGAACAAATCGAAACTAGACCGAACCGAATTACATAGATTCGGTTTCTAAACCAAACAAACTAGTTAGGTCTGGATTTTCACTCTAAACCGGACCGACACAAACCAGTTACACCATTCTATATACGAAAACCATAATAAAATCAATGGTCATTTTGCCTTTTTAAATGCCTAAGAATCAAACAATGAGGAAGATCCACTACTAAATGGTATCCATAAGATAAGATTAGGTAGAAAATATCACACCTGATCTAATGCTAGGTGCGTCAGTGATGGTCCCTCCACTTAGGCCCAGTGGGCCATCAATATTGCTGCCACTGTTGTGTCTCTCCATCATGGTCCACACCATATTTTCCCATTGACATTGGTTACCAGATGCAACTACTGGATGGTCAGCCATATGCTCACACACATTTCTCTTTAAGAGTTTTTTCACCAGTGACCGAAATCATATAACATACAAGGTGTTATGAAAAGATCATTAACACGAGCTTGTGCATACCCTAGATTTACACGTTTAATTTCACAGGGTCGAAGAGAAACAATAGGAATATGATATATGTTAGTTTGACGACCGAAACTCCAAAGAGAAGGATGATTTTGCTTCGAATAGTTCGACCTACCCAATCAACCCTATTTTCAAACAAAGAGGAATAGCATACAACAATGCCGTCCGTTTTTATTTCGTTGTTAGGAATTAGCTAGCATATTGTGTCGAAGAATGGCAGCCTAAGGACCAAAAGATTGCCTCAGGCCAGATGTAACTTATGGAGGTTCAAGAGGGTGTTTCATCGGAGACAGGTATTTGGGCGGCCTTATTCCGTCACCCAATATCCAAGAAACCTACTGACAATGATTTTCCAAATAGCAAACGACTCTTTCTAGGTCTAATGCAAGTTAATGAAAAACAAACAAGTTGATGTAAGAAGAGGCGTCTTTTTAATGGAGAAAAACCTGTCCATGAATAGGGATTAGAGAACTATCTTCTCTTTCATAACAAGAGGCTGGAACCTGGACAACCAATCCCTATGATCCACACTTATAGGGAAATGACAAAATTCTACCCTGTCAAAAGTCTTCCAATATGATATAACATTTTCATCTAACACATTCAGTACAAGCAACCATGCAGTAGACAGCATGTAAACCGCATAAAAACTACAGCCAAGCAGATCAATGCAACAACGTAAAGTGAACCTGGAATTGGGGATAATAGTATCCCTCTCCTGGAAAGATGCAACCGTCGCAGTGTTCAGATTGTCGTTTGATTGATGTTTAGCTGTTTGATTTCGGCCATTTAGATCTTGCTTCAGTGTCCATTGAGCTTCTAGCCCTGAAAGCAAATATGCTATGAATTCAGTACCTAAAGAAGAGGGAATATTTCACTAATGATCTTCCAAATTAGTTGTTTTCAAGGCAGATCGTACAACAAAGCAGACAAGGCAAGGAGCATACTTAAGAAGGGTCTGCAACTCAAATTAAAGCTATGAAACAAGTAGCTAGTAAATTAAAAATCAGACTGGCACAATTGGGAGAATTAGAATCATTTGCACAATTCACTTAAAAGGACTTAGAATCAATTGGCAAGAGGTCGATAATTACGTGAATTGCTCGAATAATCCCAATCAGATCTCCTACGATAAGCAGGCATTGTTGCACACAAACTAGTTGCTGGATCAATTATGCGAATCCCTTCCAAACCAAACTGGTAAAAAATTATGAAGCCCAGTCACTATATTTTAACGTAATACTATCATACTGAAATCTTCAAAAACCTAAATCCATAAGAATATCTAAAGAAATGGGTCAAATCTTCAACCAATAATTGGTAGGAATCAAGCAACTAGCAAGTGAATTCAACATTAAGATGCCAGGTTCAGTTAATCACAGCAAACACCAGGAATTGTTGGGTCAAGTATGTAAGTCCCTTCTAAACTAAACTGGTAAAAAACAATGAAGCCCGATAACTGTATTCAAGGTAATCATCCCATACTGCAATCTTCAAAAATATAAATCCATAAGAATATCCCGAATATCTACAGAAAATGGGTCAATCTTCGACCAATAATCGGAAGGAATCAAGCAACTAGTAAGTGAATCAACATTTCATATGCCAGGTTCAATTAATCAAAGCGAACACCAGAAGTTGCTGGGTCAAGTATATTAATCACTTATAAACCAAACGGTAAAAAAACAATGAAGCCCGATCATTATATTTAAGGTAATCATTCAATACTGCAATCTCCAAAAACCTAAATCCATAAGAATATCCCGGAAAACTAAAGAAAATAGGTCAATCTTCAATCAATAATCGGAAGCGAACAAGCAACTAGCAAGTGAAATCAACAGTTCAGACGTCGGAATCAATTAATCAAAGCAAACACCGGATGATTAGCAACATGCTTCCTATATTACAAGCCAATTTCATTTGTCCATCACTGTGACCCTCTTTGAAGTAAAACGAGACAATGAAACAAAAAAATGAGGAACTAAAAATCATATAAGCCTGTTTTGTTTCACAAACTTGGCAAAAATCATCCACGTCTATCTGACAAACAGTTTCAGATAACCGACTGAAACTAGCAAGTGAAATTCAACATTACAGACGTCAGCTTCAATTAGTCAAAGCAAACACCAGATGATTAGCAAAATCCTTCCTCGATTACATACCAACTTTTTTTGTTCGTCCCGTTTGAAGTAAAACGAAACAATTAAACAAAAGCACAAACCTAGCAAATATCGTCCATGTCTCTCAGACAAACAGCTTCGGACAAGCGATTGAAATGAGGATGATGCCTGTGTAGGGCTGAAGTTAGGGTTGTGCAAGTGAGATTAGCTCTTTTGATAATGCGAAGAGATTCCTCCATAGTCTTGTTGCTGAGTTGTGCAATGCATATCAACATTGGATTTGATTGATGAATTTGAGCTAAGGTAATGGATTTGAGAAAACGAATTTGGAGGGAATTCTAAAGTTTCAAATAGGCGGGAGAAGATTTCTAGAGTGAGAGGCGCTGCGGAGTAAGAGAGGGATTGCTTGCTGAACACCGGCCAATGTTTTGGGGGGATTTTGGAGGGAGACGGGTTTCGTGTTTTTTTTTAGTTTGGATAATATAGTAATAGTCCCTTTAGTTTTGCCCATTGTTTATTTTAGTCCCTCTAGTATCGATTACAACCATTTTGATCTTTAACTTCGTTTTCGTGATTTCATCTCTGGCTATTTCGTCTAACCGGTATTGAATAAAGTCTAGCACCGCTGGTTCAATTAATTTTCTGCCCAGTTGTAAGTCAAAATGTCTAAGGTGTGTTTGGTTGAGTATTTTTAAAAAACAAGATTATAATAATATTTGTGAACTATGTTTAGAAAAAAAAAGATTCCTAATATTGTTTGATTTATTTGTCAATCATTGATTGGGTCCATTTGGCCTAGATTATCCAGGCTAGATTATCCAGCTTTTTTTTGTCTTTATTCAAATTTTTTTTGTATTTGTTATTTTTATGTCATTTTTTCGTGGATTATTGGTTCGTATCGACGAAAGGAATCTAAAAAATATAAAATTATGTCCAAATGTTAAAAAAAAATCACTAAATACGAAAATAAGCCAACACGGACGCTATTTTTTACTTATTTTTTGTCTTTTCTGAACTTTTTTCAAATTTAGCCGATGATTGATAATTTTTCTGAAAGCTCTTGTCGAGACGAACCAACAATCATCAAAAAATTGATGAAAAATAAAAAATTAAAAAAATTTTCAAATAAAGACAAAAGACGAAACAGGGAATAATCTAATAATTCAGCCAGGCCAAATGGACCCATTATCATTATGTCATCATGTTTGTCAATGATTAATGTATTAAAAAGCCACATTTGATCCATTTGCGGTCGTCTCCGACACCGTTTATTTGATCCTTTTGATCGTGTTCTTTAAATTTTGTTTTCAAAAAAAAATTAAAAATTTATTGTTGAGTTAAACAAATATTTCGATATTAACTACGAATTCGAAATTTTAAAATAATTTTTTTAACAGAATATGTGCACGAAACATACAAAAATAAGTTTTGTTTTAAACACAATACTAATTTTGAAAGAAAAAAAAAAGAGAAAAAGAGAGAATCTTAAAAATGCCAAAAAAAATTAACTCTCAATTTTTTTGTGAAACATTTACGCCAAACAACATCTCAAAATATTTTTTATCAAAAAACGATTCAGAAATACTCAATCAAACATAACATGTGAACACAATTTTATTTGTGTGCATTCGGACACAGATGTCTCCGAAACTGTCGAACGCACGTGGTATTTCCCATAATCATGTGAGTCACACATGTATCCAATAATTTCAAACACATTTGTGTGCGTATGTGTACAAATAATTTATTTTCAGGACTGTTTGATAACCCATTTTCAGCACTTACAACTGAATAAGTTAAGTAAAAAGGTATTAAGTTGATTTGATAACGAAATTTTGAGAAACTTAATATATTAAGTCTTCAGCAAAAATAAAGAGTAGACAATTAAGTAGCTACCCCCCTACTTAATCAAAAAGCTGAATACACTCAAAAGAGTTTTTAAAAAAAAAGTCTGTTTATCACGTTGCCGGCTACCGGCACCTACCACTAACTATCTCCGCCACCACCACACTGCCAACCATCGCCATCTGTCACCACTACATTGCTGACCATCGGCACTAACCACCATTGACACTGTGCACCCACCACCACACTAACACCACCCGCCACCTTAACCCTCCACCGCCACTAACTACCATAGTGTTGACCACCGCCACTAACCATCACACTACTGACCGCTACCGTCATCAACCACCATTGCTACCTACCACCACCAAGTGTTGACCACTGGCACTAATTGTCATCGCCGCACTAATTGCCACCACTGCCACCTCGTCGCCACCACCACCACTCGCCAAGACCACATTGCCGACCATCGCCACAACCACTAACCATAACAGTGTTGACCACTATTGTCACTAACCACCATCGACACCCACCACCACCACACTGCCGACTATTGACAATAACCGCCACCGCCACCGCCACCATACTAACCACCATTGCCACTAACCACCACTACCAGCCACCATGAACCACCACCGTCACCCGTCACCCGCCACCTGCCACCGACCACCGCCACTAACTACCACACTGTTGACCACCGCCATTAATCATCGCACTGCTGACCACCATCACTAACCATCACCGCCATCCACCACCACCGCACTACTGACCACTAGCACTAACCACTATCGCCACCATACTAACCACCACCACCACCACACTGCCAACCACTGCCATTAACCACTACACTGCTGACCACCGCTACCAGCCGTCACTACTATACTGCTGAGCACCGCCGCTAACCCACACTGCCATTAACCGCCATCGCCATTCGCCGCCACTGTACTAAGCATCGCTCCACCCTCCGACGACGACCACCACCACCACCACACCTACAATATCAGGTAGAGGTTGGTGTGTCGCAAAACCTATTGCGAGATAAGTTGAAAAATAAATAAACTTTAAATTTTAATTCCTTGTGCAGACCAAACAACTTAATTAATTCAGTACTTAATTTCAATACAAAATAAACAACTTTTATACTTAAAAAATTAAGTATTCGGTACTTAATTTTCAGCTTTCAGTTTTATCAAACAACACCTAATTCTTACTGTAATGGTAGAATAATCAAATGTTAACGTCTTTTGTGAAGTGTCGAGAAAATAAAGCAAAGCAAGGTAATGCATGAATATTTTCATAACTGAACGTGTGATCTCAATCGTACTTATAATATTATTTAGTTTTTTAGTGCATAGAGCAACTAAAGAGACCAGAAACCCTGTTATCTTTTCCAAAAACAAATCTTCTTAACAATCGTCACATGGCACCACTGTCCAATATTATCCGCCATTGCTCCATCGTCGCCTACCACCAAAATCATTACATCATCTTCAATATGTGAATACGTGTGCAGCGTATGTGTAAACTGTAACGACCCGGATTTTTGGGATTTATTTTTTTATACATATATTATTTATGTTTTATTTAGATTAATAATTTTTTTTTCTGATTGATTATCTTGAATTTTTACTTGTGTATATCTATTTATTTTCGCTCTGTCCAGATTCGTTGAATCTTTAGGGAGAGTTATCTGATTTACCTTTTTTTATGTATTAAATATTATATTTTTATGATTATTAAGTATTTTTATTAATTTTATCCTAACCGATAATTATTATAATATTTGAATCTCATTCAAACTCTATCCCTAGTATTCAAATCCTACTCAAACTCTATCTTTGTTAATTTGAATCCTAAGTGAACTCAGATACGTCCCCCTTTGTCTATTTATATAGCTTTTGATCCATCAAATTCATTTTATCGTTTCAGAGTTTTTGTGTGTGTCTTGAATGTTTACGAGTTATTTTCTTAAAAATCTCACGTTCTTTTATGCGTGCGCATCTCTCTTTTTTCTTCTTTTCTTTTTCTCTTCTTTTTCTTCTCTCTCTCACGGCACTCTCTCTACTTTCTCCCTCTCTCTCTCCTTTGTTCTCTCCGTCTCTCTCCGTCTCTCTCTCCTTCTTTCTTCTCTCTCTATTTCTTCTTTCTTCTTTGTTTTTATTTTAATTTCTATTACTAGTTATTATTTACTTATGCTATTATTTAGTATTAATATTATACTGTTTTCTTTGAAAATATTATATTTAAAGTATGATTTTGATTATAGATTTGATAGTGTTGCGATAATCGGATCTCAGTGCGGCGGGTGATTTGTGGGTTTTTCGGTAGTGCTTTATTCGTCGGATCAAGGTAGGAATTTCAGACCGAGCCCTACATATATATGTGATTTATGAGTAGATTTGGTTAATTTGTGTTAGAAGATTGTATAGGGGATATGAATCGTATTGTTAATAATTAATTATTAAAGAAATTATGTGTATTTAATTATGTGAAATAATCAAGTTGAAAATTTATTATACGCGACGATTCGTGGTTCAATTATCAACTTAAAGAACTATTATTTGTTGAGACTGATTTGTATGCTAGGGCCCACGAACGTTGTATGTGACTTAGATTTGATCGATGTTGATGATATTGCATGATTTTAGTGATTTTAATTTATGCTCGATGCATGTTTAACTAAAATCGCATGATGATATTGTATTGTTGCATGTTGAGCATGACAGATGATCATTGTGCATGCACGCATACATGAAAATTGGAAGATTAATTGAACGGCAGGGTTAGATGATCTCATTGTTGGGATAATGAGTGATAATCATAATATTTTGGAGTTGTGGTGGATTATGGGGGATTGCGAGACCCCGATGTTTTGATACCGATGAAGGGAATTGCGAGGCCCTGAGGTTGTAAATTTGGCGGAGAGGGATTGCGAGACCTCGATGTTGCGATACCGATGAAGGGAATTGCGAGGCCCTGAGGTTGTAATTTGGCTAAGGAGGATTGCGAGACTCCAATGCTTCGATACCGATGAAGGGGATTGCGAGACCCTGAGGTTGTATTTTTGATATGGAGGATTGCGAGGCCCCGGTGGAGATAATAATAACTAAAAGATACTCAATGCGGAAAGTTTTATGCACGACATTGCATATTCATTTTATGCACTATATTGCATATTTCACGTTTGTTTATTGTTCTTTGAATGTTGTATAGAATTATTATCATGTATGTTTATTTGTAAATTAGAGGTAAGGTTAAATCTTCTTACTGCGTGTTAATCACTCATTTGGAGCTACTTCTTGGCCCCTGGTATTTCACACCAGGTTTTGAGGAACAGGTTGATGCGGAACAAAATTTGGAAGTTCAAGAGACTGAGGAGGACGAGATGAATGTACCAGAACCATGGCTGTACCAATAACAGTCCAATGGGTTGACCTAGGATGTCCCTTTAGTTGTTTTTAATTAATGACAATTTGTTACTCGAATTATTTATTTTCAAAACTATTTAATGAGCTAAATTTTAGTCGGTTGTTTTGCCGGCAATTAATAATATTTGAGAATTGGGCCCTTTGTTTTTAAATAGAAAATTTTATTCCGCTGCTTTTTAAATGTATTTTATTATAACGTACCACAAAACGTGGGGCGTTACATAAACTCTATGGGCATATATTATGTGTATGATTGCATAATATACGGTAATTTGTCAATTTATTTTTAACAATTATATTTATAGAATCCAACAATCATTAATCGATTTAAAAAAAATGAAGAAGCCCAATACAATTAATAGAATTTAATATTACTAACTAGGTTGCTATTCCCGAAAGTAAAAGCTTGTGTGAAATAGTTGTAGTAGGGACCTCGATCTATGGGTGGTCACAAATCTAAAGCTTGCAATTTATAGAAGAACAAAATTAAAGGTCAAAACCACCGCAATTAATACTAAGGGGATAAAATTGAGATTCGTACGAAACTAGAAGGACTTCTCTGATATTTATTCACCTGACTCTATATTTCAAAAAAATTTATAACTTTTTCACTAACTAGAGATTGAGACAGACACGATACATGTGTAAATCAATTGTGATCGAAAGAATAATTTGAATTTTACAAGAGAGAGAGAGAGAGAGAGAGAGAGAATGACGTGAAAAGAAATGATAAGAAAGTTATGGGTAGTTATAAAAATAAATATTATTTTACTATTTTATTCTTGACAATTATTTCACGACATATTAAAAGTACACATAATTTACTTTTTTGATAGAAACTTCAACAAAGAATACTTTTATGAAAGAGCTTCGTTTTCTAATCACACAAAAATTTACAACCATTTTTTATATAACCAATGATATAGACACAGATTTTACGGATACAGATCGAATACAGACGTGTCCAACATCGTTGAATGCATGCGGGACCCCTAATAATTCAAGGGTCTCATGTGTATCCACAGTATTAGACACATCTTTGTCCAGACTGTATGAAAAAAAAATGTGTATACAGACTTTTTTCCTTTTTATATAGAATAGATTTGAAATTGTTTATATTGTCGCTTTTTATAAAATAGGATAAAAATAATAAATTACGCTTGATGAATAAATGCAAATGGGATCAAACGACCCACTTGTCCCTTCCCCCTGCGTGTACCATTTTCGGCGAAACTCTGCGGGGAAAAAATGAGCGAACGACTGACAGGCAGCTGAGAACGAAATAGGCACAGGTCAAACGCAACGTTGCTCGATTGGAACACCAACTTCCACAGAGAGAGAGAGAGAGAGAGAGGAGAGAGAGAATGATCTCCGACGGAGTCGAAGACGAAGAGAAATGGCTGGCGGCAGGGATCGCCGGCCTTCAACAGAACTCCTTCTATATGCATCGCGCTCTGGTAACTCCTCCCTCCCTCTCTCTCTTTCTCAAATCACTCCCATCAATTATTTCTTCCCGTCTCCATATGTATCGTTCTATGTAACATAAACCCTAATTCGGATCGATTCACATCAGGATTCGAACAATCTCAGGGACGCCCTCAAGTACTCCGCTCAGATGCTCTCCGAGCTTCGGACTTCACGGCTTTCGCCTCACAAATACTACGAGCTTTGTAAGCCGTCGTTTCATGTTAACTGTTTTTTGTTTCGCTTGTTCGATCCAAAAGTGTATTAGTATATTTTGTAGTTGTGATCTCCAATTGAATTGTAATGTGTGTTTTATTCACTAGACATGAGAGCGTTTGATGAATTGAGAAAGCTGGAGATGTTTTTTAAGGAGGAGACTCGACGGGGCTGCTCCATTATTGATCTGTACGAGCTTGTGCAGCATGCCGGAAACATATTGCCCAGACTGTAAGTGAGAATTGGATTCCACTCCTTCCTCTCTACTTTTCTTCGTTATTTTTCACGTTATGATTTTGCTTATACGAGTCTGATTTGGTTCTTAATTGGATGATGATTTACTGCAATTTGTGATCTCTTAGTCGAATGTGAATGACTCATTGTAGTTAAGTGACGATTGTGTTAAAAAAAACTTAAGCTGATTCACGTTGGTTAAATTGATTTTGGAATAGAGAAATGAAACCTAGGGCTTAGACATTAACAGTGGAAGGGATCAGAAAGCAAAGCTGCAGAGGTTTACATGGGGACCGACAAACAATGCAACACATTTGGGGGCTCCAAGTGATATTTTGATTTATCAAGCTGAATTTTTCTTAAGTACCCGAGGAATTTTGATGCAATAGACCCACATGATTCAACACGAGATAAAGTTATATTTATCGATGAACACATCTATATACGTATACATACGTATATATCCATGTGTGTTTCTACAAACCTCACTTCTCTTGTTATGTTTACCAGTTGTGCACCCAGAGAGTATATGCTTAGACCAATACTAGAGAACTATGATCCTTTACTCTTCTACTGGATGCTTGTGTCCTCTTGACACAATATAAATGGCCCTGTCATTGATATATAATTTAAGGATGTGGTCAGCAGCATCAGGTATTAAATTGGATGCTTTCTATTAATGCTGCGAGATTCATTGTAGACCCATTCAAATTATTATTGTCATATGTCTTAATGGGCCTTATGGTTTTTGCAGTTTGTTAAGACAGCCCTGCTGTAATTACTCTAAATGTTTAATTATGTATTTTGCATTTATAAAAGCATACTGTCTGAGTACTCAATATATGTTAGTTATTTGGTTTTAATGTGCCGTAGGCTTGCTTGCTTGATTATATTGGTTGTAAATTACTGCTTGTTTAATTTGTGTTGTAAGAGATATGATTACTATGAGAAAATATATGTCGCGTAAAGATCACCTGTGTTTCTTGTGGTCTAGCTTTGCTACATTCCATTTTTCTATTGCTTTAAATGATCTGTTGTACTTCCGTACTTAACAATAAGGCATTTACTACATTTCATGTTCCCATAAAATTTTCGCTCCTGTTTCTGTTAGGCATTGTGTTTTTTTCGGATACATTTTCTGACTGTTTTACAGAAAGACCCCGGCTTCTCCACATTTGAGTTTACAGTGTGCTTTTTGTCTTAAATGTTTGCTGTGAAAAAGTTTCTTGATCTTTGTTTCTAATTTTTTTTTCTGCGCTGTTTGTCAGGTATCTACTTTGTACAGTTGGATCCGTGTATATCAAGTCTAAGGAAGCTCCTGCAAAGGATATCCTTAAGGATCTCGTGGAAATGTGCCGTGGCATACAACACCCCATACGTGGCCTTTTCCTGAGGAGTTATCTTTCTCAGGTCAGCAGGGATAAATTACCAGATATTGGTTCCGAGTATGAAGGGTAAGGAAATTAGTTGGTCATTTTTTCTCTTACTTACAAATTTAGCCGGAAGAATTATTTAACTTTGGTACTGAACGGAGCAAAAGGTTCGTGGTTCAGTGAAAGGGAATCGTAAACGAAAGAAATGGTCGATCCTCCGTTAATGTTGTTTCAGTGTCACCAGCCATGTCTGTTTTCCCACGTGTTGTTAGTCCACATGAATGATAGTTTCATTCGTTGATAATAAAAGTTGTGTGTATTGTGTTCTTAACCTGGAATTAGTTTAGTGGGTAGGTTGTGGACCTGATCTCTTAGAGTTATCCATGACTACTGCAGGGATGCTGACACTGTCATGGACGCCGTGGAGTTTGTACTCCAGAACTTCACAGAAATGAACAAACTCTGGGTGCGGATGCATCATCAGGTTGGTTGAAATCCCTGTAGAATGTGGTTCCTGCTCTCAGCCGTAGACATGCATTAAATTTTCTGAAAACGATAAACAAATGCTTTGACATGTATGATGCTATGGCATTTGTATGTCATCAAGGTAAAAAAGTATCAATCACGAGGGCATGATTTCTGGTCATGCAGGTATTATAGTGGTTGTCAATCATTCATACTCTTTGCTGATCTTGAGTTGAGGATAGCAATCGGCCTTTCTGGTCTGCAGGGACCTGCTCGGGACAAGGAGAGACGAGAAAAGGAAAGGAGCGAGCTTCGCGATCTTGTAAGATCAATGACCTGGAATCGGCTTATATTTTTCCACATTGGCCATACGAGTGTGTAGGTATGCACGTACAGGTTTGAACTTGAATCGTTTTATGTTCATTAGGTTGGGAAGAACCTGCATGTCCTCAGTCAGATTGAAGGTGTTGACCTTGATATGTACAGAGAAACTGTGCTTCCCAGAGTCTTGGAGCAGGTCTGATCTGTTTATACCTTGTTCATTTTGTTTTTGGGAGGATTAGTAAAATATTTGAGTTTTCCTCTCAATTGCATCTGGCAGGTTGTCAATTGTAAAGATGAGCTTGCCCAATACTATTTGATGGATTGCGTAATTCAAGTCTTTCCTGACGAGTACCACTTGCAGACCCTTGAAATCTTGTTGGGTGCTTGCCCCCAGCTTCAGGTAGTAGCATTTTCATTTTAAGTTACCTGTTGAACTCCTGATTCGTGCTGCAAGCCTGCTGCTTGACCAGTCGACTGGGTATCCAACAAATAAAGACTAAAAATGTGCCCCAAGCGTAGGACTGACTATCGGTGTAGCAAGATAATCCGGAAGTACCGGAGTCGAACCACATAGACGGTGAACGGTGATTGACTCAAATTTAGTGAGATTTAATTAAATTGGCTCTAGGTAGCCACCCCTTGTTTGGATTTGATTAGTTTATCACGCTAAATTTAATTGAGTTTACTTATTAAATTAAAGGAGAGCACAGCCGCGGGGGATCGACATCCGCGATTAACCTAATTAATATTCACTCGGGCCACAAGTAAAAGTTTAATTCATTTCAGATTTTAAGAAAATGGATTCTAACAAATGCGCACCGCTTGTTACCAGTCCCGTGCTCATTCGGAATCCGGCAATGCCTGGGTTTTTGTTCGTTAGAAAAACATTCCTATTATCTAAAATTGCTTCAAACACGATTAATTCAACCCGAGGTAAACACTATTTAGATTAATCACGGATTTCCACCCTGCGGCCGCGCTCTAAGCGACTACTCACACATACTCAAATAAAACGCAAGAATCAAATTTAACCTAGATCTAGACATAATCAGGCAATAAAAATAAACTGAAGGAATGATTAACTGTGTTACCGAAAACTTGCGAGAACGAGCGTAATGAATCACCACGCGTAGAACAACAATCCAACTTGAAATCAATGAAACAATGTAAGAACTTCAATCTGGAAATCAAAATCTGAAGAAGCAGCAGCTGTTTGAGAAAAATTAAACCTGGTTAATGAAAGCATAACCCTAATTCGTCTAATTACGCATATTTATACCTAAACACACTTAACCCTAATAAAACTAATTAAAAAAAAAAATAATCCGTGGAATCTTCCTTCAAACGGCAACGTTTTGGCTTTATACTTGTCTCGGTAGCGCTACAGGCATAATGGGGTAGCACTCCCGAGGCTCTTAGTGTGACCCTTTTGAACCTTTGAACCTTTGACCACTGGAACGTCGGTGTTTCACTTCTTGGCATTGTAGCGCTACACCATAATTTGTGTAGCGCTCCTGAACATTCTGGAGGATTTGGGACTTCTTGTAACCAATTCTGAGCGCTACAGGACTTTGTGGGTATCGCTCCCAGACATTCTGGACGATTTTGGGACCTTTTGTAACAATTTTTGGAGCGCTCCTGGACTTTGTGGGTAGCGCTCCCGATGCTTTTAAGTCTTTTCCTCAGGTAACTTGGCCACCACGTCTCTTTTCCAAGCTCTTCTTCATAACGGACCCGCACGACACCAATTTGTGCTCCAAATGTTCCCAAATTCCTGTAAAATCAATAAAACAAGCGAAACCAACCACGTGCACGAATTAAAAGGAAAATGAGGATTAAATCGCTCATCTAATGCGCTAAACCCCCTACTTAGGCGCTAAAACACATGTATTTCACGCGCCTATCATCTTCAATTATTGGGTGTGCCTGGATGACATTTTATCATTCATGCGTTTTTATTCCCAAACTCTAGGCGGCCTTAGTCCCTTAACTCAGAGCATTGCCATGTTTAGATAAGTTGTTTTATTATCTTTGTGGCGACATGATTTGTGTACTTTCTAGAGTTGATGCATCATGTACACTTTGAACCATGAAAGTAAACAATTAGGGGGGTTACCATGCTTACAACATCTAATAGATTTGTAATTGGTTGTATGGAATCTGCAGTTTGGCCAGTTTGATTCCTAGGTAAGGGTCAGGTTTTAGGAAATAACCCATTAGTTTAACAATTGTTCTCCCAAGTCCTCTTGTTTCCTGTTCTTTTTCTTTCTACCCCTTGCCCCATTCGCCACATTCGTTAATAAGAAAAATAATGTATCAGAAAGGAAAAGCGTGCCAAGAAGGTTGTCCTTTGCTAAAAATAGATAAGCAGATAAAAAGGCACACAAACACAGAGAGGGAGAGGGAGAGGGAGACCCTGAACCACAGACGTGGGATAGCATTGAATAAAAGAGATTGTGCTCTTTCCAAGAGCAAGGCAATCTCCTATGATGAATTTTCAGATGGTATGGTTGACAATGTGATTATTTCAAGATTTTGAGCTACAGACATCTGACCCATACTGTTGGAGTTATAGGCAGCATAATTATTTCCCTTGTTACTTTTGTGTATCCCAGCCATCCGTTGATATCAAGACTGTGCTTTCACGTTTAATGGAAAGGTTGTCAAATTATGTGGCTTCAAGTACAGAAGTGAGTAATTTAGTGCTTTTTCCTGGCTTCAGAGTCCTTATGGGGGTACTGATGATGATTTTACGTTGCAGGTGTTACCTGAATTCTTACAAGTAGAAGCTTTTGCGAAACTGAACAGTGCCATAGGGAAGGTAAATCTTGTGTTAGTACCTTCAAGGAAACCAGAGATATTGCATTTGTCATTAAAATTGTGTTGATCATGGAAACTGGGTTAGGATATTCACCTGTTTTTATTGGAATTTATATTTTAATTTCGCTGCCGGGTGAAGCTGCAATGAATAAGTTGTGAAATAAACTTTGGTATGTGACCTCTCTGTTTCACCTTTTATACATAGAATGGAGAAATCTTCCACTCCTTATTATTGCCTTGTTGATTGACCGCCTTGCTTGATTACCTGACAGCTCCTACTTTCAGTTGAAGTTGAAGCAGAAATAAACCTCGAACTACTTTTAGGATTACCTCTGTTTAAGGCCTTCCCCTGCTCTCATTTCGTATATTTGAAACTATTGGAATCAAATGGAGAAGGAATATCAAAAAGGATTTAAAAAACAAGCAGATCACTCAAATAGCTAAATGTAGGCTTTAATTCTTACATGACTACAGTGCACTTAGTGTTCTACGATTGATTGTGGAACCAGGCCCCTCATTCTCTGACACTACTATAGGTCTGCAGCCTAACAACCAACAACCAGCAACCAAATTTGCTTCACGGTTAGCTAAGTCTCTTCCCTCTTCAAATGATGAATTAACAGCTATTGAGAAATGGTTTCGGAGCACAAAAGAACAGAGGTGCCAAGGTTATTGATGGTGTGCCGGTTTTCATTTCTCTCTACTTTTGCAATTTGGTAGGAAAGTGAGAGGAGAGAAGTTTACTTGATTTGTCTGTTATGTGGAACTGAAGTGAGGCTATATTTGGACACCTGTCTGTGGCTGTAAATGTTGTACATCAAGTCATCCTTTCTTTAGTGCGGGTATTCATGGTTGTTTAATTCCAAGCACTTTAGGGTTATTATTGTTTCTTCTCAAATGACTATAATAGCATTTTCATTCTCTGACTTAAATTTCTGCACTAATCATTAGCAAAATTAGGAGATGTGAATCTGTCTCGTAATTCAAATTTGATGGTTCTATTTCAATGCAGGTGATTGAAGCACAAGTTGACATGCCTATAGCTGGAGCCGTGACTTTATATTCATCTCTTCTTACATTTACACTTAATGTCCACCCTGATCGGCTTGATTATGTAGACCAAATATTGGTAGGTTTCTTTTCAGATTGCTCTCTCTCTCTCTCTCTCTCTCTCTCTCTCTCTCTCATACACACGAGAGAAAATCTCTTATTGTATGTTTTGTTCTCTGTTCCCTCCCTACTGCATTACTTATAGGCATGAGTCTTGAGGATTTGAACACAAAGTTGTGGGCAGAAGGTTAAGTTTGTGCTCTGTTAAATCACGTTAAAAGTGGTCTGTAGTTTATGACCAGGAAATGTGTACTCCTGAGTAAGGTTACGAACATGTTCAGTGAACATACCGAATAATAGTTTTGGGAGTGCATAAGTGTGTGTTGTGTAGCTATGAATACGTTTAATGAGAGGATGGTTTTGCACCTATCCTGTTTGGATTTTTTCAAATGGACCTCAGTACTTAGTTGTCATCTTCATCTTCTGCAGGGAGCATGCGTTAAGAAACTCTCTGGGAAGGGGAAGCTGGATGACAGCAGGGCAACAAAACAGATTGTTTCACTTCTAAGTGCACCCTTGGAGAAATATAATGATATTGAAACTGCACTGAAGCTTTCTAACTATCCTCGTGTCATGGAGCACCTTGACAATGGAACAAACAAAGTCATGGCCGGTGTTATCATTCAAAGCATCATGAAAAACAGGACTAGTATTTCTACTTCCGACAAGGTATGCTTTATTCTCAAGTTAAGTCCTTCTGAGAAACATGCTTCTGAATCACATAGAATTCCTTGTTTTTGTAGGTTGAGGCATTGTTTGAATTGATAACAGGCCTTATCAAAGATTCAGATGAGAATCTTCATGACGAGGTGATCCAAATTTCAGCCATCTACTGTTAACTCCTGTTGATCACAAGTTTATGACAAAACATGACACTTTTGTTCTTTATATAGTCTTAATGATTTTATTTACCTTTGCTTTTGAGGATCCTTTCTCTTACTGGGTTTAATATTGAAATGTCTTTGTACTTCATATTTCTTCTTCAGATTGACGAGGAGGATTTCAATGAGGAGCAGAATTCTGTTTCACGTCTCATTCAGATGCTGTATAATGATGATCCAGAAGAGATGTTAAAGGTAATAGTATATTCTTTTTATCTTTTTTCAAGGTTTCATGCATTTTGATTCCCATAGTATGATAGTATCATATAAGCAGTTGATACCAATTGGAATTGTGAACTTTGAGATGTCTCTGTTTGACGTGTTCTTAAACAGTTACACTTCTGTAAAACCTACAAAATTTTGGCATTTATTTAAACTATGACCAAGTCCTAGTCTCTCTCTCTCTCTCCCTCCCCCACCCCTTTTGACAAAAAAACTAAGGCAACGTATATAAATGCACATTACATGAACATTGTTTGGAGGATGGCTGGTTATGAAGGAGCCAATGGATAAAGAATATAAGAGGCAGAAACTTTTACTTGACGTGGGAGTTGAGTTCCACTTCTTCAACTAGTCCTGTGTAATTTGTACGACATGGTGAGCTGCTATATGCATGTTTGTTTTACTGGACAGATGTTTTTCCTTTCTCCTTAATGTTAGCCTCTTAGGCATTCACATACTTGGCAAATGGAACCAAAGGGAGGAAATGGATCCCTTGTTGCCAACTCCAACTCATTGGGACAAAGGCTCGTTGACTTGAGCTTTAAGTTTTGTCGCATACTCGTTCATGCTTATTGTTGTCACTGTGGTGGTAACCTGTACATATCTACCCAATAATCGTTGTTTCTCTTTCTGACTGTTTGTGCACTCTAGCCATAATTCTCTGTTTGTGAATCTCAGCATGGCAGCGCCTTTCGTTTCTTGTTTTGACGATGCTGATTGCTGACTGTACCTTATTTGCTGCATTTCAGGTCATATGCACTGTAAGGAAGCACATACTGACCGGAGGACCTAAGCGGCTTCCTTTCACTGTCCCTCCCCTTATTTTTAATGCTCTCAAGGTTTGGCTTCACTCCAGTTTTACCTTGTATTGCCATATGAACATACATGATTGTGTGAAAGTTGTTCCTGGAACGTATATTCACAAGGCAGCCTATTACCAATTTGTTTCAGATACGTATGGGTTACATGTAGGTCCTAGAGGACATTCTAGGACATTTGAAAACGCGATGGAGCACTTAAATTCATTAATAATCTTCTCTTCTCTTGTAGAAGAGGTGGGCAATCAATTATGCCCTTCATTCACGTTTAAACCGATCTGAAGAGAAGTGCCTCAACTGGTAGAACTCATCGCCTATTGGGTGATTTTACTCTGCAGGACGAACTCACCCTTTCAGGCACCTTTTATCGACTTAAGACCTTAGTTTTTTTCCCCCACAAAAACTGACTATGGCATAGAACACTAGAATAACTTTGCATGAGTGATGTACTTTTGTGTGCTTACTTTGTATGTTTGTATTGTATCTCTATGCAGATCCATTGATATATATTTTAAATGTGTCAATCATGACTATTTACTCATAGGCTAAAATTAGCTCCAATGTTGATGGTTGGAATATAATTTGTGTAGCGTAATTTATGTAGGCTATGTGTCATTGATGAATGTGGATTTGTCCCCAAAAAAAAAAATATAAGGTGTGGCAAGGAGTTGAATTTGATGGAAACTATTTTCTGAATTTGAGATTTAGTGGTCGATTGTTGTCATTTTATTCTGCAGTTTTCCAATGATATAAGACAATATGGATGTTAGTTCAACTCTTGATATCTGGTAGGCCAGACAGTGTTTAGATTCTAATTCAATTCGTTTGATGGTTTGCGGATGGAGAAGAGAGAGAAGAGGGTTTGGTTGTTTGGGGGGGGGGGGGGGGGGGGGGGGGGGGGGTTGTTGGGGCGGTGCATGATTTAGAAGATTGAAGGAACTCGAAAAGCTTTTATATCTGTGATGCGTGCTTGAAATTGCCAATTTGTAAACGAAATATATGGCTTATGTCTCCTGTGAGATGGACCTCATTATACCATCAGTAACCATGTTGCCTGTTGTACAGTTGGTTAGACGACTGCAAGGCCAGGAGGAAAATGCTGCTGGAGAAGAGGTAGAACCTACACCAAAGAAAATTTTTCAGATTTTGAATCAGGTAAGTAACTTTTTCAAAAGTGGTTCTCTAGGTTTTTGCAGAGAGGTATTGATAAGGACTTCGTGCTATATTCTGCAGACCTGGTGTTATCAGGATCCTAAAGCACAGAGTTGATTCCCCTGTTGTTTACTTGGATGTCTTTAGTTTGATGTTCATATGAATCATATCAGCATTTTGTTCTCTGAGGGTATCTTAACATGTTCTTCGTGTTGGTCCAGTGGTGTTTTGAGTATACGGACCGTAAACCTAGAAATAGGTTTATATTACCAAAATTTTGCCCTAGTTTTTTCCCGTTGCTTTATTTTCTTTGACATTTGTGCTCCTATGAACTATATGTTCTTCTCATCTTCTGTTGGGCACCTCTAGCATCATTCCTTCACATGAAAGTCAGTCGTAATGTCTCACATAGATCGATTGTTTCCTATGCATTTTGTATCCCTTTATTTTGTTATCTTTCTTCTTGTGTTTTTAAATGATATGCTTTTTGTTTCAGACAATTGAGGCTTTGTCAGCTGTTCCAGTTCCCGAACTTGCATTGAGGTTGTACTTGCAATGCGCGGAGGTAATAGAAATGCTGGGCCTTTAACCAGTGTGACTGAATGCAAAATCATTACTTGCTGACCTGTGCTTGACTTTGTTCTCCTAAACTCAGGCTGCAAATGACTGTGATCTAGAACCTGTTGCCTATGAATTTTTCACCCAAGCATATATACTTTACGAAGAAGAAGTCTCGGTACTTGAAATCTTCCCTTCTGTTCCTTTGTTTTCCCTTATCTTCTTTTTTTCTAGGAGCTAACTACTAAGGGCGTGTTTGGAACTTGTGGTAAGAAAGAGAAAGGAAAGACAAGTGATTTGGAGAAAATTGTAGAGGAAGTTCGGTTATTTTTCTTTGATTGGCTTTGTGAAGAGAAGGAAAGGAAATTAGAAGTAAAGTAACTTTTGCTTGCTTAATTGTAAAAAGAAGATGAAAGAAACTAAAAATTTCGACTAACAGATGAGGAAAAGAAAAAAACATGTAGCAACATTTAGTAGAAGCAGGAACCAAACATGGGAATAAAGAAGTATTACTTTCCTTTAGTTTCTATTTCTATCCCTAATTTCCAAACACAGCCCTATTGTTTTCCTTGGAGCTTTTCCGAACTATTCCACAAGTCTGCATAGAGTTGGTTTTTATTTCTTGCTGCTTGCCTGCATTTGAATGTTTTGATAGGATTCAAGGGCACAGGTGACTGCAATACATCTGATTATAGGTACTCTTCAAAGGATGCATGTATTTGGTGTTGAGAACAGGGATACATTAACACATAAAGCCACCGGGGTAACTATAATAGTACCTTATCTATTCTTATTTCAGCTTATTTAGTTAAAAACATCTTCCATTAAGCTCTCTCTTGTGACCAGTACTCGGCGAAGCTTTTGAAGAAGCCTGATCAGTGCAGAGCGGTTTATGCGTGTTCACACCTGTTTTGGGTTGATGACAGCGATAGCATCAAGGATGGAGAAAGGTACATTACCCGGACAAAGCCATATATTTTGATGCAGTTAAGTGTGTACGGTATGAAGCAAACAAGAAGAAAGAAATGCAAACAAGAAGTAGAACATCTCTCTTTTCTCAAGTTTTCTCAAAAGGAAAAACTACAAACGGGAAAGTAGTGAAATGGTAAAAGGGAAAGTATAATATTAAGCACTAGGACTAATTCTTTTGGACCGAGAAATTATTGAAATAGAAAACCCAAATCAGTGAAAATGAACAATTCTTGGTTACTTTTTTCTAAAAGTGCATGATTCCTGACATACTAAATACAGGAGAAAAATTCCAGTATTCCTACTGCATCACAATACCTGCTCATCTTCATGTCTGTCTGGTGTCTTGTGGTTGTTATAACCTTGTTGTTTGTGCGAGCAATTCGCTGTGGCTAGTTCAAGTGTTGTACCTGGTGAGAAATTTCCATTGGCTGGATTTTCATAATTCTGGTAATCTTTCTTCCGTTCAATCCAGGGTGTTGCTTTGCTTGAAGCGTGCTTTGAGAATTGCGAATGCTGCCCAACAAATGGCCAATGCAACCAGAGGTAGCAGTGGATCTGTCGCACTCTTCATCGAAATATTGAACAAGTAAATATTTCCATTCTTCATCATCTTTCCACTTTGGGGAATTTATCAAATTAAGAACTTACTCCCTTTTTTGGTAATCTCAGGTATCTATATTTCTTTGAAAAGGGGAATTCAGAGATCAGTATTTCTGCAATCGAGGGCTTGATTGAGTTAATAACAACTGAAATGCATAGTGACAATATGACTCCGGATCCGTCCGCAGATGCTTTCTTCGCCAGTACAATGAGGTACATCCAGTTCCAGAAGCAGAAAGGGGGAGCGATGGGCGAAAAATACGAGCCCATTAAGGTGTGACTAGGCAGACAATAATCCACTGTGGGACAACAAATCGTTCAATTGGAGGTTGAAGATGATATTCAAGCTTTTAATTCCATATACACTCAGAGAATCGGGCACGAGGAGGCTTCTATGTTTTCAGCATAAGTTTCCTTTCATGCCCTACTTTGGTGCATTGTTGAGTTCAGGTGAGCATCCAAATTCTGTATTTGTTTACTTACATTGTCACGTTGACGTACTGCCCCGAAATTTCATTATCAATTGTAGTGACATTACCGAATCAAGTGAAAGAAGTTATGGATTGACCCCAAAACATCTCTGTTCTTTATAAATCATGGCAGCTCTTCGTTAATAGGGCTAGTTTTGTGGAATTCTTCGTTTTCTCTTTCCCCTCTCGATTGGAGGCGATAGTGTCGCAGTTTGTTTGTACATTGCTTGAGGGACTCTGAAATAAAGATCGTCATTGCAATCTCTTTTCCTTTTGTATCTCTATTCGTTTTCCTTCGCGGGAATAAAGAACCGTGCTATGGAAGCTTTTAATAACCTTGGCAGAGAAGCAAGCTCGCCTTTTCGCATAATTCTGTTCTTCAGTTGGTTACGAACGTAAATCCTTAAACTCAAGCATCCATGTGCATAAAGAAGGAATAGGAGAATAGAAAGACGCAGTTTGCAGCGAGAACTCGAAGTCGCCACCGTCACAAGTTCAGCTGTAACGACCTGTTCTTGTCTTGTACAATTCTGTCCGTTTTGGTCGTTCAAATCCTATTGATTTTCTAGTAGGTTATCTGTGTCTGAGTTGCTACAAGACGAGCATGTTTAACTTTAAAGTTTTATTAGGTTTTGATATTTTCACAGCTTTAAAATGCCTTGTACAATATAGGATCGTGATTTATTATACGTAGCATTGGATCATTGCAGCTATCCATTAAGCAATATGAGATCGTTGATCATTCATCTAGACGTTTATTGAGATTTTTTTTTGAACGTTCGGCCTCACAGTTGGTACTATAGTCTGACCAAAGTGTCACACCAGTCTTTAGGTCCTGATTTTACAATTCCCATTACAAATGGTGAACTTATGTGGGCTCACCAGAAACATGCAGTTGATGGGTGAAACCCCACCAAATCGGGTTGTTTTTTTTATATTTCTTATGGAGTAACAGGTTGTTGCCCTCCCCGTACGTTTATCAAAACAGAGGAGTCGTCTTTACTGTTTCTCCTTTTGATTGACAAACCACATGAAAGTATATCGCCATCAATTTCTTATATCGAATCATTCTAGGCAGATAGGACTACCATTGCTTGCTCTTGGCCTAGGCTGCTTAGGGACATCCCTTTAGTAGTTTGTCTTAGAGAATGAAATTTAGAATTCGATTTCCGTTGTAGCTCAGTCATCAGTTCAATTTGGAATTTCATCTTTTGTTTGGTTTCTGATACCGATTTCAATTTGTTTTGTTCAAATCAATATCGATGCCAGAGTTCTTTTACAGGGCCTACATTAGCTTCAAAAATTCCACCTATGTAGTGACTTGCATCAATAACTAGGAGTCTTCATCTATTTTCTCGTAATCTCATTCTTCTTCATTTGCCATTCTAGGCTCGAATGGTTCAATCCTTCTGTCACCCTAGAATGAAAGGGGGTGATCTCGTAGTTCTTGATCTGTGAAGATGTGTTGATAGGTGCTCTATTTTTTCACATTGAGACTAAAAACCTATGCTCGAGAGATAGCCGCCGTTCATTAACAAAATAGCTCGAAACAAGCAAAGTCTTACATTGTATAATGCGATATTTGATAGCGTGGTAGGTAGTCAAATTTCTTAATAATGCCAAAAACAAATAAGGTCCAAGACATCGATTACATGTGTGTTTTTCCACAATCCTATTCACCACCATGTAAGGTTTAAACAGACAACCACCATAACAAAAATCATACCCCTTTTGTATACCATTTTCTAGACAAAATCCAATGTCCATTTACCCCAACACATCCAAAGTTCATTCATAGGAGAGAATTGTGAAACGAAGCAAGCTAAATTCTGAGACTCCTAGAAGTAAAGGTGATATCGTTTTGGATTCAGTCAGTTTGCAAGCACGGAAGATTAAATTCGATCAGTTCGGAATAAAAATTTACATACCAATTCTGACTGATTTTATATAGGGATCAAAATCAATTCGGTCGGCCTTAATTTTGAACCAAATAAAAGAAATTGGCTTAATTTTTTTACCACATAAGTCAGAGTGAAAACGCACTTCAAAGAGGCAAGCCTACTTCAAACCCATCTTCTTGTTTTTTTCCAAGACATTTCGTTATGTTTGGACCTTGCATCTAGGGTTATGTTGTTTTGGTGTTTTGTTTTGACTATTACATTAGATTGAGATTGAATGGCTAAAATTTATTCCTATAAAATGGGATTGTTTCGGTTGGTGTGGAAAAAAAATACTCTCAAAACCGAGTCAAAATTTTGAAAAAATCTGTTAGATTAAACCAAAACCGATGGATTCTTATTGCGACCCGACCGCACCGTGATTTTTCATTAATCATTTCACCCTTACCCGGAAGGGAATTCGGGATAGACACCGGAAGTAAGTCATCACATGTTACCGTTACACAAAGGTACTCTTATAGAACAAGCAATTTGATGCAAGCTCCTACCAGAAAATGTAACGTTTACAAGGAGATTAGCACACTGCAACACATACAAAAATAACAAGGTCCGGGAACTATAGTGCGGGTTACAGCGCTTTTAAGCAGTTAAAACGACATAATAGTAGTCAAGGGATGTAGTGCGGGCTGCACTATGGCACTGTTTACGGGGGCAATCAAAAGCGTTGCTTTGACTGTTTACGGTGTTGTAGTGCAACCCGCAGTAAACTCCCCCTTGTCTATCAAAAGGGGGGTAAGACATTCAGCACGAGGGCAAAGAAGTAAAATAATAATGCGAAGAAACATTCAGTCCTACAGGAGTCGAGGTTAGGAGATTTATCAACATCACGCAGCAATTTTTTTTGACCGACTACATATCGTAAACAGAAGCACAACTATTGCGAAGGTCTTTAAATTGAGATACAAAATAATGAATATAAATCAATCTTTGTAAAGAAAATACGCTCTATAGATATAGATCACAATGATACAGAATGAAATTTCCACCTCACGGCTTAAGAGATCCAAAAACTGTAGACGTTAGAGACTACGATCCGGGATTTCTTGCTTCTTGAAAGACAAAGGGAACGGGAATGGAAACGAGGAACAAACATGGTGAGAAACGTGTGGAGAAAGATTTCTCTCTTCGGACCCTCTTCTTGTTTCACAATATGGCGCAAAGTGCCTTTCCTTTCTTTTTCTTTTGCTTGGGTGGCTGGAGCACGACTTTGATGGCAGCGTCAAAAACAGCCTTCACATTCTGCCGTAACAAGAACATTTTCCACAAGAACCATCATATCAGAAAGAAAAATGCAGTAGTGAAGCAGATTCACAATGTTAGCTAAATAGTGCGGACAGGGTTCCCATAACCCCTAGGAGTAAGTTTTTTTTGTTTTGTTTTGTGGGGTGTGTGTGTGTGTGGGGTTGGGGGGGGGGGGGGGGGGGGGGGGGGGGGTTCGTCGGTGAGCCAGTTCTTTGACGAAAGAGAGTTAGAACATGTTAAGACATAGCAAAAATACCTGCTGCGTTTTCGAACTACATTCAATGTAAGCAGGTGCCCCTATCAACTTCCTTAGCTCCTCCCCCTTGAAGTAATAAAAAGGCATCAATCAGAAAGAAATGAGGCAAAAGGGAGGAAATCGTTCAACAAACAAAGTCAAAAATGGAAAACATTTGCTTAGCAATTACTGGAACATGCAAAGGAGTAGTCTTTACTTGCGCAGTTGTAATTGGCACGGCACCAGGATGGTCTATAAAGAATTGCTTATCATCCCGGAGATCTGAGGCCATGGCGGACAGAATCGCAATATCGTTAGATTTGTGCAGTGGAAAAATATTTGTGAAAACATTCGTCAAAAGGACTTCTAACCAAAACATAACAACGGGCAAACAGTCACGACCACAGTATGAGAATTGCACTTTGAAATTTATAACAAAAACTCACACAAAGGCGAGAGCATATGGCATGTACAATAAGCGGTAAGGAGTGTCATTAGAAGCAAATACGTCTATGCTCGCACTTCAAGGAAAAGCTCAAAAAACAAAGTCCGCAGTGAAACACAATAAAGACCTAGGACTTATGAATTTGCTTCCTCCTAGAATTTCATATTCGAAACTTCTTAGTTGCTATCAACTCTTATGAGTATGTCATGGTTTTAATTGGGTTCCCCGCTAATGAACAGTGAGAGTGGTCCCCCAGAAATCAGTCGAGGTGTGCGTAAACTGACAATGGAAAGAAACAGTGAAGCACAATAGAAAAAGAAATCAAGAGGTTCTCCGCTAAAAAATCCTTTACAATTTTTCCTCCACTAGGCTGCCATAAAAGTTTCAACTTCTGACTTGGGGAAAGGTTTGGATAAGTTACCAAATTCTAACAGACGTGAATCCAAGTACGTGTTTTATGACGTGCATATACACATTGGATTGATCATGCACGAGGAAACCATAAGATCTTCGTGTAAATAGTATAACTTCATAAATCGAAGGGAAACCGATGAAAATATTTTTGCTAGGTGGATTTACAGGCTCTTCAACCAAGAAGGTAGGAGGCGGCTGTTAATTTTTTAACAAGCAAAAGGTCCAAGAAAACTGCTGCATTCTAGAAGGAAAAAAAAAAGACCGACAAACCGTCACGAATTAATCAAAGAAAATAATTCTGCAAATGAACTAAATTTCACTGAACCATAATAAAATCAGATAGTCATTTCATGAATCGTTCGAGCTGAAAGCAGATTGGAATCAATACTCATAGTCACATCCAGTACAAAGGAGGCAAATTGCTCAGCAAAAAAAATTCAAATAGCGACGAGGTGCGGTAAGTTATGATAGTCAAGAGAAGACTAACCAAGTTTTGTTCCAACAAGAACTATAGGGACACCAGGAGCATAATGCTTCAATTCAGGAATCCACTACAATATACAAAGCAAAAATACCAAAAACAAAATCTGGGTTATTAATAATTAGTGGCATCGCCAGAGATATAATATCTTTAAGAGAAAGAAAGAGAGAGGTCCAATCCAAACCAATGTTGTAAATATCGTACCGTACCGGGCGGTACGTACTGTTTTGGATAAAAACGGTACTAAGTATCTCTAGTACCGTACCATTCTCAATACCGGTCTGTACCGGCCGGGTACCGGCCATATCAGCTAATACCAGCCATATCGGCCGGTACAGGATTTGTTTTTTTTTTCTTAAGAGTTCCGAAAAAAATTAATTTTTTTGGGCTTTCTCTCTATAGTTTATATATATATATATATATATATATATATATATATATATATAGTGATAGTTGCGGTAAATGTGATACGGTACCCGGTACATGACTGGTACCAGTACGTACCGTACCAATAGAAAGACTGGTACCCAAACCGATACGATATTCAAAACTTTGATCTAAACGATGTCCCACCTTTTTGGATACATTTTCATAGCTCGCCTTGCTGATGAGAGAGAATGCCAGGATAAAAACATCTGCCCCACGATAACTCAGCGGTCTTAATCTATTGTAATCCTCCTGTCCTGTTCCACAGTGATGGTGATATAAAACACATGTACTCTTCAGGGGTATAAAACACAAATGGATTACGGCACAACCTAATATCGTTATTACACTGCCACATTATGACAAAGAATAAGCGAGCTCTTTGTTTTATGGCAGAGATCTCTCCATACCAAGGAACCAAATCACAATGGATCGAAGCCCTCCCTTTACTTCCAATTAGCAAGATTCTATCTCCTACTTGGGAAATTGTAGTTGAACCCGACTATATGGGAACAAATCAAAAAGTAGGGAAATATATGATGATGATATCACTAACTTACCAGCAGTATCCCACAATCCAAGGTTAACAGTAGCTCCGTTGACAACAACATTTGCACTGAAATTGTCGAACACGGTTGGCACGTAATCCTGATACGCATACAAAAACAAAAGCAAATCTCAAGAAGGTTTCAGAAATCGGTGAAAACATGAATGGAATAATTCCTAGAGAATCACACAAATCAAAACTTGTAGGGAAGATAAAATGCACAACAAAAAGAACAACGGCTATATCACATCTCAGCCGACAGGTATTTCTCATAAACCAAACTCCCCTTATATCTCTTTCTTTTTCAGTCTGTTTGATGTAAGATGTGAGAAAGAAAAGATACAATGGTGATCTCTTTCAAGGGTGAGATGAGAAGAGAAATGGTTGTGGTTCCTCACCACTTGAGTGCTTTTCCTATATTCACCGTCCTTCATCGTGGGCTGATTTCTCTTTTTAATTTGCATTTCCATCGGAGATTTTTGTATTTGAACGAATATACAACCAACCAATTTCGTTTCTCACCATTTTTGCAAGAAACAAAAACTATTTCAACAAGAAGTTCATTTTTTCTCTTAATGTATTAGCTATCCTAACAAATAGTTCTTTTTCTTGCCATTTCTTATCACATCGTCGAATCTCACACATCAAACGGGCTCTTTATGACGTTCTCAAACCACTGGGATAATCTCCCCAAAAAAATTATTAACAATATATAAAGACGGCATTATGTAATTGATTCCCAATTTGAAGAAACAAACAAGAAACTCAATGAAGCAAGCAACTGTTTAGGAGAACTGAAAAACAAAGCTTTTAACATAATCGGAGAAAAACAAATGTAGCAAAAGGGGAAAATGCAGGACGGAGACTCACGGTGGGAAACGTGTTGCTGGTGTACGATATCAGGAGACATGTCTTGCCAACGGCGCCATCACCAACTGTGACGCACTTTATGAACCTAGAAGCACTCATTTTCTTGGCCTCAGATCTTCTTCAGAAGACCTGATCGACAAATTACACCCGCAATGTGGTCCTTCCGTTCTCTCCCTCTTCTTCTTTCCTGTTTCCCCGAGCACCAAACGTAGAACGAGAGAATTCAGACAAACCCTAACCCTGATAGGCAAACGGGATGGCGAAGAATTTGGCTCGAGTATCTGAAAGTTCCGAGGAAGAAAAACCACCGCAAGCCCTGGAGAGGAAAATGAATGTGTTGTGGGGTCAAAGAAATATCTATAGAGGGGGTGGGGGGAGGGGGAGAGCGAGAGGAAAGAGGGGGGAAATGGTTTTCGTTTTTCTGGTTACTGGTTGTAGCGGGTTTATCGGTGGTCAGATTGGGCCACGGATATTTCGGCCCAAAAGCCGTGAAAATCTCTTTGATGCACTAGATATCAGGTCGAACATTACGTGTTAGGACCAATCGGGTTTATCGGCGGTCAGATTGGGCCACGGATATTTCGGCCCAAAAGCCGTGAAAATCTCTTTGAGGCACTAGATATCAGGTCGAAAAATACGTGTTAGGACCAAGCCATATAAAGACATGTGAAAGGTGTGGCCACGATAGCCGGGTCATCTGAATTGGCTATCGCTTCAACTAGGGGTGAAATCGGTCCCGGTTTGGCTAAAAAATTCAAATCAAACCGGTAATTTCAATTTGAGTTTTTTAAACCGAAACCAAACCAAACTACTTCAGATTGATTCGGTTTGATTTCGGTCCAATTTCGGTCTAAAACTCAGTAAAGTTGATATATAAAATTTTAAATCATAGTAAAATTAAAATCCTGTAAAAAAATTAAAGTCAAAAGAAAAAACTAGTTTGAGACTTAAAAAACATGTATGAACTTAGATTTTTATTTCTAGGGTTTAGTATAGGAACCAGTACAGTCCTATTTTGTTTGGTTCCTAGGTGACTAAAACCGAAAACCAAATCAAAATTTTTTAAAAATCTCAAACTGAACCAATTAGACTGAAAACTCGGACCAAACCCTCGGTTAGGTTTCATTTTCCGATTTAGACTTTCACCCCTAGCTTCAACCTAGCTCACACATTGCTCCCTCGTGAAGCAGACTGATTGCGCAAGACAGTGTAGACCACGTTGGACTTTCGATCCATCTCAATGAGCTTGACCGTTAGGTCTCGCTCAATTAACAATCAAATTCAATGTCGACTACAATTCTTTACAAATTTTAAACATTAAACTATTTTAATATTTAAAATAAGCCTAAAAAGGAGCCCAAATAAAAAGTTAACATCACTCTGGAGCTCTTGCACTACAATACATCAAGTCTAGTTTGTGATAAGCATTGCCATTGGGGTGCAAAATACATAAACCTGAAAGAAGACACCACCAGCTCCTAGGAGTAAAATTAGACTTTCGTGTCCTTTTCTCACTTTTACCTTTGATTCCAAAGGAATTTGAATCCGATTTTCAATTCGCTTCTCCTTGATATTAATAGATTAACTCATGAAACCGATCCTTGTCGATCGGACACCTGGAGGAGCATTTGAAATGTGTAGAATTAAAATGTTGGCCACCACTTACTCTTAAGGGTATGGGGTTCGAGACAGAAAAAGATCAAGACAACATATCATGTTTTCCTTTATACTTGGAGTTGGTGTTATGCTATTAGCTATTCTGTATCTCCTTTTCTAAACTAGAACTAGCGATTTACAAATATTATTAACCACATGATTTAGTGAGCTACAATAGGTTTTGGAGCAAGCAACCTCACGGAGAAAACCTATGCCAGAAGGTGGCTGCTCTTCAATTTAGCCTTTATTTCAAGAAGAATTTAGGTACATCTGCTTCTGCCAACTAGGTTACCCAGTCCTAATCTTCCACCTCCTGGATCCTTGATTCAGCCATTCAGGTGCTAAACGTGGACTAGCTCCTAGAGTCGGAGACTCATCCAAAAGTTGCTTCGATCGAGAACGTTGCACCATTGATGTCCAATAGCTTTAATAATAATGGCTGGATCTACAAATACCTCGTCCATTGAGTATCTCTTTAACTGTTGCACTCATGGCATGCAGCTCTATTGGATAAGAATAGACCACTAGAAAGGAATTTGGAAATGATCAATTAGAATAGATGTTAGTACACTCACCATAAGTCAATACGTACTTCTGCTAGGAATTCTTAGTTGCTTTGAGTTGTAAGAAGTTTTCTGCGCGTTTTTTCAACTGATATTATCCTTAACAAGAAGCTCTAAACCAAGCTCACTAAAACATCAGAAATGAAAAGTGTGTTAGGATTCGAAAAGGGGGAATTTTCTTATTGAAAAGGGGAATGGTTTCCCAATATATTTGATATTTGCAGGGTTCATAAATACAATTATTAAGGTAGTGGCTTCTATACCTTACAACAAGCCAAAAGAAAGCAACCTACAATACAAGAAAAACTTCAAAGTTTGCGCAAGAAGGTAACAACCAATTGAATAACGCTTTGAAAGAAGCGGAAGACGGTTGCATGCATCGCAAACTGATTGGATCTCAACCTTGCATCAATCTGATGAATATTGCAACTCTGTGAGTATGACTGCATCAATGAAGATTGGGTAAGAAAATGTAAAATTTTACTGACATCATCTGCGACTCGGGGTGGTCATGACTTGCAAAACGCAGTTAGGGTTTCATTGAGTGCCTTTCTGTCATAATCCCCAGTGAAGACACAATTGCCTAGTGGACCTTTCAAGAGGACCAGCCTTAATAATCCATCAGCCACCTTCTTATCAACCTGACCATTCAATCCAAGCATAAGAGAGAGAGAGAGAGACAGACAGAGAGAGAAACGTCGTAAAATTACAGGGCACAAGGTAAGCACTGTGTATTGGCCCAAGAGTATGTGAGGGTGAGTGCAAGTGTGCGTTATTTTGGGTGTGGCACTAGAATTGTTGTTAACAGGGTTTGGTTTCTCTCTCCTCTTGTGAGTTTGTCACCGTGGCAAGTCCTTCAAGCTCACAAACCGCTGCCCCCCGCTAACGGTCCGTTGTAGCAAAGTAAGCTGAAAAAGCCCTTTCTATCTTATTAGTAAAGCACTAACGAGCAAGAAAGCGCCCCTTACTATAGTACGTAGGCTAATGCACCTATAAGTCTTATAGGTCGCAGGTTTGGCAGAGGCTACTGGTATGAATCTTCATGTCTCCAATGTGTCATCTGCTACATAATGATATTATAGTGTAGTAGCGGCAGCATAGAGGGGTTACCGTGATGTTCAGCGCCTTGCGAAGTTTCCTTCTTATGCAGCAAGTATAGCAACAGCAAGATAATATCAATGAATAAGCCATCAATTCATTGCATGCTTCTCCAGAAGCTGATAATTAGAGATAGCAAAATTCTATGTAAGCTTCCGTATGACACAAAATCATGACAGAATATAGAACAAAAAATACAATCCAGTCCCCCAATTGAAGCAGATGGAATGAAGTTAATAGAAAAAAAAGTAAGCATTCTTGCCTTGAATTTTAGAAGACTATTACCCAATTGCAACCACAACTCCACAAGCCCATTTGTGAAACATTGACCACCAAAAACAAGACTATCTATTATTGACTCCAAATTGTACCTAACAGATATATTATCCACATGCACTGGTTCCAGGAGATGGTTCTACAGCTGTCACTATCCCAGCCAAGGATTTCATGACATTGTGCGAAAAAGAAGGAAATGCGACACTTCACGTTGCTTTTCAGAGGTCATCCAGAAAATCATACGGTAAAGACAGCTTAAGATAGCCCGGACAATTTTATCACAGAGACTGAACAATATACTAGTACAATGAATCGACATCAACTCAAAGCTCTCACGAATTTCCCTAGTTAGTTTGCCAATTATTGTAGCCTCTTGACAAAATGAAGAACATTTTCTTGTTTACTTGCAAAGTTGGAGACTCCCCTTTTCCTCATATTTGTGGACACTCTAGCTGGACAGTTAGGTCAGATCAGGTTGTTCCAGGACCAGACTGAATGCCTGGTTTTACAGCGAATATACATATACTTGTTTCCGAGAGTACTTTTGGAATACTGCTTTTGGTATCTGAGAGTACCGTAGCCAGTTGCTTGTTCACCCCCTCAAATTTTCTCTACCAAAATTTCCCTGCACCGTTGGTCCCGTGCATTTTTTACCATTACATCACATGGAAATCTTGAGAGACGAGAATATTCCCACGGCTGGAAATGCACCGGAACACCAGTGAAGATAAATTTCAGTACAGAAGACTCTAACTACTTGTTCACGAGAGAGAGAGCATCCCTATTTAGCTGGAGCATGCAGTTACATACTTATATGCTGTAAGAAGGTAATAATAATAAGCATAAAAAAGTATGAGAGGTACTTACAGACGTGCCTGTTCGTTGCCACGCTGGCAATCTTCGAAAAGGTCCCACAAGGACAGAAGCAAGTTTTTATACCTGTCAAGTCACTTATTTCAGAAAACGCCGAAAATACATAATAACCACTGAATTACTCAAAACAGGACTTGCACTATACATTGGGCGCAGTCAAAAGTAAAACAGGTTCACTTGGAACATAGGGAGAAAAATACCATAGATGCTACAAAGTTGATGAACAGATTCTTGAAAGGGAGAAGATTAAGTGCTTAAAGGACACAACGAAGGATAAAACTTACAAACAAAAAATCCCTGTCTTGTTATTTGTAACTTGCAAAGGGGGAAACAATTAAATAAACACTAACTCAGTACAAGGCGCAGGTTTCAGACAAATGCAAAACCTTGCAATGTAGCCATGAGTAGCTTACATGTGTAAAAGGCTATGCAACAAATTGCAATTAGACTTAGATTGATATGGGATTTTCCACTTAAAAATAAATTCTAAATTGAGCATAAGGCTCCTGATAGAGCAGAATGCGGAAACAGGACTCTTGCAGCTGACCCCTATTGATTAGGACATAAGGCGTGGTTTGGCTTGGTTTGCAAATTCATTCTTCCAAGTCAAGCCCCTGCTTTAATTAAAGTACTTCCATCAGAAAAGGGAACAACATTTTAACACATGTAGCTTTTGGTGAAAATTGAAATTGCCGGATAACACCCCACTTTCCGTGGTCTATCATTGCCATATAAGACATGAATTAATAGCTTCTTCATATCCAGTGATCCTAATATGTTTCGCCAATACATCCACGGTTCCCTATGCTATGGTGAACGATCGCCAATAGCATGATGCTTGATTGACTTCATGAATACGCAGGCACACATAGTCCAAATCAATGTGGAGGCACCCCAAAAACCAATAATGAAAATACACGTAGTGAGCAAGAAAATACTCATGTTAGAGACACACAGACAAACACAATGTCCGTGCTAACCATGTTGGCTAATTCAAACAATTTCATTACCAGCAGTTATGTCCTGAAGAAACAAACTCTCAAGCAAGTCATACATATGAGCAATGAGTTTTTGCTTCTGTAAAATATTTATGTACAGTAAGATAAATTTATTTCAAGATTATAGCAAACTTTATTATTCTCCAGACCAAATAAGCACTATCTTTCGCTACTACGATTTAACTCAGTTGGCATCTACTTCTCATGTAATGAAACATTGAGTTCACTTCTAGGAACGGATAAAAGAAAAGTAAACACTTAACAGAAGAAAACCATAATTCCCCGTGTCCCAACCACAACGGAGCAATGGGTAGCCTAGCTGGTTGTAAGATATTGTGAACTCGCTTCACAATTGATTCATCAATCCAACCGAGGCAGTATGACATGTCAACGGCCATGACCTGGAAGCATAACCACAATTAGCATAAGCTTATTGATGGTTAAATTCATAAAACTCTCTTTGTTTTTGGTATTTGAGAATAGCCAAAGCAATACCGTGCCAGCTGCAACAGCTTCTCCATGAAGCCACTGCCCGTAGCCAAAACCGGTTTCTATAGCCTGTAAAAAATGTGCTCCCGTGATGAGAAACAGGCTGCTTGAAAAAAGAAGAAAAAACTAAAAACTTAAAAAGACTGTGTCCACAACCTAATAATGTTAGTAGGGAAAATAAAGTGCATGTGAATGGGGTCCATGCGCTCTAGCAACAGTACCGAGTAGGACATGCAAGCGTTGAGTTGCCCAATTTACTCAACGAAGGGGCAAGTCAAGTCTTTTCCAAAGAAAAGTATCTTGACTCGCTGAAAAATTGGATGAATTCTGACTCAAGTAAGAAATCGTCCACTCTTCTCTTTCAGTGTCATCATGCTTCCTAGGGTGCAACCCATCGATGTATCAGTCATTGAGAGGTAGAGTACCTTTTTACTAGGGTGTGTACAAAAAGGCTCTTTTGACCATCGAACCATACTTTCTTTTACATATAGTGTAATGACATCGCGTCTTGCAAGTACTCCACTCCCCCCTTTTTCAATTATATACCCATATCACACACCGAAAGATTTTAGACCTAACTATGATGTTTGGGAATTATTTCCTCCTCCTATTTGTTTGCGGGGGTTGTTGGCCAAGGGTTTTCAAACCTAAACTCAATAGGCCACTCAACGAGCCAAGAGTAGTATTGAAGTAGAAAAAGAGGTAAAAAAAATAAGCTCGCAGCCAATACAAACACTCATAGCAGCTTCCACAATTTTCTAATACCGCAACTTTGTTGATGTACAGAAGTGTTGTGTGCAGAAAATGCTGACAGACCAAAGATCATTGACAAAAAGCATCTCGATCATGACAATTTGATGATGATAATTGGAACTCAAGGTCAAGCTCGCGTTAAAAAAAGTATGGATCACCATGATGGCAAGTTTGCTTGAGCAATAGGCATCGAGAATTAAAATAAGGTTTCACAAGACAAAAAAGGAATACACTCAATTGCTCAAAAACAAGACTTACATGGCCAAAAGTGTGACCTAAGTTCAGTGTTGCCCTCAGTCCACTTTCCCACTCATCCAAGGATACCACCTCAGCCGTGTTTTCACAAGATCGCTTGATTGCATACGCTAATGCACTGGGATCCCTGCAAGGAGCAAGCTGTTATACCTTTGGTAAATTCCACGCACATACTTTTCCATGCTGATTTGAACCTTGTATATTACTCACCTATATTATGTACCAAGACGTGTTATAAAGCCTCGCTTAGTTGAAAATGACAGTATTCTAACATGTACTAGAAATATGTCATTTTTAGCTTCACTTCCCTCAAGTAGTCCCATTGGTTACAGAAATGCCTCATCTGAGAAGAAAGATGGTAGCACAGAGAAGGATATTTCTTTACGTACCTTGACATCAATGCCGAGATATTCTTCTCTTGCCACTCAAAAAATTCAGCATTCCTAATAAGCCGAGGACATTGGTGAGAGAAAAAGTGAGGAAAAGAAATAAGACCGACCTTTACAGTTTACATTGGGGTAAGAGGACACACAGTTGAACCATTTCATGTCAAGCTGCTTTTGATTCAAATAGAATAATGATTTTTGAGAAACATCTTTCGTAATCGGGTTTGAGAAACATTTTCCAGAAGAGCAAGTATAGGAAGACACGTATTTGTACACATCCGAACATAGATGAATCAAAAATCATTAGAGAGGGCTGTTAAGTAATACCAGTCATAGTCAAAGGAGTATTCGTGTAATTAACCGTACGCGCCAGTACTCCGTTCATCATCTTCCCTACAGCTTCCAACATACGCCATTCTCGTTCCCCCCCAAAATCCCCGCGTTTTTCTCGAAGCCATACATATGCATCTTGATGGAGGGGGAAAGAAAGGTAGGGGTTTGGGGGAAGAAGAGAGCGTGAGAAAGAGACAGTGAATGGGGGTTCAAATTTTTTTTTTTTTTATAACAGTCCAAAACGACGTCGTTTGGATTTTATAAGATAACTGAATTCGGGGTTCGGAGATATTTGATCGACGTACGACGTCGTTTGGATTTTATAAGATAACTGAATTCGGGGTTCGGAGATATTTGATCGACGTACGACGTCGTTTTGTGGTCAAAACGACGTCGTTTGGGTTTTATAAGATAACTGAATTCGGGGTTCGGAGATATTTGATCGACGTACGACGTCGTTTGGGGGAAAAACGACGTCCCTCATCGTTTCTCATAACTTCGTATCATCAGTTCTGTTTCGCGAGCTCTTCGAGGTTGGGGCTTCGATGAAGCTCTCAATTTGTTGCTTACTGGTTTTTTTTCTTCAGTAAGGGTTTCGGTAGGTCTTACTTGTTCCGGGACTATGGGCGAGGAACCCTGTATATAACGAAGGGTTTGTGTCATCGGTTGATGGGGAAGAGGAAGACTAATGTCGTGATTGTGTCGTCATCAGACGATGACGATAAAAGCTTCTCATCGCGTTCAAAGACGAGCAAATCGAAGTCCAAATCGAGACCATCATCAGTTCCTCTTGCAAATAGTAGAAGGGCCAAGAAGGCACGCGTCTCGGATTGTTCTGCTATTTCGTGTAAAGAATCAAATGGGTTTGATGAGGTACAAGTGGAGTTGAGTTTATTTGAACTTTTTTTCAGTTTTAAGGTTCTGTTTGGTTGCATATTGCAACGAGTTCTTTTGTGTTTTGGGTGAAGAAGTGTTGTGCATCAGTCTGAAAGATTTGGATGCGTTTGGCAACGGGGAATTTACGAAGCGCAGGCTGTAATATTATTAAATCCGGAACCCATGTTCTTTCAATTCCAATACCAAGGCACAAACATCATGCTACAATTTGACCCGAGTGCATTATTGGATTGTTAGAGCATGAAGTAATTTTTAGAAATTAATTTAGTCTATTCTGCGTGGACTAAATTATTCGAGCAACGTGTTGTTTCCTTTGACTCAAGAAGGAAATATACAATGAAAAGATGATTCTACCCTTGAGATGTCACAGCTTGCCCTGCATTCGGCAAGTGCAAGTTTAATTATGTAATTTTGAATCCTCCAATGATTACGATTCACATCTCTTTGGGCTGGGTTGAGCATGATTTGGCACACCATTGGGAGAAATAATGTAGTCCAAATCAGTTGGATTGTCACCCTTCTTGTAGCCAATAATACAAAAAAAACCATTGGCCAAATAGGCCCTTTTTGGTTGACGATTTGTTTTTACCCGGAAACACAGTTACCTTACTGTCCATTTTTCTCCTTCTCAAAATCTTGGCAGATTATTTGATCATATCAGCAATCCACTAGAGCTCTATTGATCTTTGTCCACTTTTAGTTTACCTTTCTTTTTTCTTTTGGGTAAGCTTCATTTGAGCTTTGGTCTACTACTCCTGGAGGGAGAGCTTTTGCATTACGGAAGATGTCATTCTGGAGCCTGAATTATGCCATTTTTCTGATCTTCTTTTGGTGGGGTGGGGGAAGAGCTGCATCTATGTTTGTTATATTTTTTGGTTATAGAAAGTACAGAGAAATCTGAAATTCGGTGTTGTCTCCTGCAGATCAAATTGTTCTGTGAGGATTTCGGTGAAGGCTTTAGTGGTTTCGGGACATCTACTGGTACGATACCATTATACTATTTGGCTTTAATACAGGTTTTAAGTTTTAGAAACTTCTTTATTTTTTATTTCTTATTGAACTGTAAGGATTAACGGTTTAAAACCTTATGTATCTTACGTTAGTTGTCTTCATTACTATGTTATTACTGATAACTACCTTCAAATTTGTAAGTTGCTATGTATACGTAAAGGTGCCTCTGCAAAGACCTACTGTGATTACACATTATACTTTCTCAAGATGTGGAGATACAAACGTCAGATATTTGTTGATAAGATGAACATGCGTAGACAGCATTGTGAGAGGTTTAAATTTCTGTTTAAGGGCTTAACCACTTAGTAGTACTTGAATATACTGTTTGAAAATAAATTGTTTCTATGATATCTTTGTTTTGAGTGGATATCATGCTTGAAATGATATCAAAATCCTTTTATTTGGCCCTTTTTAGTTTTATAACAGTTGATATACTATCTAAGAGTTTGGTCAAAATGAAGAAAATAATGCGATGGAAGGTTAGTATGTGGATGGTGAATGGATTGATTTACACCCTGGTTCCTGAGGCTTTTGAGGAAATCGGATAAATATCAGTTCTATTCTTTTTCCTTCCTTTGTCGTTTTTCTTTGTTGATTTTTTCCCCTCCTTTGTTGCGTATGTCGGGAAAAGCATGGTTGTGTAGCTGGTAGCTATTTAGAGAATCGGCATCTATCTTTCTGTTTCTGGACTGTGGTTTTGTTTTGTGGACTTGACAGATGGTTAGGATTTATTAATACGATGGTAGTGTTGTTCCCATTTTAATTGGATAACGGGAGATATGACTTTACTGTATTTACAATCCCTGAATTTTATTCACTTTTTGGTTTCATTGTTGGTAATCTTCCTTCTGGTATCATCTTCTTTTATGTTTAGCCACTCCACTCCTGAGGTGATATTAGAATTGAAATCAGGTAGTGGAAGGAGCAATGGGAAGGACCTATGGATAGATAAATATAAGCCCTGTTCCTTGGAAGAGCTTGCTGTTCACAAAAAGAAGGTAAAGTTAGTTTGCTTTTATTCACAGTCTTGAACTCTTCACTAATATTTCTCAGGTTCTTGTACGCGCAGGTTGAAGAAGTTAAAACGTGGTTTGAGAAAAGATTGAAGAGGAAGAAGGTAAAATAAACATGAATGTTACGAATTTAAAAATTTTCCTGAAGCATTGATGTTTTCCATGCTCCATATTTATTGGATACATTAACCCCGCAAATTGACGGTCTCAATTTCCTTCTAGCTTGATTGTTGAGGCTGGAAATTTGCATCGCATGAAACTCTGTCTGTGTTTGCCTTCCGTTGAAATTGGCTTCGTTTGGGTAGATTATGTGGGAAGTCTTTGTGGTTGTAGAACTCTTATAGTGTAGATAGTTTGCCTTTAATGCTAGTTGCGAGCCACATGACCCTTTTGTCTAATTTTGAGTGGTAGACTGGAACTGGATCCATGTCGCAGCCTTATACTTCAAACATTTCCCATGAGTTGAAGTTTTGCTATGATAATCAGGTGATGACACTGGTGATGATTGTGAAAATTAGATTGATGATAATGCATAACCTTGCTTTAATAATATCCATTCTTCATGCGTAGGTATCCTTGGCTCAAGGAAAAAAATTAAGTAATCAAGCTAAAAAATTTGGTGCGTGGAAATTATGGTTTACATTTTAATCGTAGTGAACGCCTGAAGTCATTATTTGAATATTTGTTGATCTGAACTGCGCACAACAGAAATAACTGTAATTGATGAAAGGACTGGACTCAAGCTTTAGAATGCCATTGTTTGTGAAAAAGACTTCCTCATAATCTTTTGTTACCAAGACCCAGCGTACTATTTTTTGGCTTCCTGACATCCGCAAACATCTTTTCCTTCCAGTTTATCACAGTAAAATGACTGCTTGCCATGTCATGTCAGCCGTACTCTGTACGTGAAAATTTTAACCTTCGAGACCTTGGGTCTGGGACTTAAGTTTCTTGCCCTCATGAGTGCAGGGGAGTGGAAGGTTGTCTTATCTACACAAATAGGAGTAGAAGCACATAGTATCTGTCCTTAGTAAAGACCTGGCCTCGAATATCATTTCTTTATCTTACTTATCCCAACAAATTATTCATTATTTTTTGAGAGCTTTTTCACTCAATTTCTACTGTCTTCAACTGTATAATTTTATGTGCATGTGCCCAACTTTATACGTTGAGAGTTTCTGTTGTGGTCGAGAAAAATGTAAGTTGGAAGTACATTACAATTATAAAGATGCGTATATCTCGGAAGTGAATGTATGGTCCTGTACATGTGCATATATGTGTTGGTCCTTTTGCGTCTCTATTTTATTTGGTTTGTGAAAACTCTACTTGTTTCTTCATTAATTGCAGGAGGAAACTTATAACAATGTCCTTCTCATCACTGGACAAGCTGGAGTTGGAAAATCTGTATGTTGTCTCTATTAGTCTTCCATAGGTTTATCCTTTCATCCTGTATCTTAAATTTAGGCAAAAATCTTTCCTTCCACAGTATTTTTATGGTATAGGATTGAATAATCCTTCAAGTTCAATGTTTTCTTGTCTTGTAGGCGACTGTACATGTGGTTGCATCTCATCTTGGAGCCACAGTTTGTGAGTGGAACACACCTACTCCGACAATTTGGCAGGAACATTTGCATAACTCCAATTCAGGTACCATCCTATAACTTTGTAATCAGCAGTATTGTTTTCTTGTCACCAAGAAAGTATAGAGAATTATTTTCATCGGGATGGAGAAAACAAATCATTAGCAGTTTTTCTCATGATTTGCCTGCGTTCACATGACTAGGAATCCACTACATGTCAAAGTTGGATGAGTTTGAAAATTTTGTCGAGAGGACAAGGAAGTATGGATTAATACCAACATCATTTAATGGAGGATCGCAAGCATCGATGATACTCCTAATCGACGATCTTCCTGTGACAAATGGAAGAGTTGCTTATGAAAAGCTAAACAAGTGTTTGCATCTTCTTGTGCAATCTGCTCTAGTTCCAACAGTCATATTGATAACCGATTGTGGTGAGGCTGACTGTTCGGACAATAGCCCACGGAACTCGGAAGAACTTCAGTTATCTCTTCAGAGAGCCGGTGCTTGTAAGGTTGGACTTTCTAGACAACTTAATTTATAATTGATTCGACTGAATGCTTATTTCAAATTACTTAGGGAAATCTTTCAGGTGGCTTTCAATCCCGTTACGGTAAATTCCACAAAGAAGACCCTTTCTAGATTATGCAGAGAGGAGCACTTGAATGTGGATCCTGAACAAATCGATCTGATAGCGAAAGCCAGTGGAGGTGATATCAGACATGCAATCACATCTTTACAGTACTTTGGTGTGAGACCACACCTGAGGCTTTCTTTATCTTCTTCCAATGGTACTCCCACTTATTCAAAAGAACGATCAGACGAGATGAACCTTCTGGATGATGAATTTTCTTTACCATTTGGCAGAGATGAAACTCTCTCTCTCTTTCACGCCCTGGGAAAATTTCTTCACAATAAAAGGGAGACAGAAAATTCTACTGCAGTGGGTAAGTTATGATGGTATTCATACAAGTTAAAGATTGTAGGTGATAGAACAATCTATGTCTATACTATTTACTAAGAGGGTGTAATCTACTTGTCACTCCATTTTTTTAAAAAGAAAATATTGAAAATAAAAGAAAATTCCATTTGGTAGTTTTTACCCTCTCTCGCGTCTAGAAATTTTCGAATTGGCTATTATTATGAGTTGATAGTTCTAAGATTCAAATCAACACTTCCAAATTGTAATAAATATTAAGTTATAATCTAACTTCAACATTGATGTTATCATAATTCGATAAAACAATGCATTGTTGAGGGATTGCGACATTCCCATTTCAGGACAATTTGAATACGTGATTTTTGCCAGTAGTGAGGTACCACTATAGGATATCCAAAGCTTGATGTAATTTAGATTCACACAAAAACACACACGGGTCGGCAATAAAGATGTGGCTCTCTTTTTAATCATATTCTGATACTGAGTGTTATGTGTAATGTTCATACTGTGCAATGGCTTTTTGGTATTTGCTCTTGCTTTAATCTCTTTCTAAGTTGATACCATTCTGATACAGAGCAAGATGCATTTCTTGTGAAGGAGAGATTCACTAGACTTCCTGTGAAAATGGATGCACCAGAAAAGGTTCTTTGTAAAGCACATTGTCAAGCAAGGCCTGTCACTGATTTTCTGCATGAAAATGGTAATATTTCATTTGAAATTGCTTTTTCTGTGCGTGCTTTGAGCCTTTGACTGTACCTTCCCTAGAAAAGTGACGACAAAGTTTGTCGCCGCAGATATTGTTAATGTGGTAGAATGTTTCTTTTCTCTGATATATGTGGCTGAGTTTGGACAAAATTATTTTTTGTTTAGATGGTCGGTATTTTTTGATATTTTGTAATTTTTTACACAGGTTTTTTGTATTTTCTCATTCGTCTCGACGAGAAGAATCATAAAAGTATAAAAATATGGACTGGAACTAAAAAAATTCAGATAGGACGCTAAAGACAAAAAATAACAAGAAAACTGTAATTTTCGAACTTTTTTTTTTTCTTTAGTGAACTTTTGTTCATACTTTTTAGATTCATTTCGTCTAGACAAATAATTAGTCTAAAAAAATACGTAAACTTGATAAAACTCGAGGAAAAATGACAAAAGAGACAATGACGTTAATATTGAATTATTTTGGCCGAAGGGTGCATTCCTGGGCTTGATCTTATCTTTAAATTTTAATAGTAAGTAAAATTGCCTGTAAGGTCATACATGAGATAAAAACTGGTAAAATTTTCCCAGTGATTAAATTGTTTAACCAGCTGCAAACAGTTTTCTGTGCACTCACGTTCATCTTTCTTGTAGTTCTAGATTTTATGAGCGAGGAAGCAATAGATGATGCTTGTGTAGTGACTTCATACCTCAGTGATGCTGACTTCCTTCTCGCTTCACTAAGTGGATTGCGAACCAGAAATTACGAGGCAGAGAATGTTATACAATCTTCTGCTGCTTCAGTTGCTGTCCGAGGGGTGCTATTTGGAAACTTTCAGCCGTTGTCTTCCAGGTACTTTTGTATGTATTGCTTCTTTGTTCCTTCTTTAATATACTATCAATGATTGTTCAAGGTCTAACAATGACTTCTATAAGTTGAGACTAACCATCAATTCCTGTGTCAAGCAGGTGGCATGCTATTAGACGTCCAAGTCTCTGGCAGGTTGAGCGATCGTTACGTCTCAATAAGGTCTGTTGTAATCCGGGTGCATCTTTCTCAATTCTAATTTGGAAAACCGAGCATTCATGAAGTGGACCCCTTTGAGGGAGCATTTATCCATGGGGGTTAAAAACACCATGCCGGCAGAGATCCCAAGTAGAAATTTGAGCAAGTACTACAAAGTTTGAAATATAGTTAGAAAAGTGGCCAGTATGTCACTCATCCACACATTCTGCACCTGTATTTATTGTGCATGATCGTGCATGCCACATAGCATGCTGACGTGATGTTCGGGACCTACTGTGTGTTGTGTCCAGGATACCCATAAATAAATACATGTGCACACACCCGAATACAGAGACAATAATTTTTACTAGGTTTAGCAAATTGCCTACTTCACGGGCTACGAATTTGTATTTTGGAGGGTTTACACTCACCCAATATCCCAGTGGATTCCCACCCAAGCTCACAATCACTCAGAGATGTGCTACATCCTGCTACACTTTGAAACCTATACAAAGGTGCATATTTTAGGCAGGCAGGAAGGGTTGCTATCACAATCACACTTGACAAATTGCTCTAGCATGCCTCAAACTGATTTTATCAAGTCAAGGAAAGAGATGCTCATTTAATCGAAACCAATCGAAACCAATCCTTACTAAGATTTTGAGCCAATCTCCATAGATTTGCTTCAATTCCAACTCTTGGAAGTTGACTTCGAACAAATCTCTGACACTGTCTTCCTAGGAGGAAAGCATATGTGAGACATTAGATTAGTAGATTACTGATCCTATTTTATATTTGTTTCTCTGCTGTTAAGAAATGGTTTTAATGTGGGTTCAAAGATTTGGGACTCCAGAGGGTTACCTGGATACTTTTTGCCTTGGAGATACTTGTTCTTGTAATCGCTAGCAAAAGCATACTTCGGTCTCTGTTTGCCCTTATTTTTCTTTTAAAAAAAAAAAAATCCTCGAAAAAGAGAAGGAATAGAATTTCATTATGTTCCTTGATATAGGATTGGCAATCACGTCCAAGCAAACCATAATCTTGCTTCATAGTTACCAAGTTGCATACCCAATAGGAGTGAATTCTGGTCACTTTTGCAATGTATGTTGCCCACCTTATTTATGGCTTTTGTGTTGTCATTTTGATTTCAGTTACAGATGGTAAGGCAGAGATGCATTGTGTACGATGGCCTGAGCTTATCTGACTTGTCGGTTGTGGCTACTGAGTTTAAACCCGTCCTTAAATGGCTCAGATTTAGAGACTCCGGCGGTCTTGAATCTCAAAAGGTATCAGAAAAGGATATTATTATGTTGGATGATGAAAGCGTTGATGGCAAAGATAACGAGACTAGCGATGATGAAATAGAAGATTGGTAAGTCATGGAAAACAATGTCTGAAAAGAGGCCCTAGATGCGGGTTGAGTTCGTAAATGTTGTAAATAAGTTAAATTTTATGGCTTTCCATTTTGATTGTTAGGAATGTCCTATTTCAATGCATTTCTCAAATTTAGTTTAGTGTTTGTAGTTGCTTCTTCAGTTGTAAAGATCTTGTGATTGTTACTACATAAACTACCCGTTGATGAGTTTTCCTCAATTTTTTTTTTCTGAGAAGTTGCGTATTTCTTTTTCCAGGACAGAGATCCTGCTGTGCACAAAATGTCGTGTTTTATGTCAAAATATTGTTGTTTTGACCATTATAAAATTAATCTGATGTTCAATTAGTGTTAAACTACTTGGTCAATATTTTAGTGGCAAAAAATTTTGCCGTGTTGATGCGCAATGCACTTACTGTGCACTAGCAGGATTTTGGATCCTGTATTACAGCTGTTCAGGAAGGGAAAGGATGGGGGTTGGCCCTGCCTTGCGAGCCTGCGCTAGCCATTGGGCCACAACTGCCACTGGGGTGAAGGTGGTCAACTCTTCTTATAGGAGTTTTGCCGAATCTGTATTTTGGGAAACGTGCATGATTTTTTGTAGATGAGTACTATGGTTTTAGAAAAGTTTTTTTGAATTCAAAATCAAAAGTTAAAATTTATTTGGATTTTAAAAGCTTACGCTCAAGTAAATTTATTCTATTCATTTTGAATTATGAAACATTTCTAAAAATATTTTTTTAGCCTTTAGACTTTTTTTTTTGTGAGCGCTCTTAATAAATTTTGCAATATTATAAGTTTTTGTCAAAGGAAATATGACAGTGAGATTAAAGGAAAAGTCTTCGTGCCAACGTATTTGTGTTCAGACCGTCTGTGCATCTAACATTGGTCGAGATTAAAATGTGCAAGTGCGTCATAGATACCACTTAACAATACACATTGGTGACAAATATTCCGAACAAGTATCTTATTGGTGAATTGTAACGTAAGACAAACTCGTCTTTTAGGGCACATTTTCTCAGCGCAAGCCCTCGATTTTTCTCCATTATTATTATCCTTTCATGGACCTATAACAAAAAATATAAGAAAGAAGGATCATGATAAGTACATAATTATGTACTATTACCATCGCCCAATGTACCTTTGTTATCGTCTTACGAGTCTTGTTATTACTAATTTGATTTGTTTTCCATGATTTCAAGAGTCTGGACTGATAAACACAAAATAAGGAGAAAAAGTGACAAAAATAAGGATAGGCGTCCGGACGGCACTGATCCCCGTCCGGACATGGCTCACACATGCCCTCTGCCAGAAATCCTCACACAGGCGTCCGGACGGACTTGACCCGCGTCCGGACGGAAGTTCCCTCCAACCACCGGGCGCCACCTCACCAATCTTACAACCGCCCTAACTCGCGTCCGGACGGGACCCAACAGGCGTCCGGACGGAACCACCGCCCCAACATCGCTACGGTGACGTCAGCCCTAAAACTTCAGGCGGCGCGGCGTCCGGACGGGACCACTCCGGCGTCCGGACGGACCAAGTTTTGAATATCTGGACCCAGCTGTCACCCGGCTGTCACACAGGCGTCCGGACGGACCGCTTCAGCGTCCGGACGGCTTAGGGCGGTGAAAACGTCTATAAATAGTCCAGTCCGAATTTTTAGAGGAGGATATATATTTTTTTCAGAATTTCTCTCTGGGATACCACTTGTAATAGAATATCCTTCACCTGGGGAAGGAATTCAGGGATAGATAGGAGAGAGAAAGGGAAGGACAAGAGGTGAGCGCTATATTCAGGTCGTTGTAATGACGGTTTTCACTTCTAAATCAATGGAATCTGCTTCTATGGCCGGCTAATCTTCTGTCTAAGGTGATGATGAAACTCTAACCTATTGTAATGAATGTGTTTCATTAGAGCTTCCTGCTTTCATTATTCGAATCCATGTTGTATGATATAGAACTAAAAGATCTTCCTCTTTCATTATATGTTAGCGTATTTTACGACATACAACCAAGGGCTCGTTGATTCGTGCAACTCAACTAAGATAGATTATGCCTTGTAAGACGCGTTGTGCTATCAGATAATCCGTGCCTTAGAGACGGGTTATACTGATAAGACAATTCGTGCTAAGCAAAGATAATCTATGCTAGTTGGTATACACGAATATCTTAAACAAGTATAGTGCAGATTAACTATCTACACAGTGCTCAACGGATTCGAATAATGAACATTCATAAATTGGAACATTCATGTCATTACAAAAAGATTAGAGTGGATTCAAGCCTTAGATATTTCTTCCCGAAACTTTTTAAATCAATTTATTACTCGTATTTTCATTTCTAGTCTCAAATCACACAACATACCAAACTACGTTTCTTCACAAATTAAGAATAGGATTCAATTAAAAGTAATAACCAATTCACCCTGTCTCTGTGGATCGATACTCAACTTGCTGCTATACACTTTTTACTCAATCAACTTACAGCACAAGTCGTTTAAATCACTCTGATACGGTCTAAACAACGACATATTTCGAAACCGATCATGGAGTGAACATATCATTCATATCTAGTCTAGTTGATGAGACTAGATTTTTTGTCGCATAATTAGCGATTTGCACGAAGTAGTGTAATATTAGGAATGAAAGGATAGTAATGATGCACTCTTGCCGTCTTAACGACTCGTTTGTTAATGGTCAAAGTTTGAGAAAATATATGATATATATAATTAAAATAAGATGTGGTAAAATGATAAATTTATTACAAAATGATGGATTATTATAGTTTATTTGAATACTTTTTAAGAAGAATGATACGATAAATATGAGAAGGTAGATGATATTTTTGTAATTAATAGTGATATTCTCGTAATTTTATTATAAATAAAAAAAATATAGAAAGGGATAAAAAAAAGGAGGAAAGTGAAATTATTATGTTAAAAAAGGAGGAAAGTGGAATTATTAGAGTTCATTGAGGTTGCTGCGGAAACTCCAAAAAAATGATACTGGAAAGAACCGATGGAGGAGCTAATTGTTTGGCTGCAAAGCAGTGATTAGGGAAGCAGATCCCACAACCATACAAATCGAATTTGGGTGTATCTCGCTACGAGCCACTGAGCTGGAGGCTAGAGAGAGAGGGAGGGAGAAGAGGGAGGGGAAGAGGCACTTCTCAGAGGTGAATTTACTTTCGGGCCGTATGTTTCTCTTTTAATTCAAAGTAAGGTTGAAATAATGTGATTAAACGTCTTGAAGCTGGATCGCTTTGAGATGTTTGTTTGTTTGTTTTGCGTTTTGGGTTTTAGATTTTAGTTCCCCTGAATGTCTCTGTGGTTGCAATCAACACGAATGAAATTATTGCTTTGATCGGTGAATATTAGGTTGTTTTCTGCAATCATTTTATGTTTCTAAATGTTGAATACCCAGGTTTGAAGAAACCTCGTAGAAGCAATTCCGAGGTAATTGCATATGATTTGTTCATGAACCAGAGTTTTTGATGATTTAGTCTCAATGAGTTTATGAGGTTTTTGTTTAGGGTTAATTGGGTTTGAATCTCTGAAAGGAACGTTGGGGCTTTTAGAGGTTTTAAGATCGTTCAAACTTGTCATTTTGAGTGTTTTTGAGCTATTGCACTAGGGTCAACCCGTGCATGGCATCGAATAGTTTTTGATGATTTAGTCTCAATGAGTTTAGAGTTTTTTTGTTTAGGGTTAATTGGTTTTGAATCTATGATAGAGACTTTAGGGTTTTTAGAGGTTTCGCAGTCATTCATACTTGTCATTTTGGGTGTTTTACTGTTTTTCAGCTATTGCACTAGGGTTAACCCGTGGAGCCTTAAAAGTAAGTTGAAGAGTGGGTCATTCTAACAACTGCTAGGGGCGGCAGCTAATGCTCTACTAATGCCAACAAATTAAGAAAGTCAATACGTATTCGCATATTTATATGCATTTTTCACACATTTCGAAGTATTTTTGACATCTTAACCACATCTCTTGGAATACAAGGGTATATTCCTAATTAGACCCCACGATTCTCAATTCATCACTCAAGAGAAGCTTCTTATTCTAATGCAAAGGCGTAGATCTGTGTTCCAATATATTCTGGAGCTCATGACAAAATTGGAGCGATTCACAATAAAGAAAAAGAGAGTTTCAGTTCTCGATTCAATCCATGGTTTGACAACTGTGGTTGCAGCTTAGTAGCACCAGGTGGAAGGGTGAAAAGAACCCTTGTTTTTTATCCTTCTGAATTCTTTCCTTTTTTCCCCTTCCTATTCCTGAGTTCTTGCTTATTTAGTGGGTATCAAGAGTTTTGCATTCCATTTCTTATTAACTTTTGTTGGTGAATCTACAGATATGGCTACCCGGTCGACCCGGTTGAGGAAACTACCTCCCAGGCAACAGCCAGAACCACAGTCACAACAGTCAAGGGCTAAATGGACAACACCCTTGTCTCAGATTCTTGTGGACCTGATGGTCGATGAGGTTCATAAGGGAAATAAGAAAAACTATTCTTTCGGAAAGAAAGCATGGAAGTCTATAACGGATGGCTTCTATAAGAAAACAGGTCTTAAATGGGATAAAGAGCAACTGAAGAACCGCTATGCTGTTTTAAGGAAACAGTGCACACTTGCAAAATTGCTTCTCGAGCAGAGTGATTTCAAATGGGATGAAACCACGGGCATCATCACGGCTGCAGATGAAGTCTGGGACAGAATTATTCAGGTATGTCCCTACCCTATATGTCATTTATCTGGTATACTAAACAAAATTACAAAACTATTACTGTTTTAAGTTAGTGGAACCTCATTCCCTTTGACAGGGCTGCAGAATTTTTTTTGGTTAGTAGCAGGATAAATTTGGGACACAAGGCTCAGTTTGGTTTGGTTTAGCAGGATAAATTTCTTAGTCATGGTATCTGACTATTTGTCTTTAGGGTTTCTATGTTTTTGGAGGGTGGGTCTTTGGTGGTGTTATTGTTTTTCTTCTTTTGTTCCCTGTTTTCATTTTTCCGTTTTTGGTAAACACAAACAAAGACCCCTTCAACCGCATGCATCGTTTTTGTATTTCTTTTATTTTTTTGCGGAGACTGATTTCTGAGAAGTTGGTTGTTTCAGAGAATTTTATTTATAACATATTCTGGAAACAGTTTGCCAAAGAATTTTACCATATTCTCCAGAAAATGAGAACAGGTGACATTAAGCGATCCTTGACAGGGGAAGATTTTGTGGTTTATTATCTGACACCAACTCCCTTTCGTTCTTACCAATCAGGAACATCCCGATGCAGAGACCATGAGAAGTGCTGGCTGCCCAATTTACAAACAGCTATGCACAATATTTTCGGAACGAAGCACAAATGGGGAATTCAACGGGTCAGCTGGAAATGCGATTCCTTGTCCGCAACCTTTGAGCACCTTCAAGGAGGAGCAGCCCTCGTCAGAATCAGAGGATGAGGCCAACACTGAAGACGAGCACTACAAGTCGCAATCGACCAACCCCTCATCTAGTGTTGGTCGCAAGAGAGGGCGTAAGGGAATCGATGATGTCATCGCAAACGCCATACTGGAGATGGCAGCAGCTTCGAATCTGAAGGCAGCAGCTATAAAGCAATTTAACGACAGGTTTTCCATTACCGATTGTGTCCGGGTATTAGATGAAATGCAAGGTGTTGATGAACATGTTTATTACGCTGCTCTGGATTTGTTCAACAACCCTAATGCGAGGGAAACATTCTTATCACTCAAAGTCGAAAAGCGATTGACTTGGTTGCATGGCAAGTGTTCAAACCTCCGTAGTTCATAAATTGGCAAAGAGAGCCGCATCTGAATCTGTCTATTTCATTAGGTTTGTGATATGTGAATGGCATTGTGATTGAGAGACTTTGTAAATATTCTAGCCTTTTCTATTGATGATATGTTTTTGCTCCATTGTCCCTCAGCTTCTCTTTGAAAATGGATTCCATCCTTTTGCAGCTTTGTTTAGGCTTTTCTGTAATAGGATCGCCTTCGTGGATTCGACTTTCTCTTCGGTTAGGGCTCTAGGAAACGAAGTTGATCATCGAATACTAATAAGCCTAAATTAGATTTTTCCTGGTGGATGCCCGAGTGGAATTCATTAGCTACGGAAATTACTTGTTGTTCTCTCTTTTTCGTCGAGATTGAGTTGGTGTGCTTTAGTACTTGATTGAAATTTTTCATGCTTTTGGTTGGTAGAGCTGCTTGGGGAGGCTTATAATGTTCATTTTGGAAGATTGTCCCTAGCCATTGGTGCAACCCTACACATACTTAGGTCCATTGGTGCAACCCTACAAATACTTAGGTTTGGACACACAAACAGATACATTGTCCAAACGATTGCCGACTACCAGATCTGTTGAAATCCAATAGAAATCCTTTAGAGAGCTCATTGGGAACTATCAAAGAGAGAGAATAATGATGCAAATAGGTTGAAGCTCTTTCTCTTACTCGGGTCATTCTTTTTATTTATTTTATCTCACTTTAACTGGCTAGTAATTTTTAATTAATTATTAGGTACGTTCGAAATAGCATGTGGTAATATTCAACGATACTTTACATCAATGAGCTATTGCATCAAAAACTATGTGGGTTACTTCTTTTCTCCCAGAACAAAATAAATATGGTGTGTTAAAATGTCTCGCTATAAAAAGCTATTGGTGCATGATTTGTATTGGAACATAAATATATCACATGATATTCTAGGAACATTAGAATAATTATGAACTGGTCGTAAAATCTTTATTGGACTGTTTGTTGGCTGTCAAAATTTTAGAAAAATACAGTAGATATAGTAAGACACTAAGAAGGAAGATATAATTTATTATAAAAAAATAATAGTTACAAAAAATTTGATGAGTTTTTTTTTTTTTTTTTTATAAAAGAGGATATAGTGAGTAGATATGAATATCTGAATAATATTTTTAATTAATAATAATATTTTTAATCAACAATGATATTTGCGTAATGAGTAATGTTATCGCACAATCATCGTTAAATGTATATGAGATCCTTATTAGTTTATGGGTTCTATGTGTATGTAACGATTTCGAATCTATTTGTATATGAATCTATGCATGAATAGTTGTCTGTGCTGATTTTTTCTTATATAAAATGATATAAGATATAAATAGGAGGTGGAAAATAATTAGAAATAAAATAATTCATAGTATCATATTTGGAGTAAAAAATTAAATAAAAATTAAAAAAACGTGGATATGGACCCTATCCAAGAAAGATAAAATGGGACCCACCAAGTAAACCCGCACGCGCTTCAAAGCATCGCTCCTTACAACCGCCTCCTTCGTCTCTCTCTCTCTCCCGCCCCCCTCTTTCCTTCGTTTATATTCAAAGCAAAGGACTCGGTTCCTTTCCTTCTCTCTCGCATATTCATTTCTTCTTGCCATCACTTTGGTGTGTATCTATACATTTGCATGTGTGTGTGTATATATATATGTATGAATGTTCATTGTGTTTAATTATAACGCTTACTGGAGTTGATCATCCGCAGGATATTAGTTCCGAGCTGTTCCAATGGCGGCGGCACCGGTAGTAGACGCAGAGTACTTGAAGGAGATCGATAAGGCTCGTCGAGACCTTCGAGCTCTCATCTCCAGCAAGAATTGCGCTCCAATCATGCTTCGCTTGGCGTAATCTTCTCCTCAATCTTTTTATTTATCTTATTTAGAATGTGTTTGAAGTTTGAACTAAATTATTTTTTGATTATTTGATAATTTGCTTATGTTTTTTGTATTTTTTTTACTTTTTCATTCGGCTAGACCAGAGAAATCGAAAAAACATATCAATATGGATCAAAATTTTAAAAAAAATCCAAACAAGAAGCCGCTAGAAACACTAAATTAGTGAAAACTGAGCTATCCCTGTCATATGGATGAAAGAAGCTCTCTACAGGCGCGACAGATCAATATTTTCTTTCTTGTGCTATCCTGATCATTCCCGATGCATCATTCTCATTTTATTAGATGATTTGGGTCTATGTCAATTTTAAAAAATGAAAGGGTACTCCAAAGTCTTATCCAGAATTTTTTGGATTTTCAAAGAGAACTTTTAGGACCAAGACAAAAAAAAGTTTTTTGATCGAATAGGCCCGTGCTTTCTTTTTTGAAATAAGGACAAATGGTTTTGTTATTTTGTACGGTAGAGTTCTTATCTTTGAGGGATCGTTTTCCCACGAAGAGGAAATGTGAAGAATTTTAGAATGGATTGCTACCTATGCCTCGATCGCGAATAAAAAATTGCAACTTGGTTGCTTGAGTTAATAAAACTATCTGTTCGGCGCATTTTCCTTGTCTAGTGTAGTGAACAATTTGTGCCATTGGTGTGAAATGGTTATCTTTCATGGTTGTGTTACAGGTGGCACGATGCAGGAACTTACGATGCTAAATCAAAAACTGGAGGCCCCAATGGCTCAATTAGGAATGAGAAAGAGATAAATCATAGTTCAAATAATGGTCTGAAAGTAGCTATCGATATGTGTGGTAAGTTTTTACCCCTAATTTGTGTCCTTTACAAGTCCGACCTTGTTATTTTTGATTTTGAGTCATAAGTTGAATTTTCTTCTACCTCAAAAGGGATCCTTTGGTATTGCTTGATCATGTTGATTTGAATCTATGACATCTGCAATCTTTTGAAATTATCCACCATGTTATCTAAGAGTTTTGATTTTTTCCAATTTAAAACACGGTATTTGATGACAATACGACGCTTTAATTGCTTTGTGTAAGACTCATGTTGTGCCATGCTTTACGTAGAAAACGAAAATGGAAGGTGACCCCCTTGATTAATATTTGTGTTGAATCGTTTCACTCACACTAACTCATACAAAATCTTAGTCCAGAAAGGGGCGACCTGATTACATTATCCTCGGCACACCTTCACATGGGGACTGACTATCCCCTATGAGCGGTCCAAACAAGTGCAAGTATTTTCATTATCAAGTAGGCATGAGGTTCGAAGACGAGCTATTGCATGCTCAATATCGTGACATAATATAACAATGAGGAGAATGAGCAGGACTTTTACGTGGTTCTTTCATATTTTGCTTCCAGCTGTGGGATCCATGGGAGGAAGTCAATAGTATTACTTTTATGGCCTTTCTATATTGATTTCAGCTAACTTGAATTTCTCATGGAATTAATTATGAACAAGTTTTAACTACAAAGATTTAATTTCTAGTTTGAAAGCATTACTTGCCTATTTTCTCCGTCAATAGTTTTTATCGAAAAGTAAGTGGATCTATTTCCTAAATCCTAATAATTTGCTTTGAGTTTGATTTCAGAACCAGTCAAGGCTAGACATCCAAAAATCACATATGCTGACCTTTACCAGGTATTGACATTTCAGGAAACAGATGTATTGTTCTTACTTTTGAAAAAAGTGAAACCTTTACCCAAACTGCGTTACTTCTTAATTGTGTAGTTACCGATATATCAGTTGCTTTACCATCTATATTGCTTTAATGTCTGCACTAGTCCTCCCTCCTGCCTTGAATTAGACTATTTCTCGAGTGTGATCCTATACCCAAAGCCTTTTTGCAAAAGGAGTAGGTAGCGAGATAAATGACTAACAGTGATGATGTTTGACTCTTACTAGCAAAGGGAAAAGCCCTATATCTATGTTATTAGTGAAGCCTAAATTCCCTTATTAGAGGAGTCATAATCCTCTGTTTCATCTGAACCACCAAAGCATCCAAATCAAAAGCTCCTGTTTCCCCCTAATCTTAAGAATCCGAATCTTAAGCCAAATTCGAAGCTAGAAATAGAGGGAAATAAATGATTCTAGTAGCCAGGCAGGTCTATAACCACAATAAGATTACCCCCGGGCATTACCTGTTGTTTGTTTTCATCATCAGGATCCTCCACAGAAGGAACTTTCGGAACAATAATCTTAGGCTTCTTTTATCCTTAAGGTATAGGGTGTCTTCGGTTGAGTGTTTCTGAAACGATTTTTGGAAAAAAAAACTCTGAAATGTTATTTGCTGTAAGTGTTTTACACAAAATTTGAGAGTTAAATTTTTTCGGCATTTTCGAGGTGTTCTCTCTCTCTCTCTCTCTCTCTCTTCTTTTATAGGGAAATGAATATTGTTTGGGAAAAAAATAACAATGTTTGGGAAAAAATTTCCCAAATAAGTTCACAAAAATTTTCTAAATTTTTTTGAGAAAAACCCAACCGAACACACCTTAAATCTAGTTGCTGTTGAAAAAGTTGAGAATCATTCACCTGTTTTAGATGTACAGTGGTTTCTAAAGCACGTGTGACGACGAATCAGGTTTTAGCTATGCTGATTTAAAATTATGGACTAAATAATTTCCATCTGTTTATTGGATTTGCAGCTTGCTGGGGTAGTTGCAGTAGAGGTCACTGGAGGCCCCACAATTGACTTTGTTCCAGGAAGAACTGTATGTTCAGACTTCGGAGGGGTACGTTTTGATCCCTGAACATTTTTTGTTAACTTTCTTGTACCTCTTGTACAGGATTCGGTGCATTCTCCTGAAGAAGGGCGTCTTCCAGATGCCAAACAAGGTTGGTCAACTGTCCAAGCTGTTTTAGTTTGATTCTTGATGATCTTCATGAAACAGAATCCAGTTTCGTCATCTATTTAGCATAATTTGTGAACTGAGCATGGTACTATAACTTATCTAGGAAGATCAATATATACAATTGAAAATCTCCGTGATGCTCCAGAACTTTTGTCTCTGGAATGCTCCAGAACTTTGTGTCCTTACTTGCTACTTCATTGACAAACTTAGAGAGCTTACCCATGCAATGTGATTTCGATCAGCTCAATCAACTAAACTTGCTTTGTCTGAACTTCTTGTTACTCCTAATTTATTACTAATAGCAACTTATTCCAATGAAGCATGGAATTTCCAACCAAATAGATACTGATTATGAACTTATTAGGAGAAGGTAAATTCCTCATTTTCTTGTTGAATGACATTTCCTCGTAGGGCCACCGCATCTAAGGGAGGTATTCTATCGGATGGGTCTATCTGACAAGGACATTGTAGCACTATCAGGAGGCCACACGCTGGTAACTTCCTTGGACTGTTTTCAAGTAGTTATTTGTAGTAGAGACAAGTACATTTTTTCCTTATTTTGGTACTGTAGGGAAGGGCACATCCGGAGAGGTCAGGCTTTGAAGGTCCATGGACCAAGGACCCACTGAAGTTTGACAATTCATACTTTGTGTAAGACTTTGAGAAGAACTTGACCACTTTCATATCTCTCGTCACATTTAGTATGGCGGAGTATTTTACAGGAAAAATTTTTATTAGTAAAACGTATATTGCTTAATGCTATTGTTACTCAGGGAACTTTTGAAAGAAGAATCGGAGGGGCTTTTAAAACTTCCAACAGACAAGGCTCTAGTTGAGGATCCTGAGTTTCGTCGCTATGTTGAAATTTATGCGAAGGTATGATTGTTGTGTCTAAAATTTTGGAATCGTCTATTACTTCTGTGTTGAAGAGAAACCGAGGAAATTATGGAGAGCAGTTTCTTCAAATGCTAGTTAGCTTAACAGACTTCTACTCTTTCATATTTGATAGGTGTGATGATACTAAGTACCAGAGTGCTCATCATTACTCATTGCTTAGGCATGGTTGATCAGAACTAGTTTTTTCTATATGTGTTTTTAGAAAAAGGCTGGACCAGCACTTAAGCTGGTTCACCACATGCAGAAACCTAACTCTAGGATAGGCCATCGTTACCCATCCTTGCAAGAAATTGAGAAAGGAAAAAAAAATCGAAGAAAGGGGAAAGAAGCATAAACTCAGTCCTGGATTGAAATCGATGAGTTGGTATGCATAGCTTAAACTCTCCTGGATGGAGGTCTCTAGGGAGGCACTTCGGTTACTACTAGACCAATATTCTTTACAATCCTTCATTTGTTGTTATGAAATTTGTTTCGGCATACCTTATTGTAACTGGATTGAGAAGGTAGGGGAACCAGTTCAAAGAAAGAGGGATATGAGTTACCGAGTTAGTAGATATCTATAAATGTTTGCTTTACTAGAGTCCTTTTTGAGCAGTAACATATCGCACATGTTTGTTAGTCAAGGATGAGTGAGGGTTGTGAACACTTTCCAATCCATGAACCCAAAAGTATCGATCTATTTGTTCATTTATGTTGTAAGAAGCCTTGTCCAATAAATGTGCTCAAGTAGATGTGCAGGAACCAAGCTGTATCGTAGATTCGTGGTTTTGACTTGCAGCTTAAGTTTGCCTGTTTTGATTTGCTACAATGCAAACCACTGCTATGTCATTGGTCTTTTCTTTTCTTTTTTATGTTTACATTGTTGACATTTTCTATTTCTTGTGTCAGGATGAAGAAGCGTTCTTTGCAGATTATGCGGCATCACATAAGAAGTTGTCGGAGCTAGGGTTTACTCCACCGCCATCTTGTTTCAAGGTAACTCCAAAGACTGGTACAATACTGGCCCAAAGTGCAGTTGGAGTTGCCATTGCCACTGCTGTAGTCCTGCTGAGTTACTTTTATGAAGTTCAAAGAAAAGTCAAGTAAACATGACTATCCCAATTGCCACACAAAACAGGTCCAATTTCAGTTTTAGTATTAAGTCTTGGGAACCAGAGAACTTGGAAGTTTCTCTTTGATTATTAAATAAATGTCCTCATTTGATTAGATATCACCTCTCTCACTTTTATATGGATTTGAGCATAACCGAGGGAAATGTGTCCGTTGTGTTGGTCGATCACATTGTGGCTTTAGTTGATTATATCGTGTCTTTGGTTCACCAAAGAGTGAGTGATAAATCGATGGCTTTTCAACCAGTCAGTGAACACCTTTCTCGAGATCAATACGTGATCCAAGTTTTTAAGTGATCTATGCGAGGAGTAGTCTAGCAATGGGCCATTTGGATCAATCAATTTTTTCGTTGAGAGTTTGTGAATCCAGTTTTGTCGAGTCAAGAACTGTTTTAGTTACAATCGAGATTGCCTTTTCTTTCTGTTATTTCACCTGACAAACTTACATGTCAAATCCTCTTGTATGATTGCCTCTGTTCTTTGAAAAATGATTGGATGCTCCTGAGGCACCATATAACGGCAAACACGCATGCAATAGTGACGTAATGTGTTGTATTGTTTTTTTTTTTTCCAGATATAGTAGACGCCTTCCAAGCCCATTACCTGACTGAATGCTTTCATATGACCTAGTGCTTTTCCATTGAACTGGGCTTGATTCCCGCACTTAGCTTAAGAACTAAACTGTTGAAAGCGCTTACCAAACATGGAAGGAAAATATTTACCAAACCCTGGCCCTAACTGAGTTAATCTATGAATCACCACTGCTGGTTTTAGTATACAGCATGCAATTTACTTTAGAGCTCAACCATTAAAATCTTTTGTGGCCGAAAGAGAGAAGGGTCCGAAATAGGAAAGGGTTTTGCATTCTTGCAAAGGATAATTATTATTGATCAAAGTGGCACATTTCAAATAATTGTTACAAATCTATCTATGCCTTTGGTGAAAGAAACATGATTAAATAACATACCAATAGAACTTTAAACTTTAATGCTCTCTACCTAAGCCACGTACCTTGGCAGTGAATGAGAACTTGGGGAGAACAAGTGCATCTCCAACCTAAAAACTACGATAAATTAGAAGAACATTGAATTAGTACTACTTTTGGGAGTTAGGCCCTTGGACTCAAAGACAGCGGTATATCCTGAAAAACCTTCAGCCTCTTGTCAATCTTTCTCTGAACAATTCCTCCAGTCCCACTACTTATTTCCACGACCTTCTTCTCCTTGTCAGTTTCATTACCCGAACCCAAAACTGCCTCGATAATGGCCTCTTCAAAGTCCTTACTATCTGGCAACACCTCTGCCCACCTCTCTCCTGCCTTCTTCTCCTCGGGCGAAATTGACCGCCTCCTTGTCTTGTTCTCAGGCCCCTCCACAAAAGGCTGCTTCCAAAACTCCCCCACCATTTCCTTTGCTACTCTCATCGAGTTAGCGGCATTTCCAGACCTAGTTCGTTTAAGCCTCTCATGGAACTGGCTCTCCTCCACTGAGTCCTTACCAAATTTCGACGAATAAAAAGGAGGGGCGTCGATTCTTAGTGAGTTGTTGTTGTTATTGTTGCTGTTGTTTCCTTGAGGGAAAAACAGTGATTTGACACTCTTTTGGCCCAGAAAACCACCCACTGCTGGATTCGGCATTATGTTTGAATTCAAATTCTCATCAGCAAATTCAGTTTGGGGCTTGAATGATGAGTTAGAAGAAGATGTAGTATGTTCTTTACAAGGTTGAGGCTGCCAAAGGGATGAAGAACCAAGCAAGATGTCAAACAGTTTACTCTGCTCAACGCGATCATCACCGCCTTTTTTCATCATTTCAGACTCCAAGTCCAAAAGCATCTGTTGAGCCCTCTCATAAGCTTTGAGGTGGGAATCTACACCTCTTGGCCCATCCAGAACTGCTGGTTTCACTCTCCGAAGACTTTCTTTCGCCTCCGAAATCCTCCCTTGCTTCATCAAACAAATACCCAGATTGCACATCTTGTTATTGTCTGGTGAAATCAACAGCGCCCTCCGGTAGGCATCTTCTGCTTCCATGTAGTTGTTCTGCTGCATCAATGCCCACCCCAAGTTTCCCTGCACCACCACCACAATTTGTTTGTTTGTTGTGATCCAGAAAAAGGGAAAAATGGGTTGATTATCATAATGATGGATTGGGGGATGTTGTAGTGTGGCAAAACGACGTACATTTTTGTCCACAGTTTAAACTACGTCATTTTGTTGTATTACAACATTCCCGAGTCGGATAATGATTAGTACCAGTAATCTAGTGGCTTCTTGCTCTACGGAGACTTGAAATTTCTTCCCTTGGGATCTTGCTGTTTTTGTGCGCTTCCCATTGAAAGCCATTCCTTGTTGAATCAAGAACAATTTGTGCCTCAACAGTGCTATTTGGTCATCCAATCTCCCACACCTCTGTAAATATATAGACATGTATGTTAATTTATATTGGAAAAAAGTATATTAGTTCATATATAGAATAAAAGAAAATTTTGACCAATTGGGTTCATTTCAATTTCCTTGAGTAAAAGAAAATCAAATCATTCATATAGAATCCTATATTTTCATTGCAACAACTTAAAACTCTAGAGTTTCGCTTTGCTCCCAATCTCACTCCTCCATCTACCTCCGTTGGCTAAATAAGCAGATCCCCCATTCCCCCATTACCGGAGATACCTCTGACTACTGCTGATCTTTCTAGGGACATATTTGGTACTGTTTATATAATCACATAAACAATAACCTCACCAATATGCGCATATCGGTGATTGCTAGCTCCTATAATTCGAGAGTACACGTTAATCCTCGAGCCCTGCTGTTATCCGCTACATTCAAATAAGGGCCTCTATAATTTGCATCTTTGTCAATTTTCTGGCCATCTTAGGTAATATGGCAACATTTGTTTCTCAGGCCTCCTATTCCCTACCTGAACAATAACCTCATCAATGATGGTTGAGATGTTCTTTCCTCCTAACAAGGGGGTCGGCCGAAATCAAAAGCTCAGCCGATGTTCTTTCCTCCTAAAATTGGGGTCAACTGAATCTAAACTCTGGCTCGATCCGCTTGTCTGTCTGTTCTAATGCACTCACTTATGTTGACGACGGATGAGATTTATTGGAAAATATGAGAATATACCTTGTAAAGGTCCAAAAGGATGTTATCAAGAGACTCTTGGGCTTGATCTGAACACCTACTTCTCAATGACTTAATGGCTTCAATGGCTTCTTCTGCTCTGTTCTGCTGCTTCATTACAATGGCCATATCTTTCAGAGCACTATCCACTCTGTCTCCTGCATTAATGGCTGCCCAGAACAGCGGTATCGCCTTTTCCGGATCCTTCTCCACCAACTGATCCAAACAAGATAATAAAAATCATAACTTATGGATATCAATACGGGATACGTATATGTGATACAGATACGGCCATATAAGAAAACTTAAAAAAAAAAAAGATACGGGTCAACTAGAATATATTCAATTCAAATATAATTGTACAAGTATGGTGGTAAATCATTGTATTTTTCTTATGATATAAACAAGAAAATAAAAATCATAACTTATGATTGCTCGTAAACTATGAATTATGCATATCGATACGGAATACGGATATGGATAAGGCGATACGAGATAACTAGCATCCGTATTCAAGAATCCTTATTCTGTCCAATTCAAAGTTCTGCGAAAACAAGCATCCTTATTCTGCAGATCAAAGATCAACATAATTCCCCATTTATTTTGAAGTAGTATTTTAGTATGGAATAGAGGCATTCTGAGCCAACTACTATGACTACATGCGCATCTAGTGAAGTGGCTTGGTTTAAGAATCTTTGACCATCTTCGGAAGTTCTAAATAATTTATATATGTCTATGAGTAGTGCCATCTTATACATACATACATACCTATATATATATATATATATATGTATATATATATATTACAGATACCAAAAGGAAAAGCAAAATTGACAAATACAGAAATGAAGGGCAGTTTTTAACCGAATTGTGAGGCTAAATCAGGATGATTCAGCAAGTAATTTGTATATTGTTTATATTTTGGGATACATATTTACGAATATCGGACGAGTATCGATAGATACGACTCTCATCAATAATTATCCGTGCTTCATTGCCCGTAAATCAAGAACAGTTTTTCAAGCAATGTGAGGCTATTTCAGGATGATTCTGAGATTAATTGGTCAGAACCCAGAAATTTACCTGAACATTTTTGGCTCTGACATATGGAGTGTCGCCAACTGGGACTTTGTGGGTGATATGGAAGGACTCGGACCGAGTTCTGGAGACTCCGAGAGGCTTTGCCGGAGAAGAAGGCGCCGATTTTGTGGGTCTGAAACCAGGTGGGCCATTCCACATTTCTTTCATCATCTTGATTTTTTTTTTTTGCAGTCAGAGATCCAGAGATGAAGAAGAAATGTGGACTGTGAGAGAGAGAGAGAGAGAGAGAGAGAGAGAGAGAGAGAGAGAGAGAGACGGGGAGAGAGGAGTTTGAGAGAGAGAGGAGAGATAGAGGGGGAGAGAGAGAGAAAGTGAAGAGAAAAGATCGAATTTAGCGAGGTATAGAAGAGTGGACGGGAATTTGAATTTTTGGAACGTTGCAGGTTACCGTTTTACCGACTAGCCGTTGCATAATTTGCGTACTTATTTTTTGGAGGTCTATTTGCACGCACTTTTTCTTTAAGGCCAGTGCACACCTTCTAAGTACACCTGCCGTTAAATTCAGGGCTTTACGCATTTTCTCAGTACAGTTCTCTTAATTTCAGTATAACTAGCTGTTCAGATAAAAGCAAAAACTGGGCAAATTAGGCTGAGTTTAGATTAATTTTTTTATAAAGATAGTTAATATTATTTGATATTTCGTTATTTTTTGTATAATTTTTTTCTTTTCTTATTCGTCTCGATGAGAGAAATTAAAAAAATAAAAAAATAAAGACCCAAAGTTAAAAAGATCTAGATAAAGAGACAAAAAACAGTAACGAAAACTATCTTTTAAAACTTTTTTTTATCCTTAGTGAACTTTTTGATAATTTTACTTATATTTTTTTTAAAGTGAACTTTTTGATAATTTTTCTTATTATTATTTTTTTAAATTTCTAAATTCATTTTGTCAAGACGAATAACAAATTTAAAAAATTTAATACAATAACATTAATTTGGTTAGTTTAAGCCAAAGGAGTTACAGGTCCGCATATTTTGTAGAAGGAGACAAAATGAATAAAAAATTTAATAAATAAGTGACATTAACCTCAATATTAAGGGTGAAACCAATCCGGTTTGGTCCGATTTATCCAAAAAATTTAGACCAAACAGGTAATTTCGGTTTGAATTTTTTGTAAACTGAAATCGAACTGAACTATTTTAGTTTGGTTTGGTTTAGTTTTTTTTATTTTAGTCCGGTTTCAGTTTGACTGGGTTAGGACCCAAAATTAAAAAAAACTACTAAAAAGTTAAGAAATCTGTGTCAAATATATTAAGTCCGGATTGATTTTTATTTTAAAATTAATTTTTAATTTGATTAGGTCCAATCCCAATTAAAAAAAAACTTCTAAAAAATTAAAGGCCAGCAAAATTGATATCTAAAATTCTAAATTATAGAAAAAATAAAATCTCGTAAAAAATTAAAGTCAAAGACAATTAGTTTGAGACTTAAAAAAAATATGTATGAATCTAAGCTTTTTATTTTTTAAGATTTAGTATAAGAACTGATTCTATTCAGTTTGGTTTGGTTTTTAGGTGATTAAAATCGAAAATCAAACCGAATTTTTAAAAAAATCTCAAACCGAACCGAAGTGAACCAATTAGACTAAAAAATAGGACCAAACCGTTAATTCAATTTGATTTACCGGTTTGATTTGATTTTCCAGTTTAGACTTTCACTCCTAGAGCTAAGAGAGTTAGTATTTTGTAGAAGGGGAGACATGATATTCACAATTGCCCACATCTTATGGTATTTACAATTGCCCCCACATCTTTAGTATAATATTTGTTGACAGAATCTCTAGTATAATAATGAAGGGATTGGAAAAAGTTGCCCTGAAGTAGCCTCTTCGCTTTTAGCTCCGCTTCATCTCTAGCTCAAAGGAAGACAAAAACATAAAGACCAAAATTCGGGGGTTCGTCACAACTAGGCGACGCTCATGAAGAGTTTTCGACAATCTTGAAAGATGGATTTTGCTCAACAACAACCCCAAAATTTCTCAATCAATCAGTCGTGCAAACTCTTCCAAGTTATCTATTTTGAAAAAAGGAAACTACTCGTCAAAGGTCAATGCTACGGTTACTCTACCTCCTTGGAGCCATTTAGCAATTAATTAACTTGTTTCGAGCAAAAATTTAATTTTCTTACGGTCACTCTACCTCCTTATGATTTGTACTATATCAGTATAGTGCGGCAAAATGACTTAAAACCTAATAAAGCTATAGGCAACGTTAGATCATTTTGCCGCACCACACCTCTGTAGTGCATACCCTAACCACTCTTCACTTCTCACCTTAATTTTCTTCTTCAGCAAGCTGAACTTCATTGTTTCATCAAGAGGAAGAAGAAGAAGATGAGAGAAACTTCCAAAAACACGAAACTGCAGGTCACCGACATGCGTAAGTTACCCGGATGGGACTCTTATGAATTGGTGTCATGGAAAGGCTACACACACGGCAAAAGACCAGAAAAAAAGGCAAGCCTAAGTCGCCAATCGCACAAAATCAATACTGTATACTGAATGGAAAAATTAATATACGCAGTCTCCAAATCCTTGGGAAGAAACTCAGGCATGCACTAGTCTGCTACATAATACAGCATAAACACTATGAATGAAAAGAGTCAACCAAAAGGGCTAAAAATGAAGAGTAACAGAGATCTATGGTGATATGCAGATCCCCCCAGCATAATAAATATCACAGAAACTAGGGTTCAGACTATAGTGCTCGAAAACTGTCAACTTTATCAAGCCTGGCTGTACCCGAACTTGATGACTCGCCCATCGCATCTGGGGAAGCTGCCATTTGGGATGACTCCCTCTTTAGAGAAGTTGGCAACCCTGAAATCTCCTGAAAAATTTATAGGATAAATAAGCCCACAAGAAGACAAGAAACAGGAAACATGACTAACAATTGCTCTTTGGTAAGTTCTTTAGTAGGTAAACTTGAAGGCTAAAGAGAAATCACTTTGGGCTTTGCTGATTTACTACGTGATGATTCTATTGAACAAGATCGAGGATGTGGCACTCATTTATCTCAAGATCGGATCGCTCTACCAGGTGTTCTGCCCGTGGCTTCGGGAGTATTCACATTGGCATATGCCTGCTCTGACCGACATCTTGAGGATGATCTTGTACTATAGTTCGATAGAGGAACTTTAGGACACCCCTGGGGAAATGTACCCGGTGCCATAGCTAATAGAGTAGCTCTAGAAGCTAGTAAATTAACCATTACTGCACTGTTCTCTGTCCACACCTGTGCCTCTATGGTTATTATCAGTTTATCACTTTGAACTTGTCCTACATTCTTCACACCATTTTATATAAGTGGTCAAGAGAAATATGGCAGATCACGTTTTAATGCCAAACTGATTATTCAATAGTTTCCGAGTTTGGGTCCACTTATGGAGGAGAGTCCACCAATCACGAGGGCTTGATTGAGTACAAAGAATGTAATTATCCCTCACGGAGCAAAAGAAAATGTAGTCACTCTAATTAGTAACTACAAAATTTCTAAGATGAGTTGATGTCAACAGTTAAATATGGTATCAACTTTTGACACGACTCTTTAATTGGTTAATGGTTGACTCCCCACTATGAAGCACGGGTACGGTACGGTACGGGTACGGGTACGGGTACGGGGTACGGCAAAATCTCAAAAAGTAGGGTACGGGTACGGCCGGGTACGTTAATATTATTTTATTTTATTTTAATTATTTTATTATATTTTAATTATTTTATTATATTTTATTGTATGAAACAAAATATAACAACAGAGAACCATAAGAAGCAAGTACCTTAGATCTATGCTCCAACAGAGAACCCGAGGGAGAGAGAACCCGAGGGAGAGAGGGAGAGAGAACTCGAGGGAGAGAGAGAGCGCGAGGGAGAGAGAGAGAACTGGGTTTGAAGTTTGAACGGGCAGGGCGCAGCAGCCTGGTCAGATGGAGAAGAAGATGTTAATGTAGGGTTTTATTATATTATAATTTTTACATTTTACCCCCTCAAATTAGAAATAACTTACAAAACGACCCCTCTATTTATTTTTTTTACGTTTTACCCAATTTCGTACCCCTCGCGTACCGGAGCCGTACCCCTCGCGTACCCCTCGCGTACCGGAGCCGTACCCAAATCTGAAAACGTACCGGAGCCGTTTTTGCCGTACCCGGTACCGCAAAAAACGTACCGGAGCCGTACCCGTACTGTACCGGTACCCGGTACTCGTACGGCGTCATTTTCGGAGTACCCGTGCTTCATAGACTCCCCATTTGCAAAAAGCGAACCTCCTTCAATTGCGTTGATCCATTATTTACCTCTCCGAGTGTCAAGTGTCCCATATGCGTGGAATTACTAAAAGCTTGTCCCACATTTGTTAAATAATTCCTCCAATACTAGTATAAGAACCTGACAAGCTCTCTAGTCATTGCCAATTGGTTCCGAAATAGATACTTTAACAAGGTATCAAATGTAAGCTTTGAGTAAGATTCTATCTCCTTAATGATGAATTCCTCCTCCGTTGTGCCGCTCACTTAATTGTGATCCATCTGGAATGAATTCGTTGTTTAGCTTTCCTTGTGCAAGTTGTGTGCGGCACATACAGAGGAGTGTTAAGAGCTTGTCCCACGTCTAAATAATCTCTCCAAAACAAGGATATGCATCTTGGCAGCCTCTCACAGCCAATTAACAATCACTTATTGCCAGCCACGTTTGCTATTTGCTCTGGCAGACACAACTCCAACAAAATACACTCTCGGCAGATAGAATGAAGCTAAAACTGCCATTTTATTGCTACTAGTGTAAGGAAGAAAATTGAGCAAGAATATTTGTATTACCTTCATTAAGTGCAACCTCAAGTCGCATGGCCGAACTTGATTTCCGATACACGCCATAACGAATTTTGAGTATTGAAACAAAACATCAGCAGCAGCTTGCTTCTTTTCTTCAATCTGCATATTGGAGAGGATTCAGTAAAGCGAAAATAAAAACTACCAATAACTAGTGAAGTGGGTATTTTCCTCGGAACAAAAACAACTAGCAGTTTCAGACCTGTCTACTCCATCTTTGTGAAGCAGATATTTATTTGCTGTTGATTCACTACAAAAATAGGTTACATGCAATGGACCGCGAACAACGAAGTATGAAAGCGCGAGGGTGTTCACTATCCATATTCCGCTTGTCGTATTATCATGAATAGAATTGGAAACAGATCAGATTGATTACCAACTATGACAGTGACCATGTACTTGCATGTCATGTGACCATACCTGAAACCATTAGTTTTTACCTTTCTGTGCAGCATGTTCATGCAATACATAACGATAGTTTCATCGTTCCAAAAGCGGCAATAGAAGTCCCCATATTCACCCTTTTCTGTTTGACTAGCTTTGCTTTTGTGCAATTTTATTCCATGTGGATAAATAGACTATGTTTATCTCGTACAGGGATCTATAGTAGGGATGGCAATTTGTCCCGCCCCAATGGATACCCAAATCAAACCACTTAATGTATCTGTTGTACGTCTTATCAGCTTATGTACTAAGCGAAGCCACCTTGGGCCCTCGGCTCTAAGACACTTCAAAGACGCATGAGCATGACCCCGACGAGTAAGCCATTAGTTGCTTATAGACTAGACTAAGGTCTCTCTATTGCCCAACCCTTCCCATGGAGAAGTCAAGATCTGGCAAGAGGGGATCGGGAATAGAAATTACCTCAGGTCTCATTCTATGACCCTAGAAGATAAATGTCTCTCCTGCTTTGTATCGGCGACATTTCTGTTTTCTGATCTAAATCATTGAGCTATTTTCTGATCTTAAGTGGAAACATGCAGATAACCGTGTATCTTTTATATAATGTTACACAGACTCAGGTATGACTGTTGTTAGGTTGTATGTTTCAACGACAGCATAACATGGCTAGTTCTGTACCCGTTGTCCTTTAGCGTCGATTGTTGGACAGGGGTATTTCACAAATACAGAAGAGCTCATGTAATATTGTTTTCCATGAACACAAACCAAAAACAAAAGAACCCAACTAAATTGAAGTGGTCAGAAAGTATATGCAAGTATGTCAAGTGCTTGGAGAAGTTATAACAAGACATGACTTTGATCCTGCAGAATGGGATAGCTAGGTTGGACGAATAAACTCATTCAGTCACAAGTTCATAACCTAATGCAGTTTTGCAAGCAAGCCACGGGATCAATAACTGTTTCTATATCCTCATGTCACAAACTCCCCTCACATAAAGGTAGAGATAACCCAACCATTATCCAATGGACCGAGCTTTCTGTGATTGAAGTACTTTTCAAACCATGGCATGCCAAAGCCTCAACCTCACAACTCAAGGGACCACCCAGAGGCTCCAGGAAGTAACTGAGAAGGAGTTGCTGGTAGTGGATTGGAGGCTAGTGTGCCCCTTAACAACAAATTGAAGAACCAGACATCTCGCTGTTTTACGATTTCTGCCGTTCCTTCAACCAGCTTCTCAGGATAAAGAACGACAGTGGAAAGTGTTAACCCAAACTGTTTGGTATCCACTTCTAAGGTGAATTGCATTCCTAAAAGGACTGCACCAATTTGACAAGGGACAGAGGTAGCACGTGAACCAAATGCAAGATGTCCATCAAATAGGGAGCTAAATATTTCTTAAAGAATGCCTTGATCACCATTCTATAACTGAGAGAAAGAGGAGAACTGGATTAAAAAATTCAGACGGATACCTCATGATGAGAATTCAGATTAAAACTACCGTCTCAGCTACATTAAGTTAAATCTGGTTCATCTCTCCCTTTACTTATTAGCTGGAGTTTCAGCCCTGTCGAGGTGGGTGGGAATAGTTGAACATAGCATTTTCCAGAAAAGACAGGAGGAGCAATAGCCCCACTCTCGTAACAACGAAATAAAACTCCATACCGCAAGTATCAGAAACGAAAAAGATACACAGAGCAGCATTAAGTAGCAGGGCGTGTAAAATCTTGAATAATTACTGAACAAAAACATTTCAACTTCTCTAAAGATGAAAACTTAATTCTGCGTGTAACATCATAAATTCTGTACACATCTGCTCGGCAAGATCCATTAAAGTTCAGAACACAATAAGGCTGAATTTATCATTCATGCTACATATCCCCACCTGCAGGAGTCAAGAAAAGTTTGCCTAAGGCTGTGTTTGGATCTCAGATTTGTAGAGGCGCCCATGTAGGGAAAAAGTAAAGGTAGAAGACCCTTGTTCACCCCCTTACCTTTTTATTTTCCATTAAGGAGTCTGTCCACAACTCCAAGATCCAAACACAGCATAAAAAGCTAAAACATACTAATTCAATCCAACAGCAAATCCCATAAAAAATCGACTTTAAAATCAACATCCAAACAGAACAACAGAGATCATGAGCTGCAACTGATGAGACGAAATTCTACTACTATGATGAAAATGCCTCTTAGCAGAACTACCGAGCTAGCGGAATGAATTCGATTGATTCAACTGCTTACTTCCAATGACGTCACCAACATGAATCCAGTTTTGTTCACCCGCACTCTCAGCTGAACTAGATTAAAATCATCTATTTTGTTCAGATTAATTTTTTAGGGCACACAAAAAATTTCAGTTCAATCTAATAACAGTAGTTTACTTGACTTACAAATTCAATTTTTACTTCAAAATTTTCAACTTCTCAGGCTAAAAAACTGGTTTTTAGGTCAAGCATCTACCCATAATGGATTCAGCTGAATTTTTCGTGGGAAGTTACAAAATTAATCTGAAAAAAAAAGACGATTTTGATCATGCAATCTTGGAGTAATCCCACACAACCGAAGCTAAACAAAACTGGACTCCACCAACATCTATGATTAAACACACAAATCGAGTGATTTGAAGGTTGAAAAACGAAATCAAAGCAGATGCTCAGCAAATTGAAAGAGATTCTGATTGTTCAGAAAGAAAATAAAGTAGGAATTTTTAGCCTTTTTTTTACCTCGTAATCGTCTTTCATGGCTTGATTGTTCTCCAGAAGTTTCAGCTTCGACCTCCTCTGGGTTTCAGCAACCTCTTCATCGTGTTTGACCATCTCAGTTCTTATTCAGAACCAACCACTGCTATATATATGAAATTCGCCCGGAGAGCACAGAGGCCTATTAGCTCAGTTGGTTAGAGCGTCGTGCTAATAACGCGAAGGTCGCAGGTTCGAGACCTGCATGGGCCAAACTTTGTTTTTGAGATTTTCACAGATAAAATCCATTGCCATTTCCTATTAAATAATTTGCTCCTCAAATTATGCCAAACACACTTTTCAAGCGTCTGTTTCAATTAATTATTTTAGTTATTATGAAAAAATTTAACTTGGATAAGTGTTTGACCTAAAAATATAGGTCTTCTATAGAAAAAAAATGGGAGTTGAACTAGTACCGGAATATTTACCAATTTTCGATTGAACTGATATTTTTTTCGTAATAATTAAAAACTTTATTGGAACAAAATAAAAAATTTTAATTATTGAACTGGGATCTCGAAGTAGTCCCATACAGACGAAGGTAAATAAAATTGAATTCTTGCCGAATACACTTTTCTACGTCTCTAGTCGGCAAAAAGATTACTGTGCGGAATACACACTCTTCTATGTCTTTAGTTGGCAAGAAGACATACAATGTGGGTGTTTTTGTTTTTATACTGGTTTCTTCTCAAGAAGGTTGATTAGCTCAGTTGGTTAGAGCATTTTGCTAATAATAATGCGAAGGTCGCAAGTTCGAGACCTGCTGGGCCAAACTTTGTTTTTGAGATTTTCACAGATAAAATTCATTGCCATTTCTTATTAAATAATTTGCTCTTCAAATTGTGCCGGATACACATTTTCCTATGTCTCTAGTCGGTGAGAAGACATACAGTGTTGGTGTTATCTTTTTATATAGGTTCTCTCTAATTTAAATCTCTCTAATTTAAATTGAGTCATTCTTCATCTCTAATTCCTCACCAAAGACAAATTAGACAATTGATTCCTAGCTAGATAAGAACCTTATCTATGGAGCTTAATTTAATTGGTAACTTATCCTTATAGTCGAATTGGTCTAAGATTTTTTATCCTAATCCGTTTAGGTTTGATCCCGAAGGATTCGGATTTGGAACTCATCCACTCTATGTTAGAGTCCAATCACAATTCTTTAGATGTCTTCTCCTCAAAACGGCGTCGTTTTTGCTTGTGCGGCTTGTTGCCCAACCCAAGATTGTCCTCCTCACCCTTCGAACACTGATCAATGACGAGATAGGACAAAGCCATCACTGTTATCTCACCCGACCGTCCGGAAGGGATACACAAACCTGTTCTTTTAGAGACATTTTAAGATTTTTTTTTCAAACTTGTTCTTGTTTCGATCAAGAGATAGATAAATAGACCCATCCCTTAGTTTTGTTGGACTAGATTTATGTCTTATTCCATTGCACTAATCGGGGGCGTTCATAGTGTCGAGGGGGTCGAAAACTAAGAAGTCAGTTATTCATACCAAGCATTTTTCGTACGGCTAGATCCAATCTCTTTGTCCTTGCGGAAAGGAAAAGAGGTGCCCACAAGAGTTGCTGGTAAAGAGTACTTGAGACTTTCGGAGGGAGCCAACCCCTAAATCTCTGACCACCAGGCCAATCTCTTAGGTTCAATTGACGTAGGTAAACTTTTAGGAAATGATCAAAATATCTGTTATAAATGTAACTTGCTACATAGAAAATTCCCAATTTAATGGAAGTTCAAAATATATCTTCTTACAAAATTGATCAAAAACAAAAGGTAGCCGAAAGTCAATTGACTTCAGGAATATTCCATTAGGAATAGACCAATTATCTGACCTGTTGATGATGCACGAGAGACATGTAGTGGGATAGAGGTAAGCTAATCACTAGATTGATCGGCCGAAGGAATAGACCAATCATAATAATTTTTCGATGCAAAAAGAGTAAGCCAATCACATGAATAGAACCCCAGTGATTAGAGTAAGAGGCGAAAGGAAAGAGTTCGATCCACGGAACCTGATCTACCTCGTGCAATCAAGGTCCAGGTCCACAGCCCAAACAAAAAGAAAGATATTAATTTTGATTCACAAGGTAGAGGCATGATCCCCAATCCCCAATCCCCTAGGCTCAAGGCCAAGGCAAGGGGAATCCACAGTCTGAGAAGATAGAGCCCTTCAGGATCAGACCAACTATGGCAGTTTCCAAAATTTTGAGAGTTCACTGCATCTATGTATCATTGTATCATGAATCTGTGTCTTTTGAGCGCACCCGTGCAACATATTTGGCTAGTGCTTTACTCTCTCACATGCCAAAAAAATAGACTCCACAAACTTAAATGCTTCCCAAAGCATCACTTTGATCTATTAACTATGCATATAGATTGATTACACATGGTTTACATGTGCTCGGATTGGAAACACAAGCATTGCAAGAAACTAAAGTCGTCTACGTACTCACCTATGAAACATATTTTCGTACAAAATGCGCCTATAAAACTGCTTTTGCTCTTTCTCATATAACATATAGTGTGCTAGCCGCTGCTTTATTTTGTATAGTGATAATGCTCTTTCTTTCTCAGCGCTCCGCCCCTTTGTATAGTCAGGGGAACTTCGGTATACATATTCTTTTTTACATCAACAAGACTGCATCACCAGTGTGTTAGCTGTGGTTTGTGTAAGAAATATGCCATTATGTTTCTTGAAGTAAAAGCTAGGCGGCCATGGTTCTCCTTGTTAGCGAGAGGATGGTGGACACCATCAGCTTGCAGTCGATTGGTTTCGTTAGATACGCATCCATACCCACCTCCAAGCATTTGGCTTCATCCGATGACATTGCATGAGCTGTCAGCGCAACGATGGGGATGTGTGAACCAGTTTCAAGTTCTGATTTCCTTATGGCTTTTGTTGCTTCATAACCATCCATCTTTGGCATCTGGTTTGACAAAAAAAAAAGTAGAGTTTAGTAGCAGAAACTCGTAGCATAAAACATGTGATTTCCAAAATTCTTCAACATTTTGTTTGGTTAAATTTCAAAAAAAAAAAAAAACATATGGTTCTATAGTGGGCTATGACTTTTGCTGCCGTAGTTGTAGCGAAAGTCTTGCCAAAGCCAAATTACAGTAACCGCACTTGAGCACAACTCAACAAGGCTGCTAATCTCCTATGACTGCAATTTTCTTATCTTTGAAAGCTTCCCCGGTATAAGAAAATCAAGCTCTACCACTTTAGTATTCATATTTTGTTTCAAAAGAAAGTAATTTCCCCTTACTTTATAAGGTGCTTAGCTTAGGTCGACTAACAGGACTATGGTGAGATAGCTTTCTTAAGGTGTTTTACTTACCATACTTTCCATGCCACGTCCTTCCTCCAATACTAGAATTGAGGCTGCCCTATATAGTCAAGCACGTTCCTCAACAAGCTAATTAATGGAAATGACAATCACTTACTAATGAGAAAGGTAGAAAGTGTATACCGCTATAGATTATGGTCCGGAAAAGATAACTAGCACTTGAAAAGAGACAAAAAAAAAGGATCGGCAGTTGCTTTGAATGGTGAAGCCCGGTATCCCTATCCTATTCCTAAGAGGGGGTTTTCTCGAGGGGCCGAGATCAAGTTTGTTTGATTCGAGAAGCATTACTAAAATAAAACTAGGAAAAAAATGACGCAATTATCATTGTTTGGCATTGCCATTTTAGCAATAGTAAGTGGAGTTGCTCTAAAGCATAAAAACACCTCAAATTCTACCATAAGCATATAATCAAATGCGAGGACAAGAAAGGAAGGAAACTGATGCAATCTTATGAAATATCTTACTTGACAATCCATTAGGATCAAGTCGTATGAAGGGCATTCCCCAATTTTAGTTTCAGTCCTTGAATTTTCATTTTCCAAGGCAGATAAAGCATCCACAGCTTGCATTCCATCTCCCACGACCACCACATGAGCCCCCAATTTTTCCAGCATTATAGTTGCAACCCTTTGTAGTACCAGTGTATCTTCTGCGAGCAGTATTTTTAGTCCTTCAAGAGATTTCTGTCCACTAGCAATTTTACTAGAACAGCAGTTTTGTTCCAGGCCTTTTGGATTGTCACAAAGTCTGGATCTGATTTGGTCTTGATCATTTGGATTAAAATCCTTAACGAGGCATTTGTTAACTGTCTCAAACTGTGATGGACACACGGACAATTCCATTTCTGAATTCTCAGAATCATCGGAACAGGCTGCATCATCCTGAATGTGGGGGTCCATTTCCAGACATTCGTGCAACTCCCCTTCTTTCTTTTGTAGCTCAAGATTTTTCTCTTTTACTGCAGCTTCCAAAATCTGAACCATTTTTGCCTTGTATAAAGGTCTATTAACCATCAATAGATGTCCTTTACTACGAAGCTCCATCTTAATTGTATTGGAAGTGTCGTGGCTTAGTATCCATGCAAACTTTGCTTTACCGCAGTATCTGTTCAAGAAATTCAACTGTTCTTTCCATATGTCTGTGCTCAAGTCGAGTAGGCCAATGTCGACAACTATGAGAAAAAGGGAATCCTTCACTTTTTGTTTGCTTACTGTTTCGGCTTTTGAACATTCTCTAGGTTCTGCATAACTTTTGGCTTGAAAGATTTCCTGGAGAATTTGTGTCAGCTCGTTCCATTCAGATGCTTCCCACGTGAATACTTCGTTTTTCTGTAACCATTGGGACATGGTCAATCTTCCCATTCTGCCATTCACTGCAAGTAAAACCTGCATTCAAATCCTCGTATATTAGCTCAAATGAAACATTTTTTCGCTTCAACTTCACATTGGCCTTTTTAGGACTTTCGATCATGGATATGTGGAGGGAAAACAACAGGTTAAGAAGAATATAATAGAAAGTGAGAAAGGCTCTTACCATTTTCCTTCCACTTGATAGAACCCATCACGAATTTGTGATCCAAATGCAGCCTTAGAGCCTAGTGTGAACTTAATCCTAACTGTTCATGTGCACGTGTTTTATCCAGGATGAGGAAAGTAGGGTATGCAAAGAACATACTAAGTAAATATTGTTTTCTTCAGCTTCATGTTTTCATTTCCTAGATCTGTTGGCAGGGCAAGTGATTACGGAACTGTTCCATATCGCATGTTTCAAATAATATCCCTTATTCGCGAATCGCGAATAAACTTTCTTGGTCAAAAGTTTTAAAAATGTGGGAATCAAGTAGAACAACCCACCATCAAGTTATGTTCTGTCAATTTCAGTTGACAATGCTTCCCTCCAGTATCTGCTGGCGTGCTGAGATGCAAGTATAACTGCATTAGAGTCCCCGGGCCGTTCTTTTTTACCACTTTGATCTCCCCACCCATCTTGTTCACCTGTTAGAAACTCCCAACATAAGAATTAATAAGGGAGTAAAGTGGTGTATAAAATAAAGAAAAGAATAGTTCAGCTTGTTGAGGTAAAACGAAAACATAGTATGGTACACTGCTATGTAATATAAGGAACTACGTAAAATCAGACCATGGTTGCTGCATCTGAAATCTTTTGATAGAAAGTGGGATGGGACAGATGCCCCACGGGGGACGATATTAGATGGTTCCCAATGGGGTCAGCCTTTGATTACAAGTATAGCAAACCCACCCTAGAATCAGATTAGGAAAGAAAGTGAAGTAGCTTTGATGATAGATCATTTCTGTCAATGAACACATGCTAGAGAGTAACACGAGGTTCAGTTTGAGGATATGAAGCTTCCTTCTCTATTGAGATTGGAAGTGAAGTTCAGTTTTGGTGTCGACTCTCTTTTCTTGCTCTCAAGTGCAGTGAAGTTGAATTCTAGTGAAAAGATAGCTTAGGTAACTTGAATCTTGCTTGTGCTTTCCTACTTACTGTCCTTGGACCCTCTCTTTATTTCGTTTACTATATTTTTTCTTCTTCTCTCTTTTTCTTGTTAGAGTGCCCTATTAGGTTTCCTATTAGTAAACGCTCCCAAGGAAAAGAAGGCATCTCTAACCCACCTCTTATCCGCTCCGTATGCTTGCTAACTCTATAAGAGTGCTCAACCACCACCCTTCTGCAGACTTCCCTACTTGATTGAACTACCTTATTAAAGGCTGCCTTCTCTTTTGGAGCTTTTCAGACGTCTCCAAATGAAAAATATCAATCCTCCAGTTTGTTGCACTAATTGTAGGTCAAAGAAGATGAGTTAAAAGTATTTTTGAGAGAATGATTTTGCTTACCAATGTTCGCACAATGCAAAGGCCAAGACCAGTGCCACCATGACTGAAAATAAAAAGAACACAAAACTTGAGTTTATTATAGCATATTACAAAAATTTTAGCAGCATAAATAGGCTATACTTTTAATCATTTGTTGTTGGTTTACAAACATGCTTACGTTCGGGTTGTTGAGGGGTCAGCTTGTTCAAAGCTTTCGAAGACCGACTCCCACTTGCTTGGATCAATTCCTACAATACGAAAATAAAAGAAAAAGTAAAATAAACAAGCAACCAACCTAATAAAGGGGCTTTGTTGAGTAAGGTCGGCTTCAAATGAGAAGAAGAGGGACCGCTCTCTTTTCTTTTTCGCACCAATCATTGTAAACTACAACATCTTTTTTGGGGTGTATAGCTCAATTGGCAGAGCATTGGGCTTTTAACTCTTTGGCCTTTCGACTCGCCTCGTTGACTTCTCCCTTTAAGTGGACGGGGGACGGGGGGGGGGGGGGGGGGGGGGGGGAGGTAAGGAGTCGTATAAGAGTGGTTGGCTTTCAAGTTCTATGGATTTGATTGTTGTATAGTTAAGTGATTACTACATAAATAGCTCTAAAATGCTTGTCATTCTTACCACAGCCAGTATCATCAACTTCAAACCAAAGAGTCACTTTGTTTTCCTTCTTGCAGCATCTCTCCCTGCGGGTCATATATCGCTTCAAATTCATTTTACGCATATTGCATGATTCCTTTGGACCGAGGGGGAACTTCCTGGTGTTACTAGAAGTGTTGTAATTCTCACACCCTCCTCGCAAAACAACGTAGCCAGCTGCAAGCCAGTAGCAAAATCAAACCATGCAGTTTTTGTTTAACTTACCTATCGAAATTTCACTTACATGTTGTAAACTTGATAGAGTTGCTTATGAGGTTTGCAAATATTTGAACCACCCTTGCAGAGTCTCCTTGCACCAATCTTGGCATATCATCTATGAAAGAAGGAAAACGTTTTAGCAATAGAGCCATAACCGGTAGAGCTTACAAAGCAAGGAACATAGAGAGGTAGATAAATAGGATTGCGTGTTGGTCCCGGCGGGATAAGAAGAACGCTTAAATAAAGCGCACTAGATAGTTAGTCTAAAATCATAAAGCTAGAGTGGAAGAAGTCTCAAAACAGGTTAGAATGCCAGAAACAGATAAGGGAAGGCCAGTGATCTAAGGGCGCGTGAAAGATAACATGATGACCCGAGCATACAAAAAGAAGGAGTTTGAAACAGGTGGAGCAGGGGATACACCATAAGTGCTGGAAAGCACCCGCAATGCTCCTCCATGGGTTGAAAATGAATGCAGTAGAGCAAGGTCTCAAGGCCTGGGTTATTGGGGTTGGCAATGCCCGGGCATTGCCTATGTTAGATCCATAATCAGTCGAGCTTACAAATCTGGTAATTCAAAAACTGAATTTATTCGTTTACCGTAAGAGCAATGAAGAAGATGTTTATGTAACATAGACAATGATCATACCAGAGAGATCAAGAACAGTCTCCACATTGTGGTTAATGCACTGCACAGAAAACATATCAACCAGCCCTTCCAGTTCTCTCCCCAAGTCAAACTCAGATTCTTCCAGCACTAGTTTTCCAGATTCCACCTATATTTCAAATGATATTTTACTATGACTCATCAAAAAAGATCATGAGTAATTAGGTTCTTGGTCATTCTGCTGCTAAAAAAGTTGATGAAATAATAAAAGTTTCACGTGCAAAACACCAGTGGAACTAGCTGTTCCTGAGCCAAGTTCCTTGGATCCACGTGTTCCTCGTCGGGCCTAAATGGATGAATGAAGAAGTGCGCCCGGGTAGACTTCAAGAGCTCTTGATCTGCCTATCGTCCTAATTATTATTCCGGGGTCATAGATAGATATGAACCACCTAATCTAAAGCCCTACCATTGTATTAAATATAATGAAAGTAGCTTGCCCTCGCTTAAAAGAAAGAAGCAATCCCTCCCCTTCTGTTACGTACTCTGATTCATATCTTAGGTATACCCCAATACAAAGACAAGCACCGAACTTTGCTCATAATTTTTTCCATGTAAGGTCGAGAAGCTACTCATTCAGAGTAAAGAATCTTGAGACAAATCGAAAGGCAAGTTATAACCCTAGAGAGGAACAAAAATGAGAAGTTGAGTGTTTATGAAACGATTTTTGGGGAAAAAAACTCTGAGATGTTGTTTGGTGTAAGTCTTACAGAGAAAATTTGAGAGTTAAAATTTTTTTAGCATTTTTGAGGTGCTCTCTCTCTCTCTCTTTTTATAGATAAATGAATATTGTTTGGGAAAAAAGTAAAAGTGTTTGGGAAAAAAATTTTCCAAGCAAGTTCAGAAAAATTTTCTAAATTTTTTTTGGGAAATAGCCAAACGAACACAGCCTTATAGTCATTGAAACTACTAACAGGTTCTAGCATGAGTTAAGCTTTTCAATAACTTAAAATTACTTCATTTTTCTCGTTCAAAAATAAAAAACTGATGGAGAATTGGTGTTTGTTTCTCACCTTACTGATATCCAAAATATTGTTGAGAAGCCGGAGTAATGCAGTTGAGCATTTACGAATTTGAGTAATCGTTGCAAATTGCTCATTCGTCAGATAATCATCACACATAAGGATGTCCAGCAGTCCAATCACTGCAGCCATAGGTGTTCGTAGTTCATGACTGTTGAAAGCAGAAGCAAAACTTTTATGATCATAAAGATCCAAAAACACTAGTATGCCACCGAAGTGCTTCTGAAATTTCTACTCAACCCAGCCGATTATGCTTTTATGAATTCTTCATTTTTGGTGCAAACGATGTCTAGAAAGGACTCGAGACCTATACCTTACTTGTTGATCCGTGTAAGAATCCCAATGTTAGAACAAAATGCATGCAGGGATGAAAATGATAGTCACCTCATGTTTGCTAAAAACTGGCTTTTGTAGTTGCTGGATGCCTCAGCCCTTCTCCTTGCATCTAAATGGCTTATCAACTCTGCTCTTAATTTCATTTCCTTCGACACCCCATTTGTCAATATGAAGATGCAAACACATCCAATAACTAGGATACACAGTGATGCCGATATCAAAATCACCAACGTCTTAAAGGCTCTCTCGTCTACCTTCCCCATCACATATTTCCTCGGAATTATAATGACGCCCACCTGCAAAAATGTCCTTTGTTAAAATTTCTTCCTCATCGCATAACATAGACCATCAATGTAAGCTCTACAAATAAGAAAAACTAGCACCGTGGAATCATTTAAGGTTTTTGATGAAGAGCTTAGTACAGGAGTGCCCTTAGCTTACCCTGACGAGCCACACAGAACCAAAAGTGTAAGGGAAACCTCTTAAAGTCCTACTACATATTCTTTCTGGCCAAGTAGAGCCCTACTTGTAACTCGGCAATCCATTGGGTGAGTTTGTTTATCTTTTTAGTTTTGCGTGTCTTCTTGGATAGTTATAACGACCCATAGGCGCGAGATATACCTGTGTGTGTGTTCCCCTGGACATAGTCTTTTCAGGCAGTGGGCGTTAGTCCATGGTCCACTGGATGGTTGGTGCAGGCCAGAAATTGGAACAAAGGATGTAAGAAGTGAAAAGGAAAATGATAGAAAAGCAAAAGAATGAATTAGGCTGTTTTGTTTTGTTTTCTTCTCATCTTTTCCTTTTACTCAATAAATCCATGATCCAAACACGCTTATAAAAAATGAGATTCTGATGTACGATAAAAGGTATATATTCAAGAAAAAAGAACACAAAAAAACTTACCATTGGAAGCCTCTCTAAGTTTAGAAAAAATGAGTCAATGTAATAAAGCTGGTGTCCAAGCCTTGCATTTTCTACGTGAACCTCATGACTGGGAGGAAACTTGTTTCCATATTCCCTGTTTAACAACTCAGCTCCCATTTGTATCACCCGCTCCTCAGAATCGATAGGTCTCATAAGCTTAGGCCCCGTTGTCGAATTCATCAACAGAGGGGCATTTGTGGAAGTAGCAAGCAACCAGCCTTGTTGAGAGGTCAAGTAAATGTACCCACTGTGAAACTCAACAAGTTCCCTCATCAACTGCCCCACGCTATAAAGTGCTGTAGTAACTCCCACAACCGCCATTATACTGCCATTAGAAGAGTCCCGAACTGGCAATGCAGCTGAAAGCAAGGGCGAATCCGTGTATTTGCTTACCGCCACATGCCACGAGGCTGCACCATCCGGGACTTGTGAAAGCCCTGCGATGTTGATCTGCTCGTCTGGAGGAATTTTCCTTGGTTTCCCTATCCTTTCGCCTGTGGCAGGATCAAGTGGCTCCCGGTACCAAATAGCAGTGTTGTTGTTGTGAATCGATTGGTCGCTCCACGCTTTGTGAGACGAAAGGTTGTTCGTGTCATCATAAGAACCACTGAGTGAGTAATTCATAAGGTCAGAGTAGATGTAGAATGTGTTGTTACTCCTGTGATCCCTATGGAAAGCTTGCACAAACCCGTTTTTGTAATTTATAGTGATCGCCTTAAGGGCCTTACGACTTGCGAATAAAGGCCACGTCACATCCCTCATCACTTCATATAGCTGCTAAGAAACGAAGTTGAAAAGTTAACAGAATTACCAGAATTGAGGATGAGATGAAAAGAGAATGTTGATTGGTAAAATTAAACCACCTCCACTTGTTGTGCTTGATTGACCGGATTGCTGTACCGTCTGATCACGTACTCGGACAATTTCACTTGAGCTGTGGTTATTTCAGCTGTGGAATTCAAGATGTTCCACATTCGTAGTATCGGACGTTGTAGGAGTTCATACCGGAGGCCAAATGCTAGATTTTCCAGTGATTTTGCTGTGTAGACCTTTGTGAAATGCCATGTTAGCAAGGTTAGGAGTCCTATCAAAATTGCTAGCATCACCTGCATGAAGCAGCCATTGACACAAGTAGACAATGATATTTGTGCATTTGCCCAATAGTTTATTACTAGAAAACATAGGAGCGAAATGCAAGCCATCATTGATTTGAGATATTGGGAGGAGGGTGTCAGTCTATTCAGTGTCCGGTATCCTGTCCTCTCTCGACGTGCTGTCTTTCACTCTACTTTGTCAAAATTTCTTTTAACACCGAGAGAAGGTCCATCAACCTGGCTAATAGGTGAGGTGACTTCCGGCATTTCAAACCAACTCCAAATTGCTAAATGGAAAGAAACATAGCCAAGACAGACTGAGTCCCTGTTTGGTTAGTTGATTTTCCGGAGTCACTTTTGCTTGATAACATAAACAGGTCGGCGCTCCCCTACCGTGTTCATTTTTTTAGCCGAAGGGTCTGCTGAAAATATGAACATGGTTTTGATGTTTTTCTCAAACAAAGTTTGTTGACTGGACAATGAATCAAAAACACTGGCGTTTTCATACCGTGTTCATTGTTTTAGCAGAAGGGTCTGTAAAAAATGTGGATATGGTTTTGATGTTTTCTCAAACACTTAGTGGTGTCTGGACAATGAATCAAAAGCACTGGCGTTTTCATACCGTGTTCATTGTTTTAGCAGAAGGGTCTGTAAAAAATGTGAATATGGTTTTGATGTTTTCTCAAACACTTAGTGGTGTCTGGACAATGAATCAAAAACACTAATTCTGAAAACTGCTACCAAACGAGGATATTATGATCCTTTACAATGAATCCAAAAACACTGATTCTGAAAACTGCAACCAAACAAGGATTATAATGATCCTTTTTTCATGTTTCAAACAGAAGGAAAATTCGACAAACCATGATGGCGAGGCGAACTACGAAGACGCTGTAGTATGAGGAGAGGCAATGGCTGCTTGCATACGGGAACTCTTCTTGCTCAACATCTCTATGGAAAGTTCTTCTGCTGCTGCCAGGAGATCGGTTCCTTTCCCAAGAATTTGCAAAACCAGTAATTCTTTTGAGTACCCTTTTCAGCTTTGAAGCCATTGGCGTGGCTTGAGTTGGTAAAGATTCAGAGTTCATGGGGGGGTTCCATCTACTTTCTTTCCCATTTTCTCATCTTCCAAAATATACTAAGGTAACATGAGACTGCAATTTATATGAGAGAGAGAGGGAGGGAGAGGTATTACTATTAGTGTCCCTACCAACTTTTTAGAGGCACATGTATATGTAGCTTTCAAGGTTGAGGAGGTGTAGTGTTATTCACTTATTCCTCATCAATATCTGCCTCCCTTTTTCAGCTGTGAAGCCATTGGTGTGGCTTGAGTTTGTAGAGATTCAGAACTCATAGGGGAAGGTTCCATCCACTTTCTTTGCCATTTTTATCTTCTAAAATATACTTGTTGGAATTCGTAAAGCATTGTGAATGAATTTGAGATATGGAAGAATTTCACGAGACAATTGGCTAGCTGGAGCAATTTTGTAACTCAATCCGCAGCTCAAAGATCTCAACGGTTTTACATTTGAAGAGTCCATTCACATGTATATTAATTCATCCCGTCCATGGTTCTATACACTGAATTTTCATCATCAACCAGAATATCTCTATTTTTGCATTCTTGAGTGAGATAGACGTACACAACTCAGTTCGGTTCGATAGGCGGTCATTGGTTGATGTTCCATCGGCCGACTTAACTGTTTTATCCTGGAAAAAAGAAAATCACGCGACCTCCAATACTTACGTGAGATTGTTAATCTATTTTAAGGAACTGTGACCTCACAGAACTCAGTTAGTTTGTAATGTATACGTTTTTCTTTTTACAATTTTAGTTTTTGTTTTGATGGTTAATGAAGTTATTTTTTGAGATGTGAGTATATTATTTTCTACAATACTAAGGTAATATGAGACTACAATTATCTAATATATGAGTAATTTAAATCGAGGTCCTATTAACCCTTACAGTGTAAGTTTTCCTCTCATTCACTTTTTGAAATTATGTTTTCATCTCATTTTTGCATGGTTTGACATTTTTGCCATTATTTTTTAGTGTTAATTTACCATATTATCCTTTTTTAAGTCAAAATATATAACTCCTGATTTGGTAGGTTTAAAATTGTAGCACTAAATTAAACTTTAACTATGGAATCACATATGATAATTATTTTTCAATGAAAATTAAGAATATCGGTCGGAATCTTAAATCACTGGAATAGTACTTTGCTCATGATCAATTTTGATGCTACAGATTTCTCTGGAATCTTAAGATTAAATCATTAGAATATTAGTGATTCATTGGATCTATTGATCCTATCTTCGAATTTTTTTCACGAAATCACATAAATATTATGTTCTTATATTACTCATCTTGTATCACGTAGACCCGCCACTTTTATGTTCTTATTCACTGGAAATCAAGTGTTGTGGGTTAGGAGGAAGATTTCATTGTCAAATCTAGAATATTTTCCCAAAAATTGTTCGGATTTGGTGAGTGAAGAATATTTGATTGTCGTTCTTATTTTTCTAGTACCCATTTTGAGTCTGTGAATTTTACCATGATCTGAATTTTTGAACTTTGACGATCGTAAAAGAACAAAAAAAATTTAGAGTAGTAGAAATTTATCATAATTTGCAGATCATCGATCTTTACCATAATTTGGTAAATTTATCATAATTTGACCATCGCGTGAAATTTACCATGATATGCAAATTGACCATCGCTAAAGATTAAATTTTGTTTAGAGTTATAGAAATTTACCATAATCTGCAAATTTACCATGATATATACCATGGTAACCAAACAGATAAACCCATTTGGAATCTTGAAACTGAATGCCATGGAAAGAAACTTAACAGTTCAAGGAAATCCATCTAAGAATGCAAAATATGGTAAATTTGGTATTCAGTAGGAGGGACAAACTGATAGGAAATGCACTAAGTGCATCCGTTTTTTTAGGGATTTAGTATTAAAGTTGCTCAATTTGAAATCAGGGTAAGTTAGGTATTTTTTAAAAAATGGGACCAAAACATAATATTCAAAAGTTTATAAGATGGAAAACTAACAAACACTTATAGATGAGACCATAAAATAAGTTTTCTATTATATATTTGTGTGTGAGAGAGAGAGAGAGAGAGAGAGAGAGAGAGAGAGATTAATAACAACTTTTAAGAGTCCCATATATCCCATTTATATGTAGCTTTCAAAGTTGAGGACGTGTAGTGTTATTCACATATTCCTCATCCATATCTCCCTCTCTTTGACAAAATTGGACCGTTGTAATTATGGAATGGCATTTATATTGTACGTCCAAAATTGCTAAGAAAACACGTTCTTGACCAAGTACACTCTTCCTTTAACTTTTACAAAAGCCAAAATCCATGGAGATTTTACACTCAGACCACAAATCTGATGACCCTTTTTGTGTTTATGGTTGAAGATCGTAGACATAGGATCCTAAATTAACCACATGTATAAGATGATGTCCCGTTGATATTTGTAATGATCCGTTCCCGCCTCATGCAATGTTGTTTGTTTTGGTCTTCCAAACCCCATGGACTTCCTACTGGACAAGCATTATTGACTGTGAAATTCTAGTGGGTTTAGCACTTTCACGGCTTTAAAGGCCGTGTACTAAGTAAAGTATTGATCACTTATATAGCACTTAACTTTAGCATTCACTGAGCGATGTGAGACTCTTAACTACCCATTCAGACGTTCACTAAGACTCTTTCTTGAATGCCCAGCCTCACAGTTGGCACCACAGCCTGATAGGAAAATATTCTTGTGAAATATGTGGATCTTTTGACAAGAGAAAGCCTATAAAAAAAGACTTTTGTGTACAAATCTGAACAAAGACATAACTGTAATCGTTTGCTGCATGTGGAGTCTACAAAATACTGAAGAGTCCCACATGCATATCAGACGATTCCATACATATTTGTTGTTTGAATCTGTACACAAAAGTTGTGTTTGTAGCTTGCTCTTTTGACCATGGAACAAAAGTGATAATGCACCACAAGGTAAGAATCATAGATTTTTTCCCTTCAAATAACACAGCTATGAGTTTGAAGATTGTGATCCCCAAAGTGATCACACTTTTATTTGTTCCTTGAGTGAATATAATCATCCCAAGGTAATCAAAGAATTTGAATATGACCAAAAAGAAAGTAGAAACAGTCCTACAACTGTTGAATGAAGATGTATGTATAGATGTATACATATTCTTCTAGACCCTTAACCACTTTCTTTTCATTCTCTGATATCGACTGAGCTGGCTATGATGATAGTAAACGATCCACTGTTGAATTTTGTGTATTCTCGAAAAAAACCTACTGACTTGGTTTTTCAAAAAGAATCGCGACTCAAAGATTATTTTGATTCTTTTAATACAAGGTGTAGGTAAATAACGGAGCTAGAATTAAGTCCTTCGGAGGACCCCTCGTTCTCAATGAGAAAGTGGCTAACTAAGAGTGTGGGGAAGGATGCGTTGAAGATTTTAGTAGTTTAGACCGACATAAAAAAGTACCGTCAGTGGGACTCTTTTAATTTGATGAATTCGTTGAAAACTCGACACTTAAGTAATGGTACGAATAATATTGTGTTCCACATGTTTAGTTTGATACACCAAACAAACATACTTTAATTAATTCGAGCTTAAATGAAACAATGCATGAAACTTAATATTATACCCAATAAAATAACAGAAATAGGAATCAAGAAATCTAAATGATGTATATACTCTTGCCAATTATGGAAAATACCATGCCTATGACTCTAATTCTAGTGAAAGCTAGCGATGAAAGTATAGTTGTGCTTCAATTTTTTTAGTAAGAATTTTACGGTAAAGAACTTGAGCCACCTGAAAGACACGTAGAAGACTGACGTAAGAAAAGTATATAAAATGGATTACACGCCCAACAAAAAGGCGGCTTAGTGTGAAAAAGATAAGAAAAAGAATGAAGAGAGAGAACTCAGTGGCCAGTTTATCTCTAGACCAAGTGGGAGAAACTAATGCCAAATCTCTCTGTCTCTCTCTCTCTCTCACACACACACTCTCTCTCTCTCCAAATCTTGTTAGAGATTAATGGCATGGCCGGCCATAATTAAACATGAAAACCAAAGGGATGATCGTGCAACCCATGTACATTATGTACTTGACTTCTGAGTGCTGCTTTTTGAGCCCTCTAAGATAGTGCATTACTGACTCTTCCACCTTAAAAATATACATTACACGAGGTTCAGCGACCAAGTATGTTTAAGGGTCCGGATTGAAAGCCCAACGTGATCTGTATGGTTTGGCGCAACTAACTCGCTTGGCAGTCGGTGTCGGGCCAGGCTAAAACGGTACCCGACCCTCTATACCTGGCAAATGTGGCTACACCCGTCCTTCACATGTCCTCCAAGTGACTTGACCCTGACATGCAAGGGCGGAATCAGAAATTTTACCCTGGGCTATATTTTGAACCGGGCTAAAAATAAACTGGACGTACTGCACATAATAGATGGGGCTAAAATTTTACCTATAAAAAGAAAGAATTTTTTTTTTTTTTACGCCTGGACTAGAGCCCACCTTAGCAATAAGGTGGCTTTGCCCTTACTGACACGTAGTGTTAGACCTAACATCCAGTGTGTCAGCATGATGTTTGTGGTAGTGACTGTTATTTCTAATGTCATGAAAAGTGTGCTCTACAAATGATAGCTTGGAGCCCAGTTAGGTTTGACTATAAGGTGACAAAAGGTAAAAAATACGGTACATACATTTTATCTCTCTAAAAGTGCTTTCGATTAAACTCTTCTCCTTCACAGATTGACTTAAGTATTGGAGAATTTTCTAGCCGATGTACCGATCGAATAATATTAACTAATTCTTACTTTTACAATTCAAAAAATCTTACAAAAGCTTTTTGGTTAAATTCAGATCAGACGATGATGAATCGAATAAAGTACTCTAGAGAGCACTCAGTCATACTTTGAACCCACTAAAGCCTATAGTTTTGGTCCCTTTTTTTTTGCCTTTAACCCAACACAAATCTTTGAAGACCAGTATGTGTAAAAAAACATATATATTGTGCTCCAATTTGTCAATTTCATTGTTGGTGAAATCATTTCTGTACCATATAAAGCAGGAGGAGGCCACCCACCCACTATAGGATAACGGCTTGTAGTGCGGGCTGTATTACAATACACACTATAGGGTACTTAAAATAATATCGTTTTGGTTACGAATCAACTCGTAGTTAAAACAATATATAACTGCCCTATAACACTATAATGCAACCCGCACTATAACCTCTTGAATCCTCCACTCTGGTTTTTCTATCAAGAGTTTCCCCTTTCAATAAAAATTAATGATCTAGTTTTGGACTCCAAGATTTTTTTTTATATTTTGAAAAGTGCCCGAAATTTAGATCTACGCTATAGATTTTAACTTTTTATTGGACGGATCAGCCACTATCGTAAGTTAATCCTGTCCTTAGATGCCAAATTGTGGACATATTTAAAGGTACATTTTCTTGATTAGTGTATTGTATTTCGGAATAAAAAGTAAATAATCAGCAATCTTGTTTTTTTTCTTGCAAAAAGTCTGATTCTCGTGACTCGAAATAAACATATTTTACTTGTATCTTGTAATCTTTCTTTTCTAGAAACTCCAATTTCCTAAATAAAAACAAAAGAAGTAATGTTTAATCTTTCTTTCCTAAATAAAAGTATGTAGGTATGTATGTGTGTGTGTGTATATATATATATATATATATATATATATATATATAGGTTAAGAAGGTTATGACACTTTAGGAGCATCTGATTCGCTAAATAAGGGTTAAAAAAGTATGTGGGCATTGGAGAGTTAGTGGTGCAAATTGAAAGGGAACAAAGACATCACATTCCATATATAATTATCCCATGTTGGTGTCCCCATAATGCAGATTGACATAGATAATACACACAATGACTTATCTTGAAGGTGATTAATTCCCCTTGGCTATTTTCCTAGGGCTGAGGGTCCACCATTCAGTGGGTTCCACATAAGCACTCTCCAATGAACGCACACTTTTGTAGAGAATCCTACACCCGTCGGCATACAACCTGGTAGGACTTCCATTTTCACCGGTGCTTCATGGGTGTTGTTTCATTTTCCAATCAGATGCTTGGATGTGAACTACGTACTCTACAAGGAGCCAAACAGGTTTATGGTTGTGCCTTTTGATCTCTCTTCCTGTGTGACTAGGAATGCTCAGTAATAACCCCTCAGTTGTCACCGCATGGCCTTTCTTGCTACCACGGTAGCATCTAGTATGGTAAGCATCAATCTTGCTCGGGCAACGAAACTTTCACTCATTTATATTGGTTTATCCTGTTATGCTCTGAGCTTTGATCTAAAGGTGGCCTGCCATTCGTCAAGGCGCAAGAACCAGCAACGAATTTCCTTATTACGGGGAAGCTTTCAAGTTATTCAGTGCTTTTGGACCATTATTAGAAGAGTCTTTTACCACTAAGTATTGATGTAGAGTCTACATAATTTAGGATAAAACCCTTGTCAATATGTGGTGGGGAGTGCCCTTGGAGAAATGGTCAAGGAACAGTGGATCATTTTTCCCAATGAACAAGGACTAATGTTTGGTCAGACCAGCTTTGCAGTAGGTGTCAGTCAAGCAATGGCTGAAGCAAGGTGTCCCTAATCAGAACTCTCAATAATTAAGGAGCAAAATGCCATGGTCCTAGGAGGATACCACTGAGACTTATAGAAGTTTCCAGTCACCAAACTTCCACTGTTTAAAAATGAGCCCCAAAAAGGCTTATATAATGGATACCAAACAAGGCCAAATTTAGGTTACCAATTGTATGAAAAAACTTGAGCATAAAGATAAGAGAGGTAGGTTATTTTATCCCATAACACCCAACACATGTTGTAATCGCAGACCCCTAATGTTGCACCCATCCCTAAGCCTTAGGCATTGTTAGAACTTGTGGCTCATGTGGAGAGGTTCCGAGGAGTTCTAGGCAGAGATCAAATGCTGAGCGAAGCAGAGGAAAGCAAATAAGATATTACTAGAGAGGGGGTGGGAGAATTTTATCACCCTTTAGGGTAAATAAAGTAGTGAGTCAGATACCATATATATGGTGTAAGAAAATAAACAAATCTTGAATATAGCAAACCCGTATAATCATATCTAAGATTAGAGCAACGGATTAGTTTATGATCCCTAACAAACAAGTCCTTTAACTTGTTACACATGTAAAGCACACTAATGGTGTATGGAGAAAATGACAGTATGTATTTGGAGGATAAGTAACAAACAATTTTATTAGTTGATCAAAGATATGGATAATGATTCAAGAAAATGATGTTTACCAACCTAGTAGACATATTAAACCCTCAAAAAGACTCCAAAAGTAAAAAAACAAAAAATGGAAAAAGTAGATGAATTGGTATCCACAAATCTCAGTTTACATACTAAAGAAATGGATTCACATATATCCTCTTGAAAGAAGAATTGGGGAAGTTTGTTGCGCAATAGACGTACTGTGCATCAAAACAATATCTTTTTCGTGCAAAAATATTGTCCGAACACTGTCCCAATTGTCTGGATCATATTTTGTATCCAGTATGCCCTAATATGCACAGTGCACAACAGGATCCCAAGCTACTGAAAGAAAGTAAAAATTGTTTTCTAAGAAACTAGAAAAATTAAAGCCCTCAGATTCCACTTTCTGGCTCTGCAAATAAACCTTAAAATCAGTGGCTTCTAAATCATCAACCACCCACTGACCTCAAAGACCTTTGGTTGAGCCTATACCAGAAGGTTACGATACTAGAAGTAACCTATTCGGTTTGATCTGGTGATGGGTCATGACGTGTGGACTGAGCCGGTTGGCATTCTGGTCGGTCAGCAAGCAGCTCAGCTCAGTCATCTTCTGATCTGCTCAGTTCTGTCAGCTGCTCGGTGTCCTCACCTCAGCCACCATTTAGTCTCCTCAGCTCAGCCACTGTCCGATCTGCTCAGCTCCGCCATTGTCTGACCTACTCAGCCAGATCATTATCCCTACTTCACGGGATCCATCTGCCTAAAACAGATTGCCCCACAAGGAAAGGAAGATCCCATGGATTTCTCAGCATCTCACGCACTATTCTCCACCAGATTCCCTTGTTTAAGGCAAGGATAATCGTGGGAGATTCAGTTACTTAATTGAGGGCCATTAGCCTTAATTTACTCCACCAAATCAGGGATGAATCCCATCATTCCCTGATTTAGCTCCAACAACGTCTCTATATAATGAAGGCGGTTCTATGGTACAAGGTACGAACATTCTGCCCAATTTTACCCACACAGTCTTTCTACTTTATTCCTCCATCCTCAAGCTAACTTAGGCATCGGAGGGGTGTTGGCAAGATACCACACCGGTGTCAAGTTCTTTTTGCAGGTCTGCCGAGGACGATCTTAAATCCGTTTCATCAGTTGGCGCCGTCTGTGGGAACGATTAAAAATTTTTTTACTGATTGGATTGGATTTATGGTCTTGACTCGCTCGATGGCTTCCAACGATAACAACACCCATTCTGCTCCTCCTGTTGCCACCGCTGCCGATTATCAAGCCCTCCGTCAGGATGTGATGACGTTGACGCAGGGGATGCAGCGCATACTGGAACAGAATCAGGCCTTACTGCAGTGCCTGCAACCGGAGCCTCCTGTTAGGGATCCACCACCTCCGCCAGCTCCAATGGCTGACCCCCCTGTTCAGGGGATGACTGGAGCAGATTTTGACACCACTGGAGGGGGACATGGGGAAACCAGTAGTCGCGCTGCAGCCCCTCCATACGAAACTTTTTCTGGTTCCACGCTTCACGAAGGTCTCATGACTGATCAGATGCGCCAGATGAAGGCACAGCTGGATGGCCTGGCGAAGCAGATGAAGGCAAAGGCTCCTGCCTCTGTAGATGAGTTGGTCCAGACCACAGAGCTTCCTTTCACTGCTGATGTGATGGCAGTGCCTCTCCCTCCGAAGTTCAGAATTCCACAGATTGATGCTTTCGACGGAACTAAGGATCCTCTTGACCACCTGGAGACTTATAAGTCCCTTATGCACCTGCAGGCTGTGCCTGACGCCATCATGTGCAGGGCCTTCCCCATCGCCCTCAGGGGAGCTACTCGTATGTGGTTCAACAAACTTGCTCCCAACACTATCAGCACTTTTAAGGAACTCAGCCGTCACTTTGTAAGTTATTTCATTGCTGGTCAGCGGTACAGGAGGCCAGCCACTTACTTGCTCAATATTAAGCAAGCTAAGGGGGAAACACTTAGGGAATTCACAACCAGGTTCAACAAGGAATCCATGCAGGTGGATAATGCTGATGATCAGGTAGCCATCGCGGCATACATGTCAGGTCTCAGACCAGGGCAGTTTTTGTTTTCCCTATCTGCAGAGCCACCGACCAACATGGCTGAACTCATGATGAGGGCTCAGCGACAGATGAACGCGGATGACACCCTTACTGCCCATCGCAATCGCGAGAGGGAGATCCCTTCTGCCCCGACAGGTGCTCCTCAGCCGGGCAAGAGAAGGAAGGAAGCTGGCCATTCCAGGACTGAGGAGTACCCTAGAGGGAAGAGGATGGATAGAAGAGAGTCTCCCCAGAGGGGGCGACCAGAGAAGCGGTTCCACGACTACACTCCTTTGGTGGCAACAGTAAACCAAGTGTTGCAGGAGATTAGTGACTACCCTGAGCTCAAGTGGCCAGGAAAGATGAAGACTCCGGCTGAGCGTCGTTCTCGCCAGAAATACTGCCGTTTCCATAGAGATCATGGACACGACACTGATGAGTGTATCGAGCTGAAACAGCAGATTGAAGGGCTGATCAGAAGGGGGCGCCTACAGCGGTTTGTACGAAAGGAAAGTGAATTCCACCAAGGAGCAGGGCAGGCTGCTGGGCCAGCTGATCACAGGCGTGAGAGGACTCTCCCTCCTCCTCCTCCTCATCGCCCCGTGGGGGAAATAAACACGATCTCTGGGGGACCAAGAGTTAGTGGAGATACCAGGGCTGCTCGGAGAACCTATGCCAGGGAAGTGTTCAATGCAGAGAGACCGGCTAAGCGCACACGGGTGGCGGATTCAGCCATTCATTTCACAGCAGAGGACGAGGAAGGAGTACTCCATCCTCATGATGACCCATTGGTGATCACAGCCCTCCTCGCCAACTGGACAATGAGGAGAATTCTTGTGGATACAGGGAGTTCAGCAGATATCATCTTCTTACCTGCTTTTGAGAAGTTGCAGCTGGGGAGAGACAGCATCAGGCCTGTGCAGTCTCCTTTGGTTGGCTTTTCTGGAGAGACTGCCCATCCCTTGGGCATGGTCTCCTTGCCTATCATGATAGGAGATGAGCAAAGGAATGCCACTGCCTTGGTGGATTTCCTGGTGATGGATTGCCCTTCAACTTACAATGTAATATTGGGTAGACAGACCCTTAATAAGTTCAGGGCAGTGGTTTCCACGTATCATTTGAAACTCAAATTCCCTACAGCTGGTGGTGTTGGGGAAGTCAGAGGAGATCAGAAGAGAGCAAGGGAGTGTTATATCACTTCGATGAAGACAAGAGAAGCCCTTTTAGTCAGTGGGCTTGACACAAGGGATGAGGAGAAGCTCCAGCAAGGGGAGCCAGTTGAGGAACTAATCGATATACCTGTTGTGGAAGGACAGACTGAAAAGACGTTCCGTTTGGGCTCAGGTCTGGGATCAGAGGAGAGAGCTGTTCTGGTGAAATTCCTAAGGGATTATGCAGATGTTTTTGCCTGGTCACACAGAGATCTGCCAGGTATTGACCCCAATATCATCACTCATCTGTTGAATGTGGACAATGCTCATCGTCCAGTGAAACAGAAGACACGCACGTTTGCTCCAGAACGCAATGCGGCTATTGCCGCAGAGGTGGATAAATTGGAGGAAGCCCAGTTCATCAGAGAAGCGAAATACCCAGTATGGATATCCAATGTGGTGCTCGTCCCTAAACCAAAGGGAAAGTGGAGAATGTGTGTGGATTTCAAGGATCTTAACAAAGTCTGCCCTAAAGACAGCTTCCCTTTACCCAGGATTGACCTTCTCGTGGATTCCACAGTTGGCCATGAACTGCTCAGCTTCATGGACGCATTTTCGGGCTATAATCAGATCCAGATGCACCCTGAAGATGAGGAGAAAACCTCCTTTATCACAGCCAGAGGCCTCTATTGCTACAAGGTGATGCCCTTTGGACTCAAGAATGCGGGGGCTACCTACCAGAGACTGGTTAATCGGATGTTCAAGGAACAGATAGGTCGCAATGTGGAAGTTTACGTCGATGACATGCTGGTCAAGAGTCAGAGGAGATCGAATCATGTGGACGACCTCAGAGAAACCTTTGAGGCATTGCGGAAGTATCAGATGAGACTCAATCCCAGCAAGTGTGCATTTGGGGTCAGTTCGGGAAAGTTCTTGGGGTTTATGGTATCACAACGGGGAATAGAGGCCAATCCGGAGAAGATTAGGGCCATTCTTGATATGGACTCTCCCAAGGGAATCAAGGGGGTGCAGAAGCTCACCGGGTGCATTGCAGCCCTCAATCGTTTTGTTTCCAGGGCCACTGACAAGTGCCATCCGTTCTTCCAAGTCCTGAGAAAAGCTTTCCATTGGACTCTAGAGTGTGAAATGACCTTTCAAGAGTTGAAGGCCTATCTGATGGCTCCTCCCCTCCTCAGCCGTACCCGGAGGGGAGAGGACCTGTACATCTACTTGGCAGTTTCACCGCATGCAGTAAGCTCAGTACTTATAAGGGTAGAGGCCAACGTGCAATATCCAGTCTACTACACAAGCCGAGCATTGAGAGGGGCTGAAAGCAGATATCCCAAGGTGGAAAAGATGGCCTTTGCCTTGGTAACAGCAGCAAGGAGGCTGAGACCTTATTTCCAGGCCCATCCCATCAAGGTTATGACCGATCAGCCACTTAAGAAGACCCTGCACAACCCAGAAACTTCTGGGAGGCTGATTCAGTGGTCAGTGGAACTAGGAGAATTCGACCTAGAATTTTGTCCTAGAACTGCCATCAAAGCACAAGCCCTTGCTGAATTTGTGGCAGAGTTCTCTCCCTCAGATGCTCCAGGTGCCCAACCAACTGAACCAACAAGTCTGGAGGATGAGGAACCAATGGGTTGGTTTCTCTATGTTGACGGCTCCGCGAATACAGAGGCCAGTGGAGCAGGGGTCATCCTTGTTTCTCCAGACAGACTCAAACTCCATTATGCTGTTAGATTCAATTTCAAAGCTACCAATAACGAAGCTGAGTATGAAGCGCTTTTGATCGGTCTCAAATTGGCAAAATCCTTAGGGATAAAAGAGCTCACTGTGGGTAGTGATTCCCAATTGGTGGTAGGGCAAGTGTTGGGAGATTATGAAGCTAAGGAAGATAGGATGAAGCTGTATCTAGATAGGGTTCAGCATCTCCAGAAAGCTTTTGACACCTTGAAGCTATTGAGAATTCCCCGAGAAGAGAATGAGGAAGCGGATCAGCTTGCACGGCTGGCCACAGCCCGAGAAGAAGCCCTCAGCCGACTTATCCCTATCCAAAGGTTAGAACACCCCAGCGTGGAGGTAGCCGTCCAGGATGTTGTCGCTGTCAGTTACAAGGACTCTTGGGCTGATCCTATTGTCGATTATCTAGAGAGGGGTGTACTGCCCACTGACAAGGATTTAGCTAGGAGGCTGAGACTGAGGGCAGCTAAATATCTGTGCTTAGAAGGAGTCTTATATCGCAGGAGTTATTCATTCCCATTGCTGAGATGTTTAACTCAGGAGGAGGTTGAGTATGCTCTGAGGGAGGTGCATGAAGGATCATGTGGAAATCACTCTGGGGGCAGAGCGCTGGCGCAGAAACTGGTCTGAACAGGGTATTATTGGCCGACCATGCAGAGTGATGCGATGCAGATGGTCCAGAAGTGTGAGAAATGCCAGAAGTTTGGCAACATTCTTCACCATCCTCCCACTTTGTTAACTCCAATCCCCTCTCCTTGGCCATTTGCCCAGTGGGGGTTGGATCTGATTGGGCCCCTTCCTATAGGCAAGGGGCAGAACAAATTTGCTATTGTGGCTGTAGACTACTTCACCAAGTGGGTGGAAGCTGAGCCCCTTGCTACTATCACTACGAAGAAAGCAATCAACTTCATCTGGAAGAATATTATCAGCAGGTTTGGGTTGCCCAGGATGATCATCACTGATCGTGGCAAACAGTTCCATAATGACCAGTTTCAGGAGTTTTGTGAACAGAGGGGAATACATGTGCACTATGCTTCCAAAGCGTATCCTAAGGCCAATGGGCAGGTTGAGGTCACAAACCGCACAATCAAGAAGAATCTGAAGAAAAAATTGGAAGCTGCAAAGGGAGACTGGCCAGAGGAGTTGCCCAGTGTCCTTTGGGCCTATCGAACGACTGCTCGAACAGCGACTGGAGAAATCCCTTATTCTCTGGCTTATGGGGTGGAGGCAGTAATTCCTGTGGAAATTGGACTGCTCAGCCACAGAATTCAGGGTTTCCAAGAGGACGAGAACCGACGGGGGCTCTTAGAGGGATTGGACTTCCTAGAAGAGAAGAGAGAAAGAGCAGCCATCAAAATGGCCACTTATCAGCAGCAAATGGCCAGATTCTACAACAGCCAAGTCAGGGAAAGAAGTTTCAGGACTGGGGAGTTGGTGCTGAAGAAAGTGGATCCCACTGGGAAGAGGATTGGGCATCTGGGTCCAAATTGGGAAGGTCCTTATCAAGTAACTGAGCATGTGAAGGCTGGGGCTTATCGTTTGGCTACATTGTCAGGGAAAAAGCTCCCCCAACCCTGGAATGCTGAGCACTTAAAGAAGTATTTTCAATAATATTCGCCAAGTGTTTATCCCTATTGTCTTATTTCTTTGTTATTTCTTTGTCCTGTCTTTTTATGTGAACAGGAATTATGAATTATCAAATTTATTACAAGTTCAGTCAAGATGGACAAATTGTTATTTCTATGAAGTTGTCTGAATTATGCCTGAAGATAACTAAACATATGCATCCGAGCAGCCTCGCCTGCTCAGCCATGTCCTCCGGGACCATGCATCCGAGCAGTCTCGCCTGCTCAGCCATGTCCTCCGGGACCATGCATCCGAGCAGCCTCGCCTGCTCAGCCATGTCCTCCGGAACCATGCATCCGAGCAGCCTCGCCTGCTCAGCCATGTCCTCCGGGACAATGCGTCCGAGCAGCCTCGCATGCTCAGCCACGCCCTCCGGGACCATGAATCCGAACAGCTCTACCTGCCCCGCAAACAAACCTCAGGGGTAATCAAAGAGTTATCCGAAGGGAATCTTGCACCTTTGAGTTATATTTCAAGAACTGTAAAACTACAGACATCACACACAGAAGTAGAGAGATAAAAGAAAAGAATAAAGTTATTCATTCAGATGAAGCATGACAGATGAAATTGCTCACTTCTATTCATTGAAGGGTTCTTTTTACAGACAGTGTGAAAATAAATGAAAAATACAAAAGAAAAAAGAAAAGACTAGTTGTTCTCTTCAACAGGTCCCTGAGCCAAAGGCTGATCAGCAGGAGGAGGCTGGTCTTGGGCTGGAGGGTTGATCACCTGATCCGCAGCGGGAGATGGATCCCTGAGGACGTCCTCAGCAATTTCCTCAATCAAGGCTCCAGCTGCACCAACCGCGATCTCTTCAGCTATGGCCACGACTGGGTCGACCACAGCTAGAGGAGGAGGAGACTTGTCATCACCAGTGACGTCTATAATAACAGCAGAGCCCTCCTCGCCCTGGGTGATTCTGAGCAGACCCCGATCGGTTGTCCCCTCCAGGAGTAGAGCCCCAGCATGGCTGTTCTCCTCCTCTTCTTCAGACTCTTCGTCCTCAGCCTCCCCCTCTAGAGCTATCTCCTCATCCTCGGCTTTGAAGGAGCTCAGATCCAATTCGGGATAGGCTGAAGTGATCCTCCTCTTCAGGGACATGAAACCGCCGAAGTAGTACTCGGTCATCAGATCAATGAATTCCGGAGAGTCCTTCAGTTGATCCATCTGAATTGACCGAGCCTGCCCCTTCAGCGAGTTAATCTCCCGGTCTTGTTCCGAGAGCAGCCTGCCCTGCTCATCGCATCTCTGGACCAGGTCCTGGACCTCCTTCTGTTTAGCTTGCAGACCTAGCATCGCGTCAGACAGGTCCTTCTGCAGATCAGCAACCCGACATTGCTCTAGAATTAGTTTGTTTTCCACTTGAGAGGCCCGTTTCTCGTGGGCTGTAGAGGTTTCCGTCAAGCTCGAGATCTGAGCGTCTTTGACAGAGTTCTCATCCCTCAGCTTGAACACCTCAGCCTTTAGCTTGGAGACGGATTGACACAGTTCAGCCTCCAGGCTCTCACTCTTTTTCTGCTTCTCTTCCAGAGCAGAGATAGCCTCCTCGTCATTCATCGATTCCTGCACCAGGTCAGTGCTGAGAACGGCCGCCTACGACACAGTAAAAACAAGGATTAGAGCTAGTCAATTGTTGAGAAGGTATGAGGAGAAGAAGAGAAGGATGGTTACCTTGGCCAGATGAACGAGGAGTCGGGCACGCTTCTCCTCAGAAGACTTGCCTCTCAGGATTTCCCGGTCCTTCACAGTCGGAAGATCGTTCATTATGTCCATACAATATCTGCTGCTGATCATGATGGACAGTTCTGGAGCAGGTGGTGGAAGCTCAGCCTCAGGTTCGACTGAGACTGAGGAAGAAGTTTCTCTGCTCTTCCTCTTCTGGCCTATCTGGGCCTGCTCGGCCACGTGCTGAGTTGGTAAAACATGTACTTCAGAGCCGGAGGCAGCACCTTCCTCAGCCGTCGTCACTTGCACGTCTGGTGCAGCCTGCACTTCCGGAGCGAGGATCTCTTCAGGTTCAGCCCTCCTGGATTTCTTGGCAGGGGGAGTGAAGGTTTGTTGACCCTGGCCGGTCACCCCTGAATCCACGAAAGTGGAAGGGTCAGCCAGGGCTTTCTTTTTCGATTTTTTAGGTCGGGGAGGAACCTTGGTAGTGGTACGCTCGGTGAGGATGGCCAACTTCTCCATATTCAGCTTCATCCCTTGTTCTTCTTCTAAAAAAAAAAAAAAAAAAAAAGGAAAGAAAAAGGGGTCAGATAACTTCACATAGTAATTAAACAGGAAAAAGAGGAGATACCTCTTTCTAGGGCTAGGGCCTCACGTGAGGGTTCTGGTCCAAATAGATAAGTGGCGAGGGTCTCTGGTGCGAGGAGAACCCTGTGATCACGGTCAGGGTATTCAGCAACCACTCTCAGCTGTTCAGCAATTCCAACCGAAATCTCAGGTCTCTGTTTCCCTGTTCAGAACACAGCAGAATAAAGTCAGTCAGTCAGGTAATGATAAAAGGGAGAAAAACTGAACACATGGGAGTAGAATGCTCACGAGAAGGAGGAACCTCTCCCCAGAAGCAACGAATCCTGGAAGAGCTCGTCCTCTCTTCCCAGGAAGGGAACTCCCATCCTTCCCCAGAGAGGAAGAAAAATTTATCCTTCCATCTCTTGTTGGCTGAGGGAAGGCCTTCGATTGAGGGGGCTGTGCTATCCCTTCTGGAGAAGTACCACCATCCTTGAGCAGCCATACTCACTTGATGGCAGTAGAGGAAGGCCTCTGGGGTCAGGACATCCTTCTCCTCTGTTGCGGCTGTCCAGAGCACACCCCAGCTGACTAAGATTCGCCAGGCATTGGGTAGGAGCTGCCCTGGAGACAGCCCCAGGAACCAAAGAATTTCCCTTATACAGGGATGGAAGGGCAGCCTCAGCCCAGCTTCAAAGTCAGCTACATACAAGCTCACCTCGTCAAACCTGGGAGCATTCGCTCTCTCAGTCGGATTAGGGACGCTTAAGTGGACCGAGGCTGGGATCTGATATTTCACCCTCAGGACAGCTAGGTCAGTCTCGGTCATAGTCGAAGCTATTCGGTCAGCCTCTACGGGTCTGATATGTAAGGTTACACCTCTGGGTATGGGATGGTCGGCAACGTTCGCCGGACCAGGAAGATTAGTCTGACCTATGTTTGCTTGCGAAGGGGATGGGACAGAAGGCTTACTATGTGGTCGTCTAGGAGCCATCTTTTGGAAGTGAGGAATGGCGGGCTTAATAATTTCGAAAATTTCCCGATAATATTGGGAGACGACAGGGGAGTAAGCGAACTCTCCGAATGATGGACAATCGGACTGGTCGCACAAATAACGACACAGTCTGAGAAAGAAATTAAAATGCCCAAGAATGTCCTAAACCTCTAGGATCCAAAAAGGGACTGTTGCCAGCCAGAATGAGAAAGAGGAAACGTGGACGTACCTAGAGGGAGCGAAAACCCCAGTCGGCTGAGGCGGATGGTAGAGGGCAACGTTCGTGGGCAGAAAATGGCAAGAACTTGATATCTGCTGGAAAAACAAAGGAGAAGGAAAACCCTGATAAGCCAAAGCGAACACCTTTTATAGACCTTCCGAAAAGAGGCTTCAAATACGGACCATTGATCGAACACACGTGGCGCTCCCAGATTAAACTCCGCCTCCAAGCACTCAAGCGTTTCTGACACGGCCTTAAATGCGGCGTATGAACCCAGGTAAGGCGTGAGCCGTCATAATTCAATGCATCAGACCGTTGAAATTTCCTCTCTTAAAGCAGGCCAACCGTTCGGAAATAGGAGAGTAGCTGATGGGTCATGACGTGTGGACTGAGCCGGTTGGCATTCTGGTCGGTCAGCAAGCAGCTCAGCTCAGTCATCTTCTGATCTGCTCAGTTCTGTCAGCTGCTCGGTGTCCTCACCTCAGCCACCATTTAGTCTCCTCAGCTCAGCCACTGTCCGATCTGCTCAGCTCCGCCATTGTCTGACCTACTCAGCCAGATCATTATCCCTACTTCACGGGATCCATCTGCCTAAAACAGATCACCCCACAAGGAAAGGAAGATCCCATGGATTTCTCCGCATCTCACGCACTATTCTCCACCAGATTCCCTTGTTTAAGGCAAGGATAATCGTGGGAGATTCAGTTACTTAATTGAGGGCCATTAGCCTTAATTTACTCCACCAAATCAGGGATGAATCCCATCATTCCCTGATTTAGCTCCAACAGCGTCTCTATATAATGAAGGCGGCTCTATGGTACAAGGTACGAACATTCTGCCCAATTTTACCCATACAGTCTTTCTACTTTATTCCTCCATCCTCAAGCTAACTTAGGCATCGGAGGGGTGTTGGCAAGATACCACACCGGTGTCAAGTTCTTTTTGCAGGTCTGCCGGGGACGATCTTAAATCCGTTTCATCATCTGGTTTAAAGGAAAAATTCTAGACCGAACCAAAAATTTCAGTTCAGATTTTTACTAACCTAAATTGAATGAAACTATTTCAATTTTATTTTATTCTCTTAAGTTTCAGTTCGGTTTGATCAGGTTTCGATTTGGTTGGGCCTAGCACAAGATACAGCCACGAGGCCAAATTTTCAACTAAATGTTCTCTGTAGAGTGTAAAGCATAAATGAAAACTCAGAGTTTAGAGACATAAATGTACACTGTAAATATAAAGCATAAACTTTCAACTAAGCGTATATTAGAACAGTGTTTTTTAGGGTTTAGGTGATTTTTAATTTTGTTCAGTTCGGTCCGATCTGGTGTGTAGGGCTAGAAAACTGAAACTGAACTGAATATTTTTACTACTGGTCATACCAGACTGAACCGGTCCAGTTGGTTTTACCAGACCAAATTGCCGATCAGTTTGGTTTCCAGTTTGGCCTTGCACCCCTAGCCGATACCTATCTTCGTGTTGAAAAGTCATAGGTTTTCCTTTATCAAAAGTAATCTCAAGTTGAACGAAAGCATTAATTTTTTTTTTTTTTTGGCTGAACGGTAGAGGTAATAACTGCATATAAGAAAAAGATCGACAATATCCAATTCCAATATGATGTCCGAGCAGTCACGGATGACTGATAAGCTTACAGAAAATAACACCAGAACAAGAACTAAAAGGGCAGCTTTTTTGTGCATCCTCTCCTTGATTTCCATTCAGAATGTAAATAATATTGACACAAAATATCAGTTGCCAGCCAGCATTTTCCCTACAGTGTGTATTATCTACAGAGGCAACAACAGGATAACTCTTTCCAAGGGATAAAATGACAAGCAAGAACAAGAAAGGATAGAAAAAAGAATCATGGGGTCCCAGGTGAACTTCACTAACTACATTAAATTCGCTACAGAATCATGGATCCCACAAGCACCTACCAGAAAAAGGAAACTTTTTTCATAATCTGTCAAGGCGGAAGGAAACGCGGAGCTCAGAATCCGATGGTTGTATCTATTTTAGAAGTTCGAATGCACATGTAATTTACTTGGAACTCTTGGCTTTCTTCTTCTCGGCAGCCAGAGTTTTGGCAGCGGACTTGGTTAAGGTGGTGGGTTTTATAACACTTTTAGGGTTGAAAGCCTTTCGAATTTTGAAAACAGCCCACGCCGTCCCAGCAGCATGCCCTGCAGCATCAAGTCCTTCACTTGTTGCCTTACCTGCCTCTTCCCCATACCTGCATTGGTTAAAATGTGATGATCCTTCAAATTCATACTTCCAACATAACTCCTTCTACAAGTTTTTCTTCCTGTCAAAAATTAAACTAGCAAGCGAGGAACTTGACTTTGAGAAAGAAAGGGCGCGTAATAACTGCAATCAAACTAAGCGCGAACACCCAACCTGTAGATAGGGCCCTCTCTTGCTCGTTAGTGCTTTACTACTAAGATATTGTGATACCTTAAATTTGGAAATGTAAATATTTAACCTAGAATATGAATCTGTGAGGGGGACAAAATGTTCAGTATATCTACTAGATAGGAAAACCCCTAGGAATATCTTTATTAGGATATCTTTGCTTCTCATTTTCGGCAATTGGCAATCATTTTTCTGTGGCCAATTATGGTGCTTTGCTAAGTGGCATCAGAATATGTTGCGATTTCATTTTCCCATTCTGATGTCGAAATGTGTGAGACTCTGAGTATCCTTGCCCAAGACTTGTCCTGAGGTATGGAGAAGACCACTGGAAGAAACCCCGTACCAGAGCATGTCGTGAAAGAAAAGGCGACCACACTGGGAGGGCATATTTTGACCACGTATACGGTGCATAGTTGAAAATAGATATCATGAACCTGCCAACCACTCTCCTACGTCAATTGCTACTGCATGGAAGAAGCCCAGCAACAGCTGCTTGCCTCATCATTGGGAGGATGAGCTGGGAAAGAGATCAGGATAGATTGGTTTCATTTAGCTAGGTCTTCGTGAAGCGGGTAGGCTAGGGGCGTAGGGATGGTTCCGAATATGAAGTTTTCGAAGCCAGGGACATTGTTTCAGTTTCCAGTACTGCTGAGAATAACATGGGGGGGAGATCTCCTTGATAATCAATCAAGTCCTCTTTTATTAACAATTGAATGCACATCTAGAGTCTCATATTTAGAAATTCCCAAACTCTTTCTTCTGTATTGAGGATCATCGAAATAAACAAGAATACTATTTTATTTGTTAACGTTGGTGAGACACATCGATGCAAAATATATACAACATGGTAGATAAAAATTACCTGTGAGAGACAAGCCCAGTAGTCACGGTAGATGAGGTTGACATTACACTCTTTCCAGCTACTTCAACAGCATCGCAGACCTTGCCTATGTCAAAGAATATAGTTATAAAAACATGAACTAAAAGAGTAGATACGTACAAGAAAAATTCAATAAAGATGCAAAGTTCAAGAAATAGGATTGTCCCGGGAATGAAAAAAGAAGGCAAAACTGGAAAATTGTTCTGTGGAACGCAAAATTCAGTGCTGCGTAAGGTAATGGCAACCTAACTTACTTCCTGAAGTTTCCCCTTTGCAGAAGGACATACAAGCCCCATGGTATTGCAGCCCACAGCCCCCTACCCATCAGAGAACTAAATGCCGTGTTCTCCAGTCCTCCACCATTCCGATCAACAACTTGGAGGTATGGCTAAGCGGCTTAAGGCATTGGTTTACTAAATCAACATGCAAGAAATTATATCATGGGTTTGAATCCCATTTCCTTTGGCACGGAAGTGGAATGGGCAGGCGAAATTACGTGAGAGAAAGAACCTCTTGGGGACCCCCGAGGACAGAATAACACACTTATTGAGACAAAGCGGAGAGCCCGTTGCGCGTTGTTTTTGTTTGACTGGCCTATCTTCTTTCTATAAGCAAGCTCCCTTTGGTCCTGAACGTCTCTCGGTTGTTGAGCATGTTGGAGCATTAGATGGCAGTTAAAAAAGCCCTTTCTTTTTTTCTTTTCCAGTAAAGGGCTTGCTTTTCCCTTGCTAATCAAGTGGTAAGGTAAGACGCTATTCGATGAAAACCAAAACAGCATAGCCTTCTTGATCGAGGGGAGCAAAGCCAATAACGAAGGAATTGATAAAGAAGACACACTCTGTGAGGTTACGAGAGCCGTACTATCCTGAAGTGGAAATTCCTGTATGAGTTATAATTGGCTGCTCCAATTTAGAAATGCACGACTTACCATTTTAACATGTAGTGTTGCAATGTGACCCCAGATTGGCTTCTCCCAGGAATGTGGCGCCACTCGCCACCAAGTGAGGTGACATATTGGCCAATAGCACACCTCCATGAGCTCTACTCTAAAGTGCTGAACAAGACAAAGGTAGATAGGCACTACAGGTGAAGGAATACCCCACAAGAACTCATAAGGGGTCGTTCTTCTATCGAACAAAGCACTAGGCTCACTTGACTATTAACGCAGTGAGTAGGTGAGATTAGGCCACTAAAGGGGTTTATTCACCTCAAGGCTGAGATTAGAAGCATTCAAGAAAATACCAAGAAAAGCCTAATGCGATTGCTGCCCTATAGACCAGCTAACATTACTTCTTATTATTGGTCCCAGCCATTACCATAGAAAACAAGACAGAAAATAGGAAGGAGGTATGTGAGCGATTTCTTTTCTAGTTATCCTCTCTCTCTCTCTCTCTCTCTCTCTCTCTCTCTCTCTCTCTCTCTCTCTCACACACACACACACACATTACTTCTTATCCTTTGATTAAAAAAACAAATCTAACGTTCTTAAATGAAGAGGGAAAATGCCAAGGGAGACTATCTTTTACCTTGATGCTGTGTTTCTCTTCTTTTTTCCTTAGCAATTCCAAATGAGGAAATTTGTACCAAGATCACAATCAAACTACGAATGTTAGGGTGAAAGTTTTAAATCAACCCCATTGACCGGAACAACTTGATATATTTTAGCAAGTTCTATGGCCCTATTTTGAAGTTTACGAGCCACAAAGCTCTTCAATTGGAAAAGTATCTACAGATAGCAGTGGACTTCAGAAGTTGACCACCAACAGCTTAATGGCCCAAGTGCACACAATGTGAATATCTAGCTCCACATCAATGGCAGAAAATTACTGAATAACAGGAGAATATTATGCGTTTTGGTCGCTTATAGTTTTGAACGCTTTCACTTGACACATCACACGCGTAAGTATTTCTCTTATGTGTTTCTCGAGGAAAACTAATCACAGTCAGGGTGGCAGCTAAACATAGGTACTGGAATTCACTTAGGAGCAGACTTAAGAAAGGACAGCAGCTCCATGAAATTTGTCATTACCCACTATCAGTAGCAAATAAAGCTTGAACACACACACACAGACAGAGGGAGAGAGAAGATCCACGTACTAAATCCATCGAGGGAAGCTAGAACAACTTCCCCTGGCAAGAGGCCGAAGAACTTCTTGCCCACTTTTGAGTTAACAACCGAACTTGTGAAGAATCCTGAAACCTTCACAACACCAGAAAGGACCCCTATTGCTACTTTTTCCGTCAATTTAGTCACCCTCTTAACCCTACAAGAAAATCAAACTAAAAAGATGAGAAACATTCATTGAAAATCCATATATTACCATACATTAGCTAGTCTTAGGGTTATGATTCCAATGTGATGAAGAACCAGTTCAACGTTTACAAAATAACCAAGCAACAACCACAAAACTAACAAAACCTGTTGTGCTCATAATCAATCACAAAACGTATACACAAAAATGCAGAGACACAAGAAATTTTCCTGGTTCCCCAATTGGGTACATTCACGAAGAGAATCACGGTGTTATACCAAATATCGGAAGAATTTTGCACAAAGAAAATCAACTCCCTCTCACCCTTTCTGCATCACAACCTTTGATTTTGCTCTCACCTCACACCTCCTTCCCTCTACCTCGCTAGAGCCACTAGAGGAGTAGCTCTGCTCCTTTCCGAAAGAGAAGCTCCCATTGCTCAAACTCACTTTCTAGTCTCTTTGCTCTGTTCTGTTTTCAAGTCTGCCTATACACTAGTTTTATATAACAGAGGAATGAAGAAAGAAGCCACAGATGGCATTCACGCGTGATCTCCAGAGGATTTATAAACCCAAAATGAATTTTATGGTTCTTTGGGTCGAACCTTAGCAGCCCGCAGCTAACACATGGTGAAATCAACAAAACCAATGTCAGATAGAGAACAAAATTATGGAAAAAAACATAACATATACATTCAGAAAACAAAAAAGGCACTAAAAGGTTTAAATGCAGATCAAATGAGGCACTAAAACAAAACCAACCTCTTGATCCTCTTCAAGGTTTCAGGACTAATCTCTGTATCCGACCCAGGTTTCATCCTCTTCTTCAAAACCTCATTCCCCCACCTCAACCTATCAACAGTCACATCCCCACACCACAAAATCCCCTTGATCAGCTGCCCCGACCCTGCCGCAATCATCTTCGCGGCAGTCCCACCGTAATCTTCCACATTCGGCGCCAAAGTCGTCCAGTACGCCGCACACCTCTCCTCCATCATTTCCTTCTTCTTCTCGTCCAACTTCAAATCCGCCGGCGAAACATCCTTCGCCACCGTCCCATCCAACACCTCCGCCTTCTCCCCCTTCGCCGATACCCTTTGAACCGAAAAGCTACTAAAATGTTCCAAGACCTTGTCTAATTCCTTCAGCAAACCCTCTTGCCCCTTCGACGCAATCGTCAGGCCGTAATTCAACAGATCATCCGAATCTTCGTCGTCGTCCGAATCAGATCCGCTCTCTTTGGGAGCACGAAGAGAGAAGAAGTAATGCGAATCGTCGAGCTTGACGGCTGCCTCGTCCTTGGCCAACGGCCACTGAATCTCGTCGGCAACTCTAGCGAGTACTGCAACGACATTTTCTCCCTGTCGGAGACGGACAATGGAGAGATCCCCGCAAGCCAGTTCGACGCTGTAGTGTTTATCAATCAAGTGGAGGATTGCGCCGGGGACGTTGAGGAGGAGCTCTTCGACGGACTCGGGAGGGGCGGAGGGGGTACTAGTGGTGGTGGGGTTGACGAAAGTTTTGTCATTTTCAGGGAATAGATTATCGACGAGGTCAGCCATTTCGATTTTTGGGTAGAGAGATGAATGAGAAGAGGAGGAAGATAATGGAGGTGGATTTTCTGGGTTTGAGTGGAGTACGGTGGGGTAGAGGGGGGATCGATTAGGGTTCAGGGATGCCATTGTTGGATCTGGTTTGAGCTCGTTGGAGAGAGAGTAGTGATGGGGAAGAGAATGGTCAGAGAGAAGTGAAGGAGGCAGAGCGCGTGGAATAACTGTCTCGTTAAACTCCCGCGAAAATACCGGTACGCGCCGTTGCCCAGACCAATGTGTTGGGAAACTCCCGCGCAAGTGTGCGTGCAATTTTCAGGAATCTATGTCCTTTAATAGCTTTAAAAGAGGTTGGCCATGCTGCACGTGTATAGTTAGCTTCCCTTATTCATTTTCCTAACTAACTTATATATGGTGGAGTGGGTCCCACAAGGGTGTGAAAGTGGGTGTGAAAAGGGATGTGTTGGTAGCATTTCCGATTGGTTAAATCGGTTCGGGTTCAGATCTAATCAGTTTTATTCAACATGTAGTTTTTAAATTAATCAGTTCGGAATAAAAATTTCTTGTACCAATTTCAAATGAATTTATGAAGAAATCGATATCAGGTCGAGTGAAATTAGTTTGGTCGGGATAGTCGGGTTGATCGAAAATAAGTCTAATTCGGTCACAAGTCAAGTTGATAGTTCACAACTCATAATCCACCGAAAATAGACCGAAATAATTTCACAAAAAATTGTGTTGCCTTCTATATTTTGGGCCGAATTCACCAGTTAATTTATTCCATTCTATAAAATTGAACAACTAATATTTATCCCATTATTCAAAATTAATTTTCTTATGTTATGTATTATAAATTCGGTTTTGGTCGGTGGTCAGAATAAAAAATAATATACCCAAAACTGAATTGAAAAATTGAAAAAATATTTGTTTTTTATTAAATTGAAATTGATTGTCCTGAGCACTCCCTCACTCAACTTACATTGCATTGAGGGGTTATGAATAGGGAACCAAGAACGTTATTGTGCACAACAAGTCTTCGTGTCCCAAAAATATTGACCTGAGAGTAAATTACTGAAATTGATCCAATGGCTATAAGCCTATAAAACAGTTTTGATTTGATATTCATTTGATTAGTATTGTTGTTGAATGGAAATTTAGCTGTTTGAAATCTAGGTTCAATATCAAACAAACCTGTATAATTCTAGAAGGTATAATTTCCATGTTTCCAAAACCAAGAAAGGTGGCTTGCATTTTCCAGTGCAGACTAAAAGTACTCTCTGAACCGTACTGGATATCAAACTTGATATCCAAACCAAACTTGTGGTGGATCACGAGGAACAAAATTAAAACGCTTGATCTTTTGTCCCATACTTTGAGATGCTCCAAAGTAGATGTTTCTTTAGGAATCTCAGTAATTACTATTCGGAGTCCACATAATGACTATTTTGAACTAAATAAAAATTTTCAGATAGAATATTCACATTATATAGAATATCTTCACTCTCAATAGTTACATACAAATCTATAGAACATGGAAAAGCATGTTGTCCATGAGGTATATGTATCGGATGAACCAAATCTATAGAACATAGGAAAAAAGCAAGTCGTCCATGAGGTATACGCATCAGATGAACCAAATTTTCATTGAAGTTTCCTTTATTTGTGCATCAGTTTTAGGTACATTATGTTGCAGTGTTCCGGATGAGCTCCCTGGAAAAATTTAAGGCAAAGAAGAACAGAAACTTTCGGGTAAGACATTGCCTTTTTTTTGGGTCAAGAATCGGTATGAAGAATCAACAACGATACATATCCATGGTCAAACAAGATCCTTAAAAGTTCAAAAGGAAAGTCCGAATCTCCATAGGACCAAGCTCAACAACAAGATCTGAATCGTTTATGGGGCCACCTCTGATAGCTGCAGGTTCCCCTCCCTTGTCCCCTTCAACTTTCCAAGTCATCTTCTTCATCTGGGATTTCTCTTGGTTTGCTGACAAGCTCATTTCCTTGATCTCCTTTATCTGGAAAATTTAACCACAAAGAAAAGTAGTATCAACAGCATGTAGGCAAAAACTGTGCATGATAAGTGGGTAGCAGAAAAACCACTGAAAGAGAATTGATTAGGCCATACGTACCGTTTTCCCAGCAAAAACCTTCTTTAGTTCAACTCTGGCCAACGTCGAATACTCCACATCTTCCCCAGCCTAAACACATTTGCAGCATGGAAGGAGTGGCTTAGAGGATGATAGGGCGAAAGAAATGAACTGTGAAGTGGACTGGAAGTCTTTCATCAATTGAATAAGTGGCTAAACATGTCATCTCTCCACAAGGCCAATCTGGCCATATGTGAACAGACAGTAGCAGGCTTCCGTCTGTCCCACCTTCTCGCTTCCTTGACAGTTTGATTTGAGCCTATGGATCGCTATAACTATCCAAGAAGACACTCAAAACTGGAATGTAATTCTTATCTTCTCTAGGTGACTTCTATTCTAAGGCCAAGAATGCGAGCCCTCCTCATCAAGTGGAAAAACAAGAGCTTTCGCTTTCTGTGCACTCTACTTATTTATTTGATTAAAACCCCACCCATCCCAATATCATGAACGCAAACAGGGCAAAGCCCTGTATCGACTGACCCCAAAAGAGTTTATAGCACCAGTGAGTTTTCGAACATAATACCTTAGGAGAGAGAAAATCCCCAAGTCCCAAACATTAATCACAAGGCCAGTCCTTGGGGTTGAAATCTTAAAAAGTTAAAAATTGCAGTTGAGCTACTCCTACATTGTCTGAGAGTAGACATTGACATGGAAGGGGAGGTACCAGTTTTACTTTAATAACTTAAGATGATTGCTGGAACAGAATATCATTCATAGGTGATTGTCCTTTTCGTTTATTTTCTTCTCCTTTTTTCGGTGTGATGGGTAACAAATAAAGATGAAGGACATAAAATCCCAGTTCTTTATTTTCTGCGTTTTGCATATAGAAGTCAACCGGGTGGACATTCATCTTAACAATTCATTTCAATATAAAGATCAGAAGGATTTGCTAATATTTCTCATGAACATAGGAGCAGGATCAAGGTATTGATTATCACCTCGTACAGATGTCCCAGGCGAAGGAGCACACTTCCATCATCCAGCTCCTGCAAAACTCAGGTCAGGAGAGAGAGAGAGAGAGAGAGAGAGAGAGAGACTTCATTTGCAAAGAATTAAATCACCTCAAGAGTGACTAATGCGACATTAAGAGGTAAAGTATAGTTTGAATCCATGTGTGTTGCCTTCAACGAATGAGTAGCAGTCCAGTCTTCTACTTTCTGTCCAATCAATCATCCTCATCAGATAATCTACATAGTATATTGTCTTAGACTCAGTCCAATGAAGCGTACCTCATGTCCGAATGCTAAAAGAATAGGCGAGTAAACTTCTTGGCCAGTTGTTCGGCGCCATCTAGATCCAGCACCTAGTTGGTCGATACTAATATAGTACTTTCCTCGAACCTGATTAAGAGACACCCTAAGATAAGTACCAGAACATTTGGCTTCAATAGAAGCAGTCCAAATGAGCGTACACCTGATAGCTTTGCACATCAATTAGGATATGCTTATAGATAAACAGAAATTGGATCCTACGTCAGTTAGGGCGATGAAAAAGCTGTCCGTAGAATATCATACCGTTAGTCCTTCACAGCTTGTGTTTGTTCCAATGCACACTGTCTCATCAAGGGCTTCACCAACTCCTCTGCCGTCATCAAAGAGCATGCGCCTTGCGTATGACAGAAACGTCAAGTCCGGTAAAGTTCGGTGACATCTCAATGCAATCTACGAAATTAAACACAAAAAGGATAATGTAAACCTGTGAAGCATTATCTCTATTTCTCCATCTTTTATGCTGGCTCCACCAACGGCACGATCAACCAAGACTGAAAATTCAGATTTGTTGTCTCTTGTAAAGATTCCGAGATTGAGCTGAAAAATAGAAGCTACAAAGTTTATTCGGGAGAACAATATCCATATTCATTTCGTCTTACTTCAATGACTAGGAAAGTACAGATGTATAGCAGTGATAGCACTTTCAGGAAAACCATAAATGTTTCTTCTAGTAAGAAAAAATGTAAAATTTCCACTGTTGGTTTCTCAGCATCTCCATTAATTCTTTACTAGCAGCTTCCCACAGATTCATTGTCCTCGATCCATATTGACACGTTTCCTTGTTTGAGAAGTACTCCGAAAGGAGCAAAAACCAAGGGCAAAAGGAACTGTATTGACCAAGAATGAACACTTCTGAATTCTATTCTGTTGTTACAACAAAGCCAACTTCCTGGTTTTTGGGTCATCAGGAATAACCATTTAGCTTATTAAAGATTGTTGAAATAGAAAGATCACAAGAGAAATATCGATTTAAGTCCGAGCATAATATTTGAATCCACAACTTCTTTTGTAAGATACCCCTTCTTGAACATATACTCGACTGGGATACCCAGCTAGAAAATAACTCCATTTATGCCTTTTGCAAGGCGTACCCTTTATAGAAAGAAGACGAGTTAGACTTAGACTCACCTGATTTGCGACCAACAATAGGAGGAAAAGAAAGCAGCCTCTATAAACTTCTTACAGGGCGTAGTAACTATCTACCCTAATGAGGATATCTAAAGTCGAGTTTAAACGTGTAAGAGAGCCCTTTAGGAACTATAAAAGGGAAGGAAAAGGTTGATGAATATAGGTTACTTTTCACTGTTGATCTCACCTAGGTAGAAGAATACACAAGGCAGGGCCTAGATAAGAAGGAAAGAGCAGCTAAAGCTGTCTGTTACAAGAGGCCTCCTTACTCAACTAGAATAGATGCAGTGAGGTCTTTCATTGTCCGAGCAGTGGCTCAAGCATTCAATGTCAAAATTGTTGTTAATCAAAAGGGGGAGACCCTTTCAAAGCTCATTGGGTAGCACTCGACTTCGATACGAGGCCTGACTAGATATTTGGAAAACAACCAGCAAGAGCAGCTTCTGGAAAGTCAGCAGGGAGCGGTAAGCCAAATGAGTAGTTTAAACTGCATTTGACCAATAGACTGGGAATTGCTGTATTTACTTTCGGCACATTCACTGCAGAGAGTCATAGACAATTCCATATATATACTATCTACTGCCTGTATCAAATTCGAAATTAAGTTCAGCACAACAGAAGTTGAGAACATTACCGGATAATAGTTCCCTGCAACTGGTTGATTAACTTGAAGCGGCCAATCCTCTCGATAATCCCGAACCTGGAAAACCCATGGCAACAGGACAAACTCAAGACTAGAATAACTAAATGATGAGTGAGATTACATAGAAAGAAAACTTAAAGACAAATGCGGTTTCCAACAAACTATATCCATATCCCATAACACATAAGATATTTACCCAGAATTTGTTAGAAAATTTTCATGAAGTGACCAAAATGTAGTTGGTGGATAGAACTGGACAGTTTTTTAATCAGCCATTTTATGTATAAAGTAAATGATACCTTATAGAAGCAAACAAGAAAATGAAGTAGTAAATAAAAAATGCATGCCTTCTAATGATGATTTTCTATACGCTTTTGATCATCAAAGAGAATAATCATATGAGAGACTAAGAGTTACCCGTTTCAAAAAGTCCCTCCCATTGGAATCAGTATAAAACACCTTCTCTGTGACCATATTTGCTGTCATCCGTGTAATGACCTCTTTTCCAACACCGTCGTCCGTGGGGATGGGGCCAATCTTGAACATAATTTTGTCAGAACTTAAATAAAGAATCGTTATCGTCCTGTGACTTCCCGTACACATATTGACAAGAACAATGGTCATTTGCGTTGTTCTTTGGAATCGAGATCGTTGAGGATTTTTTTTTAAACAACGATCCATGATTAGCAGGGAAAAGGTTTACGAAGGTGACTTACTGTAAATTCAACTTCAGCATGCTCTTTATCTTTGTAAACTCTGATCACCTGAAAATAAACATAGATTAGACCTCACCAATAAATAAGTCATAGAAGGAGGACAAAAACAATAAGAACAAATCGAAAGGCAACAGCAGTCTTACCACCAAGAGTTTATATGTGGGAAAAGAAAATCCAAGCAATCACTCATATACTAAAGGATAAGAAGAAAATAGACAAGATACACAGAAGGCAAAATCTTTCCTATTTTTACCTATTGTAAAGATTTAGTGGTTATCACATCACCCTTCAGAGCACAGAGAGAAACTTCTGTTAGAAATTTCTTTTACCCATAATGTGTCCAAGCCCCTTTGTAGAGCAGAATTTTTAAGATTTGTCCAAAAGAATAAAAAACCGTTGCGTATAAACTAGTTTTACCCATAATACATAGCAGATATTCTGGACACTTCGTATCACTAATATGAGGTGTTAGAACTCTTCCTTTCTTGCTTTAATTGTATTCCTTAGATTTGCAAAACTAGACATTTCAGCGACCACTTCACACATTAAGGATGTAAAGTGATCTATTCGTCACTAGTTTGGGGCAAATGAACTTTCAAGTGCTCAAGTTCTATATGACAAGATCAGACCTAGCCCATTCCTGTTCTCTAGCAAAAAAATTGCTAGATTCGTTTATTCGAGTTGGACAAGTAAGCCAGGAACCGTGGAAGACTTCAGAACCAAAATTCATGAGCTTTGATGAAGTGCTATCCAAATGCAGCTCCTTTTGCTGCTAAGTAGTGTTGAGAAAAGACATAATAGAACATCAGTGTTAATGCAATATAATCACTTATAAGACAATACCTGATAGATCCACGAATCGAACTGCTGATGAACTTCATCCACAAGATTGCCACGCACAACCTTTAAGGCCACCTGTAATACCAAATTATTATCTATTAGCTGCTGATAAATGCCATCAACAAGCACAAAACAAGATGATTACGGCTTTCACATTCAATTAGACCACAAGAGCCTGGCTAAGAATCTAACAGACTAAGAATCTAACAGAAAATAGAGACCCAGGCAAGATTTGAACAGGGGAAGGAATTCATGTACTGGTCCCAACCCTAGGAAGTCACTATAAGGCTTTACTCAGCAGTAAGTTAGGGAGAATAGCAGAAGGCGTACTGATCTTGAAACCAAAGTGGAAGGGGCACCATTGGGCCGGAAAATGTATGCACCAGAAGCCTGCAAGAGAACCTAACATGTCAACACTCGCCCATAACCTTCAAATTTAGGGAATTTTGTTTGTATAACTTTTTAAATCTAGAACGGGACATACCTGGCCATCTGTATCACCAGTGCTTGAGCCGTACCAGAGATAGCTTTGTTGTACTGGTATATCAACCTAGTGAAATTGTAGAAGTGAGGTGTCATACTGGTGAACCCCAATAGCAATTACAAACTCCTATGAAAAGTCAAGAGCTCAGGTATTGTGAAAATAGAACATCTAAAGTCAAGAAAAGCCTGACTGGGCCGGCTTCGGCTCCTGAGCGGAAAAGTGTATGTCAAGAGCTTAGGTATTGTGAAAATGGCACATCAAAAGTGGCTAACTTTGGTGAACTGGTGAACATACAGTTTCATGAAACATTGCTCGAATCAACAAAGTATATGATTTGGATCAGGTGTGCCTCCACCAACACTGAGGAAAAGGGGTTCCACATGTTGTAATCAAGTTTTAGTGTTTTATGACATAATGTTTGTCACCCATTCAACATCATCGGCCTTGCACGCAAAAGATGCGACAACTTACCCCAGTGCGGGAATTAAACATCCTTTTAAGCTGTCCAGATGCTGAAGAAAACGACATCTTCAAGTTTCCTGATCCAATTTCAACAGTATCATTCTGTGCGAGGTCACCAGAAGGAATATGGGACCTTCTTCTTTCACCTGTATCATTTTGGAGAAGAAATAGAAGAACATGAAAAAGAGTAGTCTGACAAAGAAAGTTACAAATCATTTTCCCTTATTCTCTGATGAATTTTGAGCATTTTTTTATTTCCACTCTCTCAAGGCAGAGGAGCTTATAAACAACGCCCTGTTGATTGAGGGGTGTTTGCAACACCAAAAACGATAAACTCGAGTGTTTGCAACACAAGAAACAATAACCTTGTAAACACGAAACATAAAAAAATGGACTAGAAAACCATCAAAAAATACCTTTTCCAGCTGCTTTATATACAAAGTAAGTGTTCCAACCCAAAGGAGGCAGAGATACTTGAAACAAAATCCAGTACTTGGGAACTTGTCCTGGTGAAATTCCCAAGTAGGCCTGCGTGTAGAGGTCTCTTAAATTGCTTGTAACATTGTCCAGCTCCAAATATTGTGCCTCGACCGTATTACCCGCGGAGTCTTGGACAACAAGGTTGGCTTCATTAACCTGTCAGAAATGTACTCTCAGTAAGCACAAAGTGCCTTGCAGAAATACAGTATCTGGATTGCTAAATAATATTGTGAGGCATGAAGGGGTGGAAAAATTCTGATAAAACAGCACCTAGAAGTCCAAATTCTAAGCAGCTTAAGATGATAAGTTCCTGTTGCATTCTTTCTATCGAAATGAAGAATCAAAACATGCAAACTCAGATCGACAATCATACAGATGCAAATTCCCAACTTCATGCAGTACTTACAAACATCTTCTGGAGCTTGGCACTGAAAAATTGCATCCACTTATTTGCAGTCCAGTCGGGGGTAAGTATCTATAAAATATATAACTTTGTGGGGCAAGACATATCATCTATGGGGCAAGGCGTAATAGTCTGTGAGATAAATTTAGCAAAATACCCAAAAATATACCTATCCTAGAGGATTTTTTCAACTCATTGGGGTCACCCCACTTGCCACTACGTACGTCCGCCCATCAGTCTAGTGGTAGCTGATGATACTTGTCAAAGCATTGTGTATCCAAAGAATGAAATTTGGTACTTGCCTCTTTAATGAATTTAATGAATTATGACAGCAACTAGACAGTCACACTATTTCCACTGCATAACATGAAAATGAAATCAGACACTTTCCAGATTATGCCCAGATGGTGTAGGATTAAGTACTTGTAGAAAACAAACTCTGTCCATGTTGATCTAGACTACGTCTGTGAAAATAAGCTGAATTTGTTATCATCCAACCTCCCTACTCATCGACTTTAGCAATCTTTCTCCAATTGGGCACTTTCTTGAAAAGGTCGGAACCACTATCATATAGGAGAGTTTGCGAGAGGTCACTTCATAGGTCACTCAAGAGGCTGATTCCTAGACTCGTTAACCTTGAAATCATGCTTGGACGGACAGCACTCCATCATTCTGGTTGTTGACCTCTCATCATTTATTAATATAGAGTGTAATAGTTTGATTAATTCACAGGACATCCTGTGGATTCTAACAGATAAAACTGCATTTGCCTCCAGATATAATTGTCCTTGAATTGCTAAAACTTGAATAATGTACTCTCTGTTACTGTTGCACCAACTCTTAAAATGTTTTTATTTTTTTCGATTGACCTTTCGCTTTCCTTTTCGTTTGCTCTCGTGGACCTCTTATGAAGATGTATCTTTTTTTAACTTTGTTTTCTGTCTTGTTTTGCTGCTCTTTTTTATGATCATACACTTCAATTCTTCAGAAAATCTCTATTATTCAATCCCATGTATCAGTAATCAATGAACTTTTTCAAGATAATTCGACATTGGAGTAAATTTTCTCCTTTTCGGATTGAGAAACAATGGTTTCCTTCAGTTGGTGCAATTCTACCTTCTCAGTTCTCACAAGCAATGATTTTCTTTTGGCTGTCCTACTCCCAACATCCTAATTTCAGCTACATTTACTTTCCATCAACTTCTAAGCATGAAATATAAGGCAATGATCATCGTACAATGGTTTCGAGTATAAAAATTGAAACGCACACTAGATTCTTCAAACACAGGTTCAACGGATGGAGCTTTTTTTAATTCAGGATACTTCTACCCAATAGAAACTCACCGGAATCCTAATGAAGTCAGTACGATCCCATCCAAGAGAATTGTATGCCAAGACAACCTGAAAATCAATGCTGAAATAAATAAGTGAAACTATTGCCCACAATATTCTCCACCGTTGAAAAATGCGGAAGAACTAAAATTACCAAGCTCTTTCCTTCAGGAATATTTTCCTCGGTCGTCGGGCAAAAACTTATGTTAAGTAATTGACACTGTCAATAACAAAAGGCAAAAGAAAAAAGCAGCAAACTGACAGCAGAGTTAGTTTCAGCCGAAGTGGAGACAACTTGAACAGCAGATGAGACATAATCAGCCAAGTAACAAGGTCAAAAATCACCTGGCTCAATGTCGATATGGGTGTGGAACATGGATTTGTTGATGTTGAGTTAGCTAGGCATGCCAAAGCTGAATTCACAACAGCTTCTGCCTGCATAAAGTATTGATTCAAAATTTTTAAAATTATATCTGCAGTATAAGCATCCATAAAAGAGGGTGGGAGATTATATCTGGGCAACTTCCTAAAATAGTCAGCAGCCCACCTCTGAAGCTCCAATTGTCAAGCGCTTTCCGTAGTCATTTGTTGTATGTTGTTTAGCAGTGCCAGTGACAGAATCATGGTGCTGAGCAATTCCTAAAGCATCTCCCAATCTGTAAGTATTGGGACCAGAAGATTTCCTCCCAGCCATGTATTCTAGTTGTCGTGCAGCCTACGTGTGACAGAGAACATGAATTCATTACCTTTTTCGGTTGAATCTCCAGTCATAAAATGAAAATAAAATGCTATAAGAGAATGCCAGAGTTCATCCAAAGAGTGAGCACAAAATTTTGTCGTCTCTCTTCACGTAACACATCCACTGGACACGATGGCACATTGCATGTCAAAGAGAAATCTTGCTTTTAGTTGTCAAACTCATGTCCACAACTGAGAGACCTTTTTTCGTGCACAACTGAGACTTTTAGGGAGTTATCGAATGTTTTCGTAGGACTCAGGACCAGATGTAGTGGTGTCTAGAACTACATAGAATGACAGAGCCAAAAGATTCCTTGGTGAACTGAAGATGCTGGCCCTCTGCAGAAACCATTTTTCAGGCTAATAACACCTCGTTAATAGATGTGATTCACCTTTATCAAATATCTAAAATCAATGATGGGTTTTGTTTGGCACCCAACTCAATTGGGAGCTGGACCAAACCATCCGTGAGGCTATTATTCTCTTGTTCTATCAAAGTTAGGGTTCTATGACATCGATTTTTCAATTACCCATTTTTAATTTTTTGACGTTGGTTCTGTTGGAGGAAGTCAGAAAGATTGACAAATAGAATGAATAACACTTTCACTACTAAACTATACCTGATATAATGTGAGTATTGCATAATAATAGATCTTTCTAGTTGAGAAAGATACTCATATTGACTCAATGTTACCCTCAATAAACAAACTCTAATCCATACCAAATAATATCCACTCAGCACACGAATGTATCCCTTCAAGGCAGGGCGACTAGTGAAGTATCCAGTCCAATAAGCATTTGTATTGTCTGCATACCTGTCAAATAGTAAAAGAGAAAATTACCTATCATTGATTAGGTTGATGATTGTATGCAGAGCTGCAGCAAACTAAAATTGGCAAAGAGAATTCTCACGGAAAATAGTCATCAATTTTCAGTGGCCACGTTTCATTTGCCGCATTTTTTGCATCTGTGTACATAGATGGGGTGGAATATAATGCATTTATGCGACCATCCTGTCAAGACATGAACACACTTAATGCAGACAGAACTGAAGGAATTACATCTCAAAACACCTAAAGGATAAATACATATGCCTTCCTAGTTGGAACCTTACAGAAAATTGTCACCAAAAAAATTTCCGCAAGGAATACCAATAGACCAAATAGGGTGGCAGATAAGACCATCACAAGATTCATGACTCATGTATGCTACTGAGTCATACATTTCCTGAACAATCTCTCCAACATCTTAAACTTTTAGATGAGTTGGTGGTTAATAATCTAATATGGTATCAGAGCAGGCAATAGGTCTTGTGTTCGTACTTCACCACCTACCTAGTGATTAAATATTTGAACGTATTTAGCCTACTTATGGAGGAGTGTCTACCTGCATGCGAGGGAGCGTGTTGAGAATATAAATAACAAATTTATCCCTCTCCCTAACAGCTTAAGCTTTTAGATGAGTTGGTGGTTAACAATCTACTAGGTTCTAGTCAAAACTCGAACTACAATGGATACTATTGCCCCTTTCACTATCATTGCCTCGATGGTTAATAGATTGGAGAAGTTGCAAAGGAACGTTTTGTGGCATGGTCTGGATGACTTGTATAAGTACCACTTAGTTGATTGGGACAGTGTGTGTATGCCATATTAAGCCAAAAAGCGTTGGAAATTCGGAAAGTTAGGGTTTCATTTAAGCCTCATATGAACAGTGATTCTGGAGGAGGTAAGTTGACTGTGAATTCGGCATGGCTGTGAGGATTTGACCTCAGAAGAGGTTAGGGCTTCATATTGGGGTGGCGCTTCAAAGGTATTCGGAAATGATGGAAGGATTTGGGTACCTATTTGAGATTCGACACCCACAATAATTTGACAGTGAAAACCCTGAAATCAAATCAATCTATTCTTGAAAGCGAGCTAATGTTTCCTTGTTGCTTGCTTGCCTTCAACCTAGCTACCTTGTTTGTCTTGGCTAACCCTTTCAGACCAATGAGCTAATCAATGAAGGTTTCGGATGCTAAGGGTAAATCAAAGATAGAAAGGAATCCCTACTCTAATGTAATGGAAAATCAGGCTCTTCACTATAGGAGAAATAACGGTTACGACAACATCTGCAAAGAAAGAATTGCAACTGAATCTTGTGGATATCAGGTGGATGATATAGTGAAATACTAAGGATGTTTGGGTCTTTGCTAAACTGGATCCTAAGGCCTTGTACCATCACATCAGAAGATTATAGTTTCCAATTTTCGAGGCAGAACGAATTGGGCCGCACTATGCCTTTGGTACGTCAGTGTTCTAGACTCACTTTATTTTTCGATTCACCAAATTGAGAATAGCTCTCACCTATATGTCAATAATATTTGAAGCCTTCCTAATTCCATGAGTTACTCTCAAATATTAAATCCAACAAATTTTAAGTTTTATTTAAACATTTAAATAAAGCTTAGAAGCAACAACTTTGGAATGCCTGCATAAACCAAAATTTACCTTGTTAACATAGTGAATTAGCTTATCCATTTGTTTGAACCAAGACTCCGCATATTGGTATTCGAAGTCATCTCCCATTGTCCACATGATATGATTTGTCCTTGTCACGTTTGCCTTTGCATAAAGAGGGTCCAAAGTGTTACAGGTTAGTGGCTAGCTAGTTCTACTAACATATTAGAAGCCATCAAGCAAAAGAAGCCTAACGCCAAATCTCGAAAATAAGTACCAGACTTAGAGCTTACTTGAGTGATTGCAGCACTAATAAAATCATTAACGCGTTGCTCAACATTGTAGTCGAATAGAATGGGATTGTCCTGCAATTGCAGCAGGCATCAGTGAGAATAGAAAGTAAATGGAAACGCTAGAACACAAATTCAGCCAGTTTAGCAATAGAACCTGGACAGGACTAGATTCGCTGGACACTTCAAAATTGAACCCATCTGGAGCACTATAATGTACAGGAAATGCATTTGCAAAAATCTGCAAAAGGCCCAAATGAATAATGAAGCAGGAGCCGTTATGGCAATAAAAAAAGGGTCTAAGCAGAAAAACTGTTAAGAAATATATTTTCTGTGTATTCTTCTCCTAAGAGGAGGCACAATACATATAGAACAATGTACAGAGTGAATCCCTAATTTATCTCTAACTGAATCCCTAATTTATCTCTAACTGAATCCCTAAATAGGCTCCTAATTATATGCCTACTATTTACATAGTCAACAAAGTAATTATAAATACAATCTAACACTCCCCCTCAAGTTGGTGCGAAGATATCGATCATGCCCAACTTGAACACGATAGGGAATAAACTCTTGCTACCCAGCCCTTTTGTGAAGATGTCGGCCAACTGGTCTCCAGACTTCACAAACGGCATACATATCACACCCGCGCTCAGCTTCTCCTTGATGAAGTGTCTGTTTATCTCTATGTGCTTTGTTCTATCATGCTGAACGGGATTGTGAGCAATATTAATGGCAGCTTTATTATCGCAATAGAGTTTCATCGGGCCACTATCAGAAAGACCCAAATCACGTAACAGGGTTTGAATCCACAAGCGCTCGCAAACCCCATGAGCCATAGCCCGATACTCAGCTTCTGCGCTAGATCTGGCAACCACTGATTGCTTCTTACTTCGCCAAGTAATCAAATTTCCTCCAAGGAAGGTACAGTAGCCAGAGGTGGACCACCTGTCATCCACAGATCCAGCCCAGTCAGCATCAGTAAATGCCTCCAACCGAAAGTGACCATGATTAGAGAACAAAATCCCTTTTCCTGGAGCTGATTTGAGATACCTCAAAATACGATAAACTGCATCCAGGTGTGGAGTACGAGGATCATGCATAAACTGACTAACAACACCAACTGCATAAGAAACATCTGGTCGGGTATGAGCTAAATATATCAGTCGACCCACAAGTCGCTGATACCTCTCCTTATCAGTACGCTCCCCCATATCTCCACTCAGGTGATGGTTTGCCTTAATAGGCGAGTCTGCAGGTTTACAGCCCAACATACCTGTTTCTTCCAACAGATCAAGTATGTACTTTCGTTGAGAGATAAAGATGCCTCTATCTGATCTTGCTACCTCCATTCCAAGGAAGTATTTCATTGATCCTAAATCCTTAATCTCGAATTCTTGTGCTAACCGAGACTTAAGGTTATGGATCTCTTCCTCATCATTGCCTGTCATTATTATATCATCAACATAAACAATAAGGACAGCAATCTTACCAGCACTCCTCTTGGTGAATAGAGTATGGTCGGCATGGCTCTGCTTGTACCCAAAACCCAGCATAGCCTTTGAAAACCTGCCAAACCATGCTCTAGGTGACTGCTTCAGCCCGTAAAGTGCCTTCTTCAACCTACACACCTTTCCCTCACTGGCAGGGGAAGAAAAACCCGGTGGTATGGCCATATACACTTCCTCCTCTAGATCACCATGGAGGAATGCATTCTTTATATCAAACTGTAGAAGAGGCCAATTCATGTTGGCAGCACAAGACAAGAGAGCCTGCACAGAATTCATTTTTACTACCGGAGCAAAAGTCTCCTCATAGTCAATACCATAGGTTTGAGTAAATCCCCTGGCAACCAGTCTGGCTTTGTATCTCTCAACTGTACCATCAGCATTGTGCTTTATAGTAAACACCCATTTACATCCCACCGGTTTCTTTCCTCCAGGAAGTGATACTAGATCCCAAGTACCATTCTTCCTCCAAGCTGTCATCTCCTCTACCATAGCTCCTTTCCACTCAGGTATAACAAAAGCATCCTGCCAATTCTGTGGAATAGATATAGAAGAAAGAGACGAAACAAAAGCACGATATGAAGAAGATAAACGATCATAGGAAACAAACTGGGATATTGGATGTAGAGTACATGACCTCTTTTCTTTCCTAAGAGCAATTGGGCGATTGTCAATAATAGGAGGTTCAATAAGAGAAGAGTCACTACTAGAAGAGTCAGCAGAGAGAAAAGATTCATTACCGGATGAGTCAGCTGGGAAGTTTGGAACTGGAGTTGGAGGCTGTGAATGACAAGGTGGTACAACACATGTGGGCCTTTCTTTATCCCGTCTAGCAAAGGTCTTTAGGTCAGTTCTTTGCAGCCGTTGTCTCCGTTCCTCAATATCACCCCCAATGTCATGCTTTTCTGAGTCAGCAGATATTTGTTCCTTTCCCAATTGATCTCCCAGTTCCCCCTCACCATGAGTGTAAAACAAGGGTTGCTCCCCCTCACCAGTATAAAAGGAAGCCATCTCTTCCTCCTGACCAGTCTCCCCCTGAAGAGATGGGGAGTAAAAAGACTCTGTCTCCCAAAAAGTGACATCCATAGAAACGAAGAACTTCCGAGAATGAGGATCATAACACTTATAGCCCTTTTGGGTAGGGGAGTACCCAATGAAAATGCACTTATGGGCTTTATGACCTAATTTACCCCCAGAGGGATGTGGGGCATGGACAAAGCACACACATCCAAACACTCGGAGGGGAAGTGTTGTGACCCGATAGCTGCGAGGAAGACACTCTATAGGAGTTTTGAAGGTAAGGACACTAGAAGGCATACGGTTGATAAGATAAGTTGCTGTCAAAATCGCTTCTCCCCACAAATATTTTGGAACATTCATGGTGAACAAAAGAGAGCGAGCAACTTCAGCAAGATGACGATTTTTGCGTTCAGCAACTCCATTTTGTTGTGGAGTGTCAACACAAGTCGTCTGAAAAAGAATACCATGCTCATATAGAAATGCCCTAAAACGCCCGTCTATATACTCAGTACCATTATCACTACGGAGAATTTTAACATTTGCATCAAACTGAGTACGCACCATGGCATGAAATGAGCGAAAACAAGAAAAAACCTCATTTTTTGACTTAAGTAAATACACCCAAGTAACACGAGAATAACAGTCAATAAAAGTGACAAACCATCTATGACCTTTAAGAGAAGTAATAGGTGAAGGTCCCCAGACATCAGTATGAATAACCATAAACGGAGAATCACTCCTCTTATTAATGGGTGCATAAAAAGAACGTTTATGTTTACCAAGCTCACAGGCTTCACAAAAAAACTGACTCTGAGAACAATACTTTATTAAACTAGGAAACAACTTCGCTAAAATCCCAAATGAGGGATGACCCAATTTCGATGCCAATGATGTAACATAGAAAGAGCTGGACTCATATCTGCCTGCAGAGCTGAACCACATGACATGGGCTACTGAGGGGGACAAGGTGCAGATTCCAGGTAATAGAGGCCATCATGTGCTCTACCACTGCCAATCACCTTCCCCGTATCTAGTTCCTGAAAGACACAATGAGTGGGAAAAAATGTCACTGAGCAATTGGCAGAACGAGTAAGACTACTAACAGACAAAAGGTTAGTAGCAAAGTTGGGAATATGTAGAACTGAAGAAAGAGATATTGAGGAAGAATAGTTGACAAAACCTTTCCCTGAAATAGCAGAGAACGATCCATCCTCTATTTGGACCTTATCCTTACCTGAACAAGTAGTATAAGAATCAAATACAGAGGAACAACCTGTCATGTGGTCTGAAGCACCAGAATCTATAATCCAAGGAATGGCAGAAGAAGCAGTAAATGCCTTAGCTGGAATACCTGTGTGAGCAAAATTGGAAGAGGATGGAGCGGCGGTAGAAGTAGGAGCTATAGTAGATGGAGAATCAGCCTGAGTCAAAAGGCGCCTGAGAGCTTGCATTTCCCCCTGAGAAAATCCACCAGGCTGATCAGAAAACACCTGAGACTCAGTATGAGGCAAAGTAGCAACTGCAGACTCAGAAACATGGGCCTGAGGTTGAAACGGAGAACGCTTACGGCCTCCCCCTTTCCCGCGAGAAGGAGGTTTTCCATGTAACTTCCAACAGAACTCCCGAGTATGATTGGTGTTGTTGCAATAATCACACCGAACTGACCCATTGCTAGTACCAGACTGTGTCTTACCACTTGGTGCAAAAGAGATAGGGCCGCTGCTAGTAAAACTGACCCTTAGGAGTGGCAATCAAAGCTGAACGATCAGGGGCAGGAGTATGCAACATAGCAGCCTTCCTACTCTCCTCCTGCTGTACCATGGCATATGCTTCACCCAGAGAAGGAAATGGAACACGACCCAACACCAGCATACGAATTGGATCATAAGCATCGCCATTAAGACCAGCAAGAAAATCATAAACACGCTCCTTTTCAATTCTCTTCAGCCAGTTAGCAGCATCAACATCACACACAGGCTGGAACCTTTGATAAAGATCAAATTCCCGCCAGGCTGCATTCAAATCAGCAAAATAAGCAGCAACAGACCGATTTTGTTGGTCCAATGACCGGAGCCTCTTCCTCAAATCAAAACACTGAGCATCATTACCCTGCTGAGAATAAGTTTGGGCTGCAGTTGTCCAAACCTTATGTGGAGTATCAAAAAGCAAGAAGGTATGACGAATATCAGATTTCATAGAATTAAACAACCAAGTCATAACCAAAGATTTTCTAGATTTAAATCTCCGCAACTCAGCAGGTTCAGTGGGCTGATAACAGCGCCCTCAATAAACTCAGACAATCCTTGTGCTTCAATAGCCAAAGTAAAAGTGCGAGCCCAAACCATATAATTGGTACCATCCAACTTAACATGACAAATATCAAGTGGGGCACGCCCAAGAGTTGTAATACGACTGGTCCCATTCTTGTCCTCAACCTGAATATTCTTTTCCTCTTTCTTTTCTGAACCCTCTGAATTCGACATAGTGCAACACAAAGAAATAGTAACTAAATAACAAACCCAGTAGATGAAATAAATACCAGGAGACTATTCCTTGCAAAGAGGAATAAATACCAGGAGACTATTCCTCAGATCTGATCGCCAAGTTCAAACCCTAGAAACCAGAAGAGGAACGGCGGAGGCCACGGCCAGGACCTTCAGCGGCGATGAACCAGCCAAGTTCAAACCCTAGAAACCAGAAGAGGAACGGCGGAGGCTACGGCCAGGACCTTCAGCGGCGATGAACCAGCACCGTTTTTCGGTCTTCTCGGCGCTGCAGCGGCCTTAGTCTTCTCCTGTATAGGGGCGGCGTATGGGACGGCGGAGACGGAAACAGAGGTCACGGCGCCGCTTCTGCGGCCGCGGCAAGAAGCGAGGGCGACGACTCTAGCGATGCTGTTGGGTCGGGCGTCCGGGCGTCGGGGGCCGTCGATGCTTGTGCGGGAGACGGCGGCGCGCCAGAAGGAGGAACGGCGAGCCAACTGGGTTACTCGAAGAAGCCTCAACGACGGCGAGCCGACTGGAGTCAGCGTCAAAGGCGTGCTGTTCGATGGAAACCGGATGGGGATGATGATAATGACGTCGGCGTCGGAGAAGCCTCAACGACGGCGACGGAAAAAGAAACCGACGATGTACGGCGGAAGCAGCGGAAGTATATGGCGGCAGGTACGTTACCGCTCTGATACCATGTTAAGAAATATATTTTCTGTGTATTCTTCTCCTAAGAGGAGGCACAATATATATAGAACAATGTACAGAGTGAATCCCTAATTTATCTCTAACTGAATCCTTAATTTATCTCTAACTGAATCCCTAAATAGGCTCCTAATTATATGTCTACTATTTACATAGTCAACAAAGTAATTATAAATATAATCTAACAAAAACAAATGCAGTTCCTTCCAGACCTGAGAGGAGGAACCAAAAGTTTTGGATCCACGCCATATGACTTCAAGAGATTTATCTTCCTTGCGCTTTGCTCTGTCTTGATAATCTATCCTCGCGAAATGCACAGAATCGAAGCCAAGCTAATGGAGCAACATAATTAGAGAAAGTTCAGGCAGTACATATTTCAAGAAAACAAACAATGGAACTCAAAAGAAATAGAAGGTATCCTAAAAACTTCCATTCTCAATCTGATACATAGACCTTTTAGGTTTTTTTTTTTTGAAAATGATAAATCTAGCAGTAGCGTTGGAATCATAAACATAGTTAAAATATCCATATTCAACATCAAAGACAGTTGTCCCATAATCATGGAAATCGTGTACCTCTGCCCCTAGTAGGTAAGCTTGCACAGCTGAGTGCCCAAAGGGATCAATTTGCCATCCAGCACGAGGTGTTACATTGAATTGGGTTTTTAAAGCGTGATGACCAAGGGAAGTGTGATCAATCATGTCTATGTAGTGGGTAGCTGCTTCATCGTGCATACACCAGCCGCCATTTCTGTGCCAAAGAATCATTTGAATGTTAATGTATACCAGCATCCTGGCCTAGAAACAGAATAGAATCTCTTGTGGATTACATACACGAATTCTAATTGACGAGCATCAACAAGCTTTCTAACTTCTTCTTGTGTTTCCACACTTTGTTCTTCCCACCATCGTTGAAAAAATGCCTATAGATGAGTAGCTTTTGTCAGCCAACCATAAGTCACTTGAGAATCAATAAACCATAATGCTCAAATCATGATAGGAAGATACGGTATGGCTTTCTAGAGACATTCTACTTTTCTTTCATGCACAAAACATACTGGCTCCCACCCATTTTCACATGCACCACGAGAATCGCTCGCTATGTGAATCCTAGTTCAATTTTCATGGTCAAATTACCAACTATACATTCTTCAAACACTGGCTCAGACCCAACTGCAAAGGCGTGGATACAGTTGTTTCCTTTTATACTTAATAGACAGTAAAGAGATCTGAGATTCAACGAACCAAGGTTTGCATACATCTTTGCAGAACATGCGTGAAAGTGTCCATTTTTCTTACTCAAATAGTTACTCATTTAGTGGACCTCAGTTAATTTCTCATTAACGTGAATACCAACGGATTGATTAACGTGACAGTGTACAGATCCTATTTAACTCCAAGGTGAAGAGCTAAATGAAGAAAACATACCTGCCAAAAAGAACATTGTAGAGGGCGGTGAAAATAGAACAAACAAAAGAAGAAGATAAAGAAAGAGAAATACAGCAACAATATGACTGTTAAAGAGCTAGTAGTACTAGGGTTCAGAAGTCAACCCAAGTCTTCTAGGCAAAAGTAGATTCATATGTACATCTGTATATACACACATGTACGTAAATACACAGCAATGGACTTGAAAACTGCGAAGCAGGGGATAATTCAGATGAGTAGTTCCATATGTACACAAGCATACACCATGCGGCACATGAATACATCAAAGAATCCTATGCCCGTGTCACTTCTGCTGCATTAATTCCGGACTGTGAAATAAAGGACTTCAACAAAAACAAAGAATGAACCAGATTCAACTGAAATAAGAGTAAATTTGGCTTTATGGAATACAGTTAGAAGAGAAAAATATTCATCAACTTACGAAGCTGTGAAATGTGGTCCAAATTTTCATTTAAGTAACGACAAAGGTCCTCTCATTCAACCCACCAAATACACTATATCGTCTAGATTAGTATTTTGGTAGTAAACTTTCACAGTAACAACTGACTTCTGCTTAACAGCAAGGTGTTGGCTTGGTGGTCAAAGCTTGGAATTTTGAAGTTCGCTCACTCCTACGGTCTCAGGTTCGAAACCTCTCAGGTGCTACCAACTCTTGTAGGGTCAGTCCATACAGAACTTTGCTCTGAATTTAATTGGGTCTTCCGCTAGTCGACGGTGGGATTAGTCCCCCATAGATTAGTCGAGGTACACGTAAGATGGTCAGGACATTAAGTTATAAAAAAAAAAGAAACTGCTAAAAAACCTCACTCAATATGGTGGTGAAGATAATGGTATTAGTTGCAAATCAAAACTAAAGTTACAGACCATATCTATCAAATCTGCCCACGAGAGGATTAGTTATTTTGTTTTGTTTCCAAACTATTGAAGTCAATGAAAGGATGGGTTTGGTGTTTGTGTTCTAGACTTCTAGGAAACAGATGGCTGTAGTGGCCTCTCTGTGTGTGAGATCTTGTGGTGCCCACAACTGTTTCTATGAACGGTGCTCCTTACTTAAAGAGAAAAAGGCTTGTTTTGCTGTCCGGGCTGAGTCGGCTCCATCACGGGTAGTGTAGTGAAGTCATTACGAAGGATCTCCGATCAGGGCACCTACTCGCTAAAGGTTTTCTAGCCAATCTTTACTTCCTCTATGCCCCAGTTGGTCAAGCTTATGTCTAGGATTATTTCAGAAATATGTAATCAAATAACTGAATTCAGTTGTTTTACCATTTCAACATACACAAACTTCCTGTTCGGATCCTTGCGCAACGCCACAACAACCGAGTCCAGCACATTCTCAACACAAGCACCCTGCACAACATCACCAAACAACACAAAATCCACAACCACATAAAACTAAAACTCCATCATTCACACTCAACAAAGCAAATTTGTACAATTTTTTGATGTATGTATGAACTAGCTATCGGTGCCCATGGAATTTGTGTGCTTGTATGAATCTAACTTGTGTGCTGTTCTTGGATCACAAACAACACAACAACTCACATCCCCAGAAACTAAAACCCAATCAAAATTATACCCAACAAAGCTCTATCAAGATAATCTCTAAAAAAGACACACTATACGTATATTGGATTGTAGTTCTATGACCTGTATGCTGTTATTTGATCCAACATAGTACTGATCAACTGTCTTCAACCAGCCTACGTCATCATGAGTATGGGGAACCAAATGAACATTTAGCTTCCCCTCAACAGTGACACCTCCAGTGTTATACTTCACATACCCAGCAAATGCCCCATGCGAACAAATCAAAACCCATATGCAAGCAAGAGCTGAAACTGATAAAGCTAACATTTTGGAACCCAAAACCCCAGAATGAAGCACCTATGGAACAGTGATTGGAATTTATAGAGGTCATGAGTGGGAGGCACTCGGTTTTGGGTAGAGACAAATGGACAGGTGGTTTCTCCTAAGAAAGGGAGCCGCGGCCCAGGGATAGTGATTGGCACGTGGGCACGTGGGTAATCTTGCCAGAATAATGTGGGAATCTCCATTGAAGATTTTGCAAAGGTGAAAAATCAAAGTTTCACCTAATCGGGAAAATATATTCTGGGAGACGCCATTTATGAAGTATTTGACCGAGGAGAGATGGTACTGGTCTCCTTTGGCCTATATATATATATAGAGAGAGAGTGAGACAGACCCTTCTTCTATGATCATGGATTTTGTCCCACAGTGGGAGTATGGGCTTCTGGTGGGGTTAATAAGTCTTTAGGTACCCTCCCTACAATAGCTAGTTTTAGGGGTGAGTTCTACCAGAGAAATTGTTATATTGGTATCAGAGCCGGTTCCTCCCTTGACGAGTCCACTACGGGTTGTCGGAGGTGCCAAAGGGCAACTTGCCGCCGTGGACGTCGGTTCTGAAGGGGTCGGGTTTGTTATGATCTTAATGCAAGGTATGAGTCTTGTCCCATATCGGAAGTATGGGCTCCTGGTGAGGAGTTAATAAGTCCTTAGGTATCCTCCCTTCAATAGCTAGCTTTTGAGGTGAGTTCTACCTGAGAAATTGTTACACCTTCTAATAAGATTTCTTATTTTGTTATGGCATGGATTTCTTATTTTCTTATCAAATTTTCATAATCTGAAACAATTTAATGTATTTAAAATATATTTTTAAGGGTATCCGTAAGAAATCGGCTCAAAAAAATATCGAGAAGGGCTTGATTTAAATAGTTTTTGATAAATGCTAATAGGAACAGTTTTATGAAAAATTGAATGGATTAAGCTTTCTGGATAATATTTTGAGTTGATTTCTCGCGATAACCCTTAAAAATATGTTTTAAACACATTGAACAGTTTGGATCATCAAATTTTAATCAAGAAATAAGAAATCTGCACCGTAACAAAATAAGGAATCCTTATTAGACGCTTATTATATAAATATATTGGGTACATATTTTTTAGTTCCATCTATAAGTCTTTGTTATCTTTTAAACATTATTTTATGATCCTATTTCTTTAAAAATACCCAACTTATCTTTAATTTGAAATTGACCAACTTCACCATTAAATCCCTAGGAAAAAAAGAATGCAATTAAAACATTCAATTTCAGTTTCTTTCGTGCTACTGAGATCGTGGTAAATTTACAAATATCATGGTAAAACATATGCAAGTCATGGTAAAATTTCAGAACATGGTAAATTTTTACATTTTGCAATGATAGATTTGGTCTATATCTTGTGATAGTAAATTTACAGGATACATTTCTCATACTTAAAACAGATATCATAATAAATTTGCAAGTAAAGAATGACATTTGCAGGTCATGGTAAATTTTCAGAACATGATAAATTTTTCACTCACTTTGTAATCCGAACAATCTTCAAAAAAACTATTTACATTTGACAATGAAATCTTCCTCCTAACTTGCAACACTCGGTTTCCGGTGAATAAGAATATAAAAGTGACATGCCTATGTGCTACATGATGAGTAATACAAGAACTAAATATTTTTGTGATTTCGTGCAAAAAATCCAAAGATATGATCAATAATCTTGTGAATCACCATAATTCTAGTGAGTTAATCTCAATATTGCGGAGAAATACGTAGCCTCACAACTTACCAATATCAAAGTGTCGTTCCAGTGATAGAATACCCGGCCAAATTGAGATATTTAGCGAAATATCAAAGAGTCATTCCAGTAATAGAAGATTCGACTAATATTGAGATATTCAGTGAAAGATAATTACCATAACCGATTCCATATTTGAAGCCTAAATTCGTGCTATGATTTTAAACTTAACAAATCAACTCTGACTTAAAAAAGAATAAGAGGGTAAACTAACACTCAAAAGTAATGACAAAATTATCAAACCATGCAAAAATGTAATTAAAACATAAGTTCAAAAAATGAATGAAATAAAAATCTAAGCCGCAAGAGTTAATAGGACCTTGATTTAAATTATCCTATATATATAGTAAGCTTTTATCGAGGGAAAAATTTTCATTATTTTTTTTAAACTTAAGCATTGTCTTATCTATATTTTTAATTTTGGTTCATATTTTCATAATCTTTTTTTATTACTCTCATCGAGACAAATAAAAAAAAATATCAAAAAAATAATACAAAAATCATGAGATATCAAATAATACCTACTACTGTCTTCATTGAAAAATAATTATAATTATATATATATATATATACACACATATACATACATCACCTTCTCACTTTTCACATCTTACTCGTTATTTTTCTCCATCCTTCTAACTTTTTCTCTCTCTTTTTTCATCTTCCATCCTTACATTTTCAAAGCTTGACCAATATATCTTTCTAATAGCATGATAATTTTTATTTTTGAACTTAGCTGGCAATTGATCACTCTGCTAAATTTTTTTATCTATATTTTTGCCACCGTAGGCTTATGCTTGTGAAATATATTATTGTAAGATATCAAATGAAATCGGAACATATAGAGAAAGATATCAACATATCTACAATTTATTTTGTATATTATCTGGATAATTCGATTCACAAAGATCCTGGTTAAGAATTATTTGATACGCTAGGATGTGATCGGATTAAATTATTAAATAATACTACCGTTGTCTATTTACTATTTGATACCTCTAAACTTAAATTTTTTTACAATGATGTAGCCAACATAAGCAATATATCTCATATTTTTTTAAATTTGTTCTTCATGTTTAACATGAACATGTAACATAACATCCTAATCTATCATAGTGAATTATTGTGAGGGACACAAAAATATTGCATATTATTACTTCAATATATATGTACATGAAAAGAAAAAGAAGCAATTAAGTTTTAGAAATTTTAAGGAAAATAAAAAATTAAGTATTTAGATTAAAGATTATAACAAATATGACAAATCAGATCGATAGTGAATTGTATAAACATCTATGGTTATTTATACCAAACTTTAATATTTTTTTGTTGTTTTGCTTGATTGATTTAATTATAAAATATTCATAAAATAATGTTTTGACAAAATTCAAGTGATGTCGATTGTTGGTTTGAGAGTCATCATCGTTGAAGTAGTCCAGGCAATACTAAATAATATACATGAGACGGCACCTAAATTAAAAAAAAAAAATTAATGAATTTAATAAATAACAATGAGGATATAAGTATTGCGATTTAGAGGCTATGGATATAGATGTCAAATCTCATACGTAATAGATTGAGAAAATAAATAAGGTTCTTCTAAATATTTTTTAAAACTCTAGATATTTTTATTCACGCCTCGATTAATTTTCTGGGAATCAATCCTATTGTTTACTAGTGAGAGACCTAATTAAAATCAGGCCAGAACCTGTATGGAAACACCTAAGAGATTTCAAAATCCTAGACCTTAAAAGAGAATAAACACTTAAATCTCAAGTCTTAACTGCTGACTAACCATTTAGAATTGAGATGCATGAAGGTGTTAGGAGGGAAAGAGAGTCCAAACATTTCAAGTATAGGGACATGAGAGCAAATTACTGAAACTGATCCAATGGCTATAGCACACTTTTGATATGATATTTGTTTGATCAATATTGTTGTTGAAAGCCAATTTAGCTGTTTGAAATCCAGGTTCAATATCAAACTAACCAATATTAACTCCAGAAGGCACAATTTCTCTGTGTCCAAAACCAGGAGGCCTGCATTCACCGACCTAGACTAAAAGTGCTCTTCGAACCGTTCTGGATAGTCACCCATAACATGACTCTCAAAACCAACATGTGATGGATCCCGAGGACAAAGTCAAAGCACTTGATCTTTTGACTCGTATTTTGAGATGCCTAAAATGGATATTTCTACTCAAATCTCAAATCTACAGAACATAGAAAATCAAGCTGTCTATGAGGCATACGTATCAGATGAACCAAATCTATAGAACATAGAAAAGCAAGCCACCCATGAGGTATACGCATCAGATGAACCAAATTTTCATTGGAGTTTCCTTTATTTGTGCATCAAGTTTTAGAATGGTACATTATGTTGCAATGATCCAGATGAACTCCCCTGGAAAATTTTAAGGCAAAGAAGAACGGAAACCTTCAGGTAAGATACTATGCTTCTTTTTTTTTTGTCAAGAATCGGTATGAAGAATCAACAATGATACATATCCACGGTCGAACAAGATCCTTAAAAGTTCAAAACGAAAGTCCGAATCTCCATAGGACCAAGCTCAACAACAAGATCTGAATTGTTTACGGGGCCACCTCTGATAGCTGAAGGTTCCCTTCCATTTTCCCCTTCAACTTTCCAAGTCATCTTCTTCATCTGGACTCTCTCTTGATTTCCTGACATGCTCATTTCCTTGATCTCCTTTATCTGGAAAAGTAGTATCAACAGCATGTAGGCAAAAACTGTGCCTGATAAAGAGGGTAGCAGAAAAATCATTGAAAGAAAACTGATTACGCCATACATACTGTTTTTCCTGCGAAAACCTACTTTAGTTCAACTTTGGCCAATGTCGAATACTCCGCATCTTCTCCAGCCTAAACACATTTGCAGCGTGGAACGAGTGGCTTAGAGGACGATAGGCAAAAATGGATGAAAGAAATGAAATGTGAAGTGGGTTGAAAGTCTTGTAGCAATTGTTGTATTTGTTTATCTCGGGTTGGAACAAATTACTCTATTTCGCCCCAATCTACGAATTAGGCGACATTTGTCACAAATCCTACGAATAAAAAGCTTAGCCTTTAAGTAAGACAAAAGGAAGATAAGACTAAACATGTTATATATCTCTCCACATGGCCAATCTGACAATATGTGAACAGACAATAGCAGGCTTCCATCTATCCTGCCTTCTTGCTTCCTTGGAAGTTTGATTTGAGCCTACGGGCCACCATAACTATCCAAGAAAGACACTTGAAACTAGAATGTAATTCTTATCTATTTCTACAAGGTGACTTCTTTTGTTCTAATGCTAAGGACCCTAGCTCCCCTCATCAAGTGGAAAAACAAGAGCTTTTACTTTCTGTGCGCTCTACTTCTTATTTCTTTGATTAAAACCCCATCCACCCAGTATCAAGAACACATATAGCAAATCCTTTTGATCTTCATATTGAAATAAATCGTTAAGATGAATGTTTGTCCAATCGATTTCTATATGCAAAACTTGGGAAACATAGAATTGAGATTTACGTCCTTCATCTTTACTTGTTGGTCATCATACAAAAACAAGGAGAAGAAAATAAACGAAAAGAATAATCACTTATCAATGATAGTCTATCACTGAGATCATCATAAATTATTAAAGTACAACTAGCTTATCCCTTTTCATGTCAATGTCTACTTCTCAGACAATGTAGGAGAAGCTCAATTGCAGTTTTCAACTTCTTAAAGATTTCAGCCCCAAGGCTTGGCCTAGTAGTTAATGCTTATGACGTAGGGATTTGGTCAATCCTAAGGTTTCATGTTTGAAACTTCTAAGGTGTTATCAACTCTTATGAGACCATTCCATAAAGGGTTTTCCCCAGGCTTTAAATGATCCCCTCGCTAGTGGACGGTGAGATTAGTTGACATATGCGTGAACTAACTTGACCATTCTGACTTATCAAAAAAAAAAGTTTCTTTAAGATTTCAGGTACAATGTCAATGTACAAGTCTAAAAACTAAATTTACAAAACCTTCAACATAATTCAACAGACAAGGATGAAGTACGTAACACTAGATGCAATTAGTCAAGCACATTGGAGTAGTCATGGTGGCCTAGGACATTGGTAGAACACCAGCGGCTACAAATGCTTAAGGACTATTGATAAAACAATCATCAGGCAAAAAGACAACACTAAACCTTCAAAACTTAGCACCCAGCATAGCGAATGCTATAGTAGAAACAGCTGCAGCAACCCTGCAAAACCAGGCCCAAAAAATCGAAAACTAGCCCCAAAAGTTGAAAACCAACAGTAGGAACAGAAGCACTCCAGCATCCTAACACAACACAACTTGGGCTTTTCCCCTTGGAGTGCAAGCGACAGATGTTTGTCTATCGGGTGCCAACCCAGTTAGGATTCACACCTCCAGTAGTGATGTTTTTGTTCTTGCTTGTTCTTCTTTCCTTTCAATAAATTCTTTTCTTTTGCTAAAAAAAATAAAAACAGAAGATGGTTGCTCTTCAAGCCGGCCTTGATTTCAAGGAGAAGTTGGGTACATTTGCATCTGTCAATCATGTTACCCAGTCCCAATCTTCCACCTCCTGGGTCCTTGATTCAGGTGCACTTAGGAATAGTAATGCTTTAAAAAACTAGCGCCTACGTAAGTGGTTGCTTGTTTATATTGAACCGTATGCCTATTACCGTCCTATCAGATTCTATCAAAGAAGGAAATCAACCAACAGAACAGATTAAAAATCTCGCCTAAATTCAATTCTTTTCTTGAACCTTTCTTTTTGAAGTTTGACATCTATAGATCAAATGGCTACATTTGTGTCCGGATATGTGCACAAAATGATGTTTTCCCAAACTTTTTCCATAAATATATCCTCAAGAACCGACAACTAGATGGAACCCATTGTTCAACTGCACAATGTGAAGATCATCCTTGCACCCCCATTGAAAATAAAACTAGAATTACCTTAAGAGCAATAGAAAGCCCATGTGCACAAACAGACACTCGTGCATCGATCATGGTATAGATGTGTTTCAAACCGTTTAATACTTATGGGATTTGTGAAATAGTAAAGGTTTCACGTACATCGAACGATTTTGGACGCATTTGTGTAAAGATCGTATGTGCATAAGTGTCTAAGCACTAAGAGCGAAGACGTAAGCTGAAAGAAACTGAAGCAGCGCAGAAGTAATATATAAGAATGAACAACATGTTGATTGCTCCCAAGAGCTCTGGTTTGTCCCTCGCCCAGGATCCTCAGAACGCTCCAAGTCAAGAAAGGGATGGACGTGATGGTATAGTTACTTACACAGAGAAGAAGAGGAACTTGTTGCCAGAGGAGGACCACCCTTAGACAGCTCAACCAGAAAGACCTCTTACGAGAGTTGCTTCTATTAGACCCACAGGCTATTGGATGGATGGTATAGTTACTTACACAGAGAAGAAGATGAACTTGTTGTCAGAGGAGGATCACCCTTAGATAGCTCAACCAGAAAGACCTTTTACGAGAGTTGCTTCCAGCAGACCCACGGGCTACTAGATGGATGATATAGTTACTTACACAGAGAAGGAGAGAACCATATTGCCAGAGAGGACCACCCTTAGACAGCTCAACCAGAAAGACCTCTTACAAGAGTTGCTTCTAGCAGACCCACGGGCTACTGGACGGATAAAGCATGGCAGCTATTGTTAATCCATTCATTGATTTGGAGATCTCTGAATTTCACGAGTCGTATAATGGTTCCAATTTCGTATAATTGGACTTGATCCTAATTTGTTTTTGTTAAAAAGAATAAAAGCATGCTCCCATTCTCTTTTGATCATTAAATGAGATCTATTGAGATATTTTTGTTATGATTCAAGCTTTTCATTTTGTAGTCACAATTCCAAAGGAAACCATGGATTAACAATTGAAAACCCACAAATTCCAGGAATGGGATGAAACACAATACGTTCCAAAGGAAACCATGGAATAACTAAACACATCAATACACACACACACACACACACACAAAAAAAAAGATCTTAATCTCCATAGCCCTAGTGTCATAGGATCGAATTCCGCTACCAAGGTTTGGCCTGCAATGGCACTAAACTCCACCGGAATTTAGTTAGCCTACCCACATGAGAGAGGTGTTCTGTTTAATACTGCTTTGTATTCTTGGAGAGTTATAAAGGTTGGGAAGAGTTTCCTGTAAACACTAAAAGTTCCCAGATTTGCGGTGCCACTGCATGCCACTGTAGCATTCTTCGAAACCAAAGTGCTAACACCTCAGCTTGAAGCACAAGACATCAGCAGATTCCAATTGGCTTGAAGCACAAACTATGCATGCATCCTTACTCAGACTCAAGTTAACAGAATCCATAGAGAAGACTGTAGCCATCAGCAACAATCTATGTTACATATATACACTAAGAGAGAGCCAGAACATCATTCCCGACAATTGTAGAGCAAATATTTTTCCAGGAATTATAGCAAATTTAAATCTGATTTCCTCTTATTCAATCTTGTATTAGTTCATGAGGATTGAGAAGATAGCAAGTAAAAAAACGGAAGCACAACTTAGGGTTGGGGTTTCTTCACTGCAAACCCATTCTCCACCCATGCAACATAGCCCCCTCCCATATTGCTCACATGCTTGAAGTCCTGCAATCCCCATTAAATACAAGTTTAGTCCTTTTTAGTGGTGAGAACTAAAACAATAAGAGAAAGTCTGTATGTGCAAACTTTAATGCAGATATCACATGTATGTGTCTAGAATCGTCCAATACAAGTGGAGTTTATAAATAACGTAGGCTACGCGCACTGGACAACTCAAATATATATATGTCTGGATCTATGCATATATTGTTCCTCTAACAATAAACAGAAGGAACTTTACTTTGAAGTCCCAGCATTAGTCGTAGTAAGTTTAAACAAATAAACCCAGTCCACTTGTAGCCATTTTTCTCAAAATGACTAAGTTTAACGACTTTATCAGTCACTTGTCCTCGTATTAGAAGATTATCTCTCTCTGTGGTCGACATTCATTCCCCTTAGTTGTAGGGGCATTAGGCAATCAGAACATCTTTATCCCGAGGGCATGGTCCCTTGAGAAAGAATGTATTTCAATTAATTTCGTTTGTTGGGCAACCTTTTCTTCTATTGTTCCTTCTGACATTGAGAAAAATCAAAACTTTGCTTCCTAATATGACACGATAATAAGTGTTACTCAACCCTCGTATAGCGATGTGAGTTTGATCCACAAGAATCAGTCAGATAAATTGTTTCTCTCTTACATGCCACATCTTGCTACCTGAACTGAAAAACCTATATGTAACCTGTAATTTGTTGTTAGAAAACCAAGGAGGAAATTTCTGTTGGAAATTTGAAAGGGTTGTGAATGAAATTGGGACACCGGAGGGTTTGACGGGGCAACCGAAAAGTCTCAACCGTTACAGCTTATTCATACCTGTATTGATGTCCATCAATTGCGTCATTGATGTTCATCAATAATCCTATTAATCCCTCCATTTATGATTTTGCGGTTTCATTAGTTTATAGTGGTCTATAAATAGTGAATATGTATTTGGTTTTTAGAGAGATCAAATGATTTTCATATGATTTTATGGAGAGAGAGGCAGACACAGTTAGTTCGACAGGTGGTCGATTGGGTGGTGTTCCATTGGCTGAGTGAGCCGTTTTACCCTGGGAGACAGGCGCCGGAGCGATCCTCCAACACCCACGGGAGGCGGCGAATCTGTTTTAAGGGGACTGTGATTTCACAGGACTCGGTTCGGTATTATATTCTATTTTCTGAATCTGTATTGTAATTTCGTTTCGTATATTCGATTGTCAATTAATAAAAATTATTTTCTAGAAAGGAATCCGATCAACTTGTTCGCATATTTTTTCCTACAATCTTAAAACAGATTCGATCATTTTGATAAGTTGATCAGGATTCTTATTTTCCCGGAAATGATTTCTGTTTGGAACTAATTTATTAGTGCAGAACAGGTGGTGTTTTGCCATGCTAGTCCAACAAGGTTTGTATGCAGACTTGAATCTGCAGAAAACGATGTAAGTTTCCTAATAAGAACAAGGGAAAAATTGATTAATTCCAATTTTGGGATATTAAAATTTTTCTGGTTGTGGGAAACAATAGATTTCAAATTTGGAAAAGCGGTTTTTATTGGAAAAATAATACAGATCTCATGAGTTTTGAGGGTTCATGATTCTAGTATTCTACAATTTGCCACATTTTGTGATCTTTTAGTGGGTTAGGATACTGGTTTCTGTTACCAGGACTGATTTTGTTTTTTTTTTCCAAGGTGAATTGTCTCGAAATTTGGGATATATGGTTGTTGCATTTGACAATGTTTCTTTTTTAAATATTGGCTTGTGAAGAGAGAGAGAGAGAAAAAGATATATTTATAGATTTTCCAAAGGACAGAAAGAGGTTTGCGGCAAAAGCCATAAAACTACTTTATAATCTCTCCTTAGTCTCTGTTTCTGCAAACCTCAGGGGTAATTAGTGAAGTTTTCCCAAACTGTTTCATCAACAAGCAAGAGACATACCCATCCATATATCCATATGTGTGTATGTTCATAGAAAGAGAAAGAAAGGGACAAAGGTTGCTGATTTTTGAAATTTGTTTTTTGACTTATTTTGGATAGCATTTATGGAAAAATGTGGTTAAATTTCTAATTTCGAAAACTACTTCCATTCAACAATTGAGTTCAATACGTTTTTCAATTTTAGGAAAACTTGGAATTCCAACGTTGATTGGGAATTCTGTATCTAACATAAATGGAACAGATTATGTGAAATATAGATGCTGAAATGGAGTGTAATTTGCATTGACTTACCTGGGGTTGCAAATTTTGGTTTTTGGAAAAAAAAACAGAAAAGAAGTAAGAAGTTGTTTTAAGCGGTTCTTGGTTGTCTTTGATGATATCGGAGGACACTATGCAATAGTATGTCCATAAATTTGGGTCAAGGTTTTAGAGTAAATTTTACTCGTGAGAATACGAACGGTTTGATTATTCTTTCAGCCTTAATATGATTCGATTATTTAGTTGAATTGTTGTTTTCATGACTCCAAGGAAAATTCCATAAATACATTTATGTGGTGCCTTAATGCAAATAAAGGTTCCTGTAACGGACAATTGCCCTTTTAGATGGTATTTATTACCATTTTTTTAATATTAATGCATTGAACTCGTAGCATTTTTCGGGAAAAAAAATTGATTATGTGCATAAATATTGAGATTTATTCTTATGGATAAGAATATTAATTGAGGCATTGTCCTTGGTGGTATAAGTACAACTGTTGGTATGCCAACAGAGATCCTGTGGGATCATGCTCTTCTTTTTATGAGAATGAGCAAAGAGTGGCAAATTGTTGCCAACTTGAAAGTCAAAGTAAATGACTTCTTTTCAATACGTTGAAAGAAGCACCAAACTTTTGAGTTTGATTCAGTGATGTGTATCACTTGAATATCTCACGCATATGGGGAGACAAAGAGTTTTATTCTTTTGTCGTTAATAGCATGAGATAATGCTATCAGTACTTGCTCAAAAGTAAGTGTGAGATTTTGAATAAACTCATTCTTTTCAGAATGAAGTTTAAAATTCATATAGCAATAAAGTTAAAGTGCTGAGAAATCACCGTTTGGTGAATTTAGTGTTCAAACATGAAATTGTTTACACAATATTTGCTTTAACTCGATAGAGTTGTTGAATTGAAAAAGCATGGCTTATAGGCAATGATAATTGCTACGTTGATAAATCTTATTTTATCATGAAACGTGAATGATATTCTCAATGTGAGATACCATGCAAGGAAAATGATTAAAAATTCAAAAATGTGGGGGCTGAGAGCCTTCCCCTTAATTCTCGAATTGTGGGGGGTATCTTGCATATGTGATGGTATCTACACCCAAGAGGGGTTAGGAGATATCTGATATAAAGGATATGAAACTCATAAGTGGGTATGTTTTCACACTAGTAGATGCAACTGTGTGTTGAAAATCTTCCAAATAGACGTGTATAGCACGTGCTATGATGTTAGTCAGAGTTTATCGCTCTAGACAAGACAACTGAAGAGTCAGAATGGCTAGGCCAACTTCTGAAAGATTAAATTGTAATAGCCAATTACAGATTGGACAAGTACAGAGTAATGTGTAATGGTAAGTCTCGACATGTTGTCGTAGACACAATACCATTGAACAACTGCTCTCAAATTAGATTGTCACAATTTGACAGCGTGAAGTCAAAAGACAATATTGCAGATCTGCTAACCCGAGGGTTAAATAGAGAGCTAGTTGTAAAGCATCGACGGGAATGGGGCTAAAGCCTATGACATTAAAAACTACCGTGATGGAAACCCAACCTTGTTGACTAGAGATCCCAAGATCAAGGTTCAAAGGGACAACTTAATCGCGTGTGGTTACGGATATCACTGAGAAAATTGAATTTTCTACCCATTCCTATGGTGCAACAGTGAAATTGTTAAGGATAAGCAATTTCTATTTGCTTTTAATGATTCTTATGTGTTGGAATTGGAATTCCTAGTAGAGTATTTGAGATGCTCATGATAAGAGTCATCTATGTGAGTGTGAAGTGGGGCCGCTTCAATAAGAATTTAAGAAGGCAAAATTCTTAGAACACTTGCAGAACCAGGACGCGTGTTCATGGCCAAAACGAACACAATAGTGAGAACTAAACTGTGTTAGGATTAGTTCCTGTGTGGAGTCTATTGTCTCAGTTTACGCAAATGGCAGAACAGTTCAAGACATCATGTTCACTGGTCAGCCAGTAAATCCGATGGGCTTTCACAATGAAATGTTCAAGGCCAAAAGCTACCTATCCTATGCAGGAATTATCTGATGTGCTCTCTCTCTAGATTTGCTTTGTACTTTGTGTGAGTTTTTTGCCAAGTTCATTCATGTGGGGAATTGTTGGAAATTTGAAAGGGTTGTGAATGAAATTGGGACACCGGAGGGTCTGACGGGGCAATCGAAAAGTCTCAACCGTTACAGCTCATTCATACCTGTGTTGATGTCCATCAATTGCGTCATTGATGTTCATCAATAATCCTATTAATCCCTCCATTTATGATTTTGCGGTTTCATTAGTTTATAGGGGTCTATAAATAGTGAATATGTATTTGGTTTTTAGAGAGATCAAATGATTTTCATATGATTTTACGGAGAGAGAGGCAGACACAGTTAGTTCGACAGACAGCCGATTGGGTGGTGTTCCATCGGCTGAGTGAGCCGTTTTACCCTGGGAGACAGGTGCCGGAGCGATCCTCCAACACCCACGGGAGGCGGCGAATCTGTTTTAAGGGGACTGTGATTTCACAGGACTCGATTCGGTATTGTATTCTATTTTCTGAATCTGTATTGTAATTTCGTTTCGTATATTCGATTGTCAATTAATAGAAATTATTTTCTGGAAAGGAATCCGATCAACTTGTTCGCAGATTTTTTCCTACAATCTTAAAACAGATTCGATCATTTTGATAAGTTGATCAGGATTCTTATTTTTCCGGAAATGATTTCTATTAATTGGCATGCCACGTAGAGATAATATATAATTTAATGTATAACGAACTGAGAGTGGAGGTCTTTCTTTAGAAGGATTTTATGTGTATCGAATGATTCTGAACACGTCTAAGTTTAGATCTGTGTTTAACTCTGTAGATAAACTTTTTGGTTCTGATAATTATTAAAAAGTATTGGTCTCTTTAAAATTAATCCACCAAAAAAACTATTAGAATATGTTGTGGTTTTGTTTTCAGTAACTCCAAAAACCGTGGGTTAATCACAGAAAGCGCCCCATCTCCGATGGTTTTTTATATTCAAATACCAGTGGTTTTTTCAAAATCTGCGAACAAGTTGATCGCATTCCTTTCTAGAAAATAATTTCTATTAATTGACAATCGAATATACGAAACGAAATTACAATACAGATTCAGAAAATAGAATACAATACCTAACCGAGTCCTGTGAAATTACAGTCCCCTTAAAACAGATTCGCCGCCTCCCGTGGGTGTTGGAGGATCGCTCCGGCGCCTGTCTCCCAGGGTAAAACGGCTCACTCAGCCGATGGAACACCACCCAATCGACCGCCTGTCGAACTAACTGTGTCTGCCTCTCTCTCCGTAAAATCATATGAAAATCATTTGATCTTTCTAAAAACCAAATACATATTCACTATTTATAGACCCCTATAAACTAATGAAACCGCAAAATCATAAATGGAGGGATTAATAGGATTATTGATGAACATCAATGACGCAACTGATGGACATCAATACAGGTATGAATGAGCTGTAACGGTTGAGACTTTTCGGTTGCCCCGTCAGACCCTCCGGTGTCCCAATTTCATTCACAACCCTTTTAAATTTCCAACAATTTCTATTTTGCTAGAGCGATCGATTGTTTATAAAGCTAGCTTTTCTTCGTGGTAATCAAATTCTATTTGTGAGAGCTCCTTAGGCTCGGCTACTAGTTTTTTTTGATAGGGAAGATGGGACTTTCTTGCTCATTCCGGTTGTTGACATAAAAAGTCACACATGACCATGGGTTAGTCGGATCAATTTCTTTTGAATGACATACATATAAGGTAGCAGATAATTGAAGAGAAGGTAAACTTACAGCATTAAGAAGATCAGTTGTTGCTTTTACTGACCTTCCCCCAGTTCGGCACCCCTTCAAACAGTCGAGGAAAAAGAAAAAAAAAAGGGAAAGAAAATGTTCACTTATCAGATGCCAAAAAGAAAAGCACTCTTCATTAAAAATCAAAGCTACTTTTTAGTTCTTCTTAATGATTGGCACCTACGAAGCACAGATATGGATACGACCCGATACAAATACGTCGATACATCAAAATTGAAAATAATAGGATATAGATACATTGATTATACATCTGTAAAAATAATTTTTTTTCATAAGTCTTCTTTTAGGCATAAGAAGAGAATAAAAATGGGTAAAATAAAGACTATAGAGCGTGTAGAGTATACTATATACGTACAATACATCAAATTAAAAATATATTTTGCTTTGCTAGCTGCAAATATAACGATATAGTACTAATATTTTGCAATCCAAATGTAAGTCGATTTACTACACTGCTCGATCTACATCAGTTATAGAGAGAGAGAGAACTTGAAACGATCGAAGATTTGAAGCAAACCTAGGATTTTTTTTTTCTGTTCTGTCTCAATCTATAGTTGATCTATTTTATGTACACACACATATGTACACTCTCTTTACGCTTTGCGCCTACAACTATTATTGAACTTCTTTAAAAATAAATCATTTCAACTCCCACTGTATTTTAAAAAGTATCCGCCGTATACCTGACGTTTTCTAAACATATCCAAAATTAAACATATTTATTTTCAATACAAAATACTTATTTACCTCCCTGCATAGTCACTATAAAGCTACGGTAACCCAACAAGGCCACAATAAGATACTTATCTTAAACATATCCCTCGTGTATCCGATACGAGACATATAAAATACATATCAGTATTCGATACGTATCCAATATTCATACACTACTACTTTAAGAATATCCGTACTCCATAGTTAATTATATCTTTACCACGACAAGATGATCTTCCTTGTTGCAGACTGATAAAACTTGCTCCAAAAATTTTGGATTCTTCACCCTTCCTGAATGTTAACAAAATTACAATATGTTATATCATATTTTTTACTGCTTTATTTCATTGCATATAAAAAATTATGCACACTAGAGTGATGATGGGGCATAAGCTATATCATCGAAAGGAAAACAGCCTGGATCACCGGCTAAGGTTCCCAAATGACGCTTGGTGATAAAGGACGTAGGGGTGCAGAGACATCATGAGGTTTGACTAAAATCAGTGACCCTTAAAAGAGTGTGTAATATCTCACTGATTGAGTGCTCATGCGTCGAAGATGAACGAGGTTGAGCGGTCTGCTGAAGCTATGGGACAGTAGGGAATGCGACGGTAGGGAGCATTCCGCCTTAGAGGTAAGCACCAGCACAAACAGCGATTAAGGAAGCAAAAACGAGAATATCGGGTTGAGTAACGAAACACTAGTGACACGAATTTTAAAAGATGACAAACAATATGAGAGAAGGGGAGTAAAATTCCATCTTTTTCTATGTGGTCTCTAAGTGGTATTTTCAGTCATATGTTCCTTTTCTTTCCCTAGCGAGTGAAGAACGAGTGAATATTTTCAACGAGTGTTGAGCAAGTGAAGTGTCGTATAAGCTATAAGGGAGCTATATGAATAAATTCTGTGAGCAATGATTGAACGGAGGTTCCAAGTGCATGATGCACGAATCGAACCTACAGTTTTTTCTCTTGTATAGACTGAGTGCTTTAACCATTCAAGTACGAATGAAAAGAGACTCAGTGAATGAGCTAGGTTTGGGCATTTCTTCTCGAGCTTCTATTTCTTATTTCTTTCAATACAAAACCACTCATATACATCGAAAGATAGGATGACAGATAATCAGCTGATATATTATTAAAAAAAAGTTGGTAAAAAATAGGAAAAAAAATTAAATAAGAGAAAAACCTTGAGGGGTGTTAAGCAAGTAAGGAATGTTGAGAACGTTTTCCACATCTATATGCCCCTTGTTGAAATCCTCCTCCATCCTAATAAATCAATGTTTCAATTTATAAGCAACAAAATTATTTTCAGGACACACACACACACACACAGACAGAGAGATTTATGGAGAAAATTTTAAAAATTGCAGAACAATATTTCACCTCACATCAAGATAACGGTGGCCGGAGCTGATGAGTTCTTTAGCTACATTAACATCAACAATCTGGACTTCTACCGGTGAGCTGCAAAAACAGAAGCAAAATTAGAAGGACAAAATTCAAGAACCACCCCTGTTCAGTGTTTTTTTTGCATACATATACATATATGTATGCGTGTTAGATCACTGAAATCGAATTGACGAAAAAAAAATCATATGAAAGAATCGCCAGATTATGAATTCTCGGAGTAGATGATTTTGAAATGAACGGAGAAAATACGGAAGTTTTGAAATATTATTTTCAAGCACTCGAACGAAATCCACTTCAAAAAGTCCGGAACACACATCCGGACACAGATGTATCCAAAACCGTTAGATGCACATGGCGTCCACAAATTATTGAGGACCCATTTTACGATTGGAAGAGAAGAAACTCTACTTGCTGATTCTCATTGAACTGAACGAATATTTATACAAGAAGGGAAAAACAGATTACAACTAATCAGTTAGTCTAACTACGGTTAACTAACTAAAGCTAACTAACTAACAATGATTAATTAACTAAAGCTAACTGACTAACTAACTAACAGATTACAAACTAATTAACAGATTACAAACTAACTAACAGATTACAAAACCAGGAAAGTGGTCAATAACATTGTCCAGAGAGACAATAGAGTGAAAAGGAAACAAATGCTCATGGAAAATGACATCTCTGGAAGTGAAAATTTGGTGGGAATGAAGGTCATACAACTTGTATCCTTTGATACCCGGAGGATATCCTAGAAAAATGCATAAGCGAGATCGTGGTTGAAATTTATTTCGATGGGATTTTAAGGTGGAGGCGAATGCAAGACAGCCAAACACTCTGAAGGATGAATAATCAACTTCTTGTTTGTAAAGAAGATTATAGGGGCACTTCTGATGTAGCAAAGGAGAGGGAGTTCTATTTATCAGATAAGTGGCTGTAAGCAAGCAATCGGTCCAAAATTGAATAGGAATCCGGGATTGGAAAAATAGAGATCTGGCAACATTGAGCAAATGTTGATGTTTACGTTCAACCACAGCATTCTGCTGAGGTGTTTCCACACAAGTAAACTGATGTAAAACACCTTTCTCGGCAAAGAAATCTGGAAATGCTAACTCGGGAGCATTATCAGAACGAAATACTTTAATCTGAGCTTGAAATTGAGTAGTCACCATATTAAAGAAAGTGGGAATAATACTGCTCACATCAGATTTATTCTTAAGGAGATAAGTCCATGTAAAACGTGTACAATCATCTACCAAGGTGACAAAAAACCGATAACCAGCATAGGAAGGTATGTGATAAGGGCCCCAAGTATCACAGTGGATCAAATCAAATGGTGAAGAAGACATGTGATTATTAGACACAAATGAGAGTCTTCTTTGTTTGGCTAAAGGACAAATGGAACATGGTTCCTTATGAAAATCAGAAATATCACAATGAAAGTGATTTTTCAGAACTAACAGCTGCTTGGAAGATAAGTGACCAAGCCTATTGTGCCATGTATGTGTGGATATGTTGTTGGCATATACGGTTTGAGAAGAAATATCAGAATTCAGACCTGAGATATCAGAATCATCAGTGTTGAGAACATCCAGACCAGAACTTGAAGTTGAAGCACCAGAATTCAGAGCTGAGATATCAGAATCTTCAGTTTTGAGTACATACAAATCTGCAAACTTGTCACCCTTGCCAATCACTTTCTGGCTGATAGTGTCCTGAATTGTAAAACCATCATGAACGAACACAACCGTGAACTGAGATTCCTTGGTAAGAGCAGTAACTGAAATGAGATTGAATTTGAAATGTGGTACATATAAGGCATTTTTGAGAATAAGTGAAGAACTTATTCTTATGTCCCCACTTTGGTGAACTGGTATACGGGTATTGTTTGGCAAAGTGACATAAGAATGTTGAATTGGATGCATGGATGTAAAACAGGCAGCTGTAGAACATATATGCTGAGTGGCTCCAGAATCAATTATCCAATTGCGAGAAGATGATAAACATGGGTTCTGATATACAGAAAGGCATATACCTGTATCATAAGAACGAGGAGTCATAGCTTCATTTTTGGTTGTGACAGTGGCAGTCATCTGATTTGATAGAAAGTTCACCAACTGTTGGCATTGATCATTGTTGAGGCCATGTAAAAAATTCCCAACATTGCTTTGTGGATGTTGTCCAGTATTCCCTTGTGTATTGGATCCAACCTCTGATTGATAATTGGTATTACCAGTAACCTGATTCACAGCTGTTTTGGTAGGCAAAGAAGAAGAGGTATCTTTCTGTCGTGAAACAAACCCAGGTGGATAGCCATGTAGTTTATAACACTTTTCAACGGTGTGTCCGTGGAAATTGCAATGAGTACACAAGGGCCTTTCTTTCCTTTGATTTTTGTAGCCACTAAAGTTCTGATTACCAGTATTATTCCTTCTATTGTTACCATCAGTGCGAATAGCAAAGGCCATACTAGTAGACTCCAGGGTGGAAGAATGGGGAATTCCAATCTTACGTTGGTGTTCTTCTTGAGATATTAATGCAAAAACCTTATTTATAGGAGGAATAGGATCCATTAGCAGCAGTTGGCCACGAATTTGTGAGAAGGAATCATTTAAGCCCATAAGAAAGGACATTATATATTCCATCTGATAATGTGAGGTCAGATTCTTTACACCATCACAAGAGCATTTTCCACAAGAACAGTAGGGTCTGTAGTTGCTTAATTCTTCCCATACTGTTTTCAATTTTGTGAAATAGATGCTAACAGAGTCTTGTCCTTGAACTAAGTTCATCAATTGACGTCTGAGTTGAAAAATTCTAGGTCCATTTCTCTGTTGAAACCTATCCTTAAGGTCTATCCAAATTTCACGTGCAGTTTCGGCATAAATCACACTCGCAGAAATCTCTTTGGATACAGCATTAAGTATCCAGGAAATCACAACATTATTGTTCCTATTCCAGGAATTGAGGAGAGTTAGGTCATTACCTTGAGGTTTGGTGACTGAACCATCGATAAAACCGAGTTTATTCTTCACTGAGAAGGCTATCAGCATAGCACGACTCCAGGAGGCATAGTTATCTCCTATCAAGGGTTGCGACACGAGTTGAAGACCTAGTCCATCTGAATGATGGAGGAAGTAGGGGCTGGATGATTCGTCAGTGGAGCATAGCCTTGACGAACCAGATACGTTCGAATCCATACGAACAATTTTCTAGGTTATGGAGAAATGGAAATGGAAGGTTTAGATCTGAAAGAATTGCGCGGAAGAAGGTGAATAAGCTCTGATACCATTTTACGATTGGAAGAGAAGAAACTCTACTTGCTGATTCTCATTGAACTGAACGAATATTTATACAAGAAGGGAAAAACAGATTACAACTAATCAGTTAGTCTAACTACGGTTAACTAACTAAAGCTAACTAACTAACAATGATTAATTAACTAAAGCTAACTGACTAACTAACTAACAGATTACAAACTAATTAACAGATTACAAACTAACTAACAGATTATTTATTAACCCACATGCATAGAAACGGTTCCGCACACATCTGTGTCCGGAACATCTGTATTTCAAGCATTACTCAATCCACTTTTACTCTATGGGGGAAAGGTCTGGCCTTTTGCATCTGTGGGCGAGGAGGGATTCGTACTCCCGATACCATGGTTCGTAACTACGAGTTTTAATTCTTTGAGCTACAAACCCCCCACCTCGTCTCCACTGGATCCATGGAGTAGCCTCAAGAAATTAAATTCCAAAACTTTAAACTTTTTTGAGTCAACTCGATATGAATATATACCTTGATTCAGAGTCCATAAATCTTGCTCTCAAAGGTTGCAGATGCTGGTGGCTGATTTTTGCTAGATTTGGAGAGAGAGAGAGAGGGGTTGTATTTGTTGAAGTATGATGTAGTTGACAATGGAGGAGTTGGCCCCGTATATGGTGAATTTTGATTGTTTGCATACGTTGAATTCACATCTATAATGAATATAAAATCAATTTTTTAATATATTTTTTGGACATGCGCAACACTACCATTACGTAAAGAAATACATAATTATAAGTCAAGTACATCTGCATTTGTCAACCATGTTAATCATTAGTTCAGTATATCTACATTTGTCAACCATGTTACCGAGTCTCAATCTTCCACCTCATAGATCCTTGATTCAGGTGCACTCGGGAATAGAAATGCTTTGAAAAACTAGTTGATTCAGGTGCACTTTGGAATAGTAATGCTTTGAAAAACTAGCGTCTACGTAAGTGGTTCCTTGCTTATATTGAACCATACGCCTATCACCGTCCCATCAAATTCTATCAAAGAAGGACATCAATCAGCAGAACAGACTAGAACTTTTCCCTAAATTCAATTCTTTTCTTGAACCTTTCTTTTTAAAGTTCGACATCTATAGATCAAGTTGCCTTTTTATATTAGGTGATTCACACTATCGAAGCGAAGAAAAGGGAGAATTCCTAAAGTCAAGGCAACGTCTGGTATTAACGAAGATCTTTCTACCAATAAATAGGAATCTCAACCAACATATATTAGTAGCAAAGAGGCCAGCAAGCATACATCTGGATGAATACATAAACCAGCACTTTTTTCTCAGCTCTGATGTAAAATTATAGAGCAAATATTTTCCAGGAATTACAGCAAATTTAATTATGAGTTCATGAGGATTGAGATGATAGTAATTAGGAGTCTTTTGTAGTAAAAAAATGGAAGTACAACTTAGGGTTAGGGTTTCGTCACTGCAAATCCATTCTCCACCCATGCAACATAGCCCCCTCCCATATTGATCACATGCTTGAAGTCCTGCAATCCCCATTGAAATACAAGTTTAGTCCTTTCTATGGTGAGTTAAAAACTAAAACAATAAGAGAAAGTGTGTATGTGCAGAGTTTAATGCAGATATAGAGGAAGCAAACTCGAAAGAAAGTATATCCAAGTCTCATATTCAGTTGAATCAAATCTAACAGTGCTTACTATTGAGACGAAATAAAGGAGCAATGCCCTTGCGCAAAAGAAAAGTGTCTACTCTGTTAGGTCTCTAGGGCTATTGCTTGGCTTTCCTTTCAAGTTGAACATTCCTTCTTAAGTCTTAATTGACTGGGCAAGGCACGAATGTCAGACATCAGAATCTCTTCATATTTTATATTCGAAGCAAGACATGTTGATCTGTCTTCATATACCAGATAGCCTCATCTTTTCACTTTCCGAATTCATTAAAGCCTTTTCCTGCTGGCTAGGGATGTGGGCATCGAAGCCATCAATGCTAATAGAAGAGAAGATGATCGCACGTGTCTGAAATTGTCCAATTCACGTGAGGTTCATACAAAATGAAGGCTTTTAAGTGCATTGAACAATTCTGTCCGGATGTGTACATATAGTGTTCCTCTAACAATAAACTAATGGAATATGTTCTTTTTTTTTAGTTTGAAGTCCAAGCATATTTGCTTCCTAGTATGACACGATAATAAGTGTTATTCAACCCTCATATCGTGGTGTGAGTTTGATTCACAAGAATTAATTGACAGTCGATAAATTGTTTCTCTCCTATTATCTAAACTGGAAAACCTATTACGTAACCTGTAATTTGTTAGAAAACTAAGGAGAAAATGTCCAATTTGCTAGGGCGATCGTTTGTTTATCCAGCTAGCTTTTCTCCGTGATACTCAAACTTCTATTTCTAAGAGCTCATTAGGTTCGGCTACTATTTTTTTGAAAGAGAACATGGGACTTTCTTGCTCATTTCGGTTGTTGACATAGAAAGTTGCACATGATCAGAGACTGGTCGAATCAGTTTCTTTTGAAAGAGACACATACACAATAGCAGATAATTGAAGAGGGGATAAACTTACAGCATTGAGAAGATCAGTTGTTGCATACACTGACCTTACCCCAGTTTGGCACCCCTTCAAACAATTGAGGAAAAAAAAAAGAGAGAGAAAACATTTACCTGTTAGATGCCAAAAAAACACTCTTCATTAAAAATCAAAGCTACTTTTTATTTCTTCTTAATGATTTGGCACCGATGAAGCACAAATACGGAGACAGATACAACACGATACAAAAACGTCAATACGTCAACTCAAAATAATAGACTACGTATACATTGAGTATATACATGTAAAAATAAGATATTTTTATAGTACTAGTCTTCTACAAGGCATAAAGAAGGGACAAAATAAAGGTAAAATAAAGACTATGAACTGTGTGGAGTATTATACTATATGTACAGTACAACAGATCAAACATATATTTTAATTTGCAATTTGCAAATATAATGATATAGTGTCAATGTTTCGTGATTCAAATGTAAGTCCATTGTGTGTTTTTCTTTTCATTTCTTTTCTGTCTCTATCGCAATCTATAGTCAATTTATTTTACACATGTGTATATCTACAGACACAGACATTCTGTTGATGCTTTTCCCCTATAACCATTACTTAACTTCTTTAAAAAATTTCATTTCAACTTCCGCTGTATCCCTCACGTATCCTAAAAATATCCGAAATAAAAAATATTGATTTTAAATACAAGATGCTTGTTTTGCGTATCCGATGCGTCTCGTTGCGTATCGGACACGTATCGGTATCTGATATGTATCCGATACCCGTACGCGACTACTTTCAGAATATATGTGCTTCATACATGCTTCTATAAAGCTACAGTAACCCCACAAGACCACAATAAGATTCCACTTGTTTGTTTATTAGTTATATATCTTTACCACGACAAGACGATCTTCCTTGTTGCAGATTGATAAAACTTGCTCCATAAATTTTGGATTCTTCACCCTTCCTGAATGTTAACAAAAATACAGCGTATAACTATCATGTTTTTTACTGCTTTATTTTATTGAATATAGAAAATTACACAAACTAGAGTAACGATGGGGATAAGCTTCATTGTCGAGAGGGAAAACATCGGGAGGTTTGCAAAGAAGCAGCCACTCTTGAATGAGTGCGTAATAGCTCACTAGTCGAGTGCTCTTGCGCCGAAGATGAACGAGGCTGAGCAGTCTGCCGAAGCTATGGGATCGACTAAAAATGGTTCGTTAAGGGAGCATTCCGTCTTAGAGGGAAGCAAGCGTGGTGGACGACGGGGAAGCAAGAATGTCAGCTTGAGTAATGCTGACATAAATTTGGAAATATGACAAACAATATGAGAGAAGGGGAGTAAAGTTCCTTCTTCCTTTGTGCAATCTCTAAGCGGGATTTTCAGTCATCTATCCCTTTTCTTTTCCTAGCGAGTGAAGAAGAAGTGGATATTTTGACCGAGTCTTGAGCTAGTGAAGTACCCCATAAGCTATAATAAGAGCAAGCTAATATGCATAAATTCCACAAGCAGCAATTGAACTGAGGTTCCAATTGCATCAAGCACGAATCGAACCTACGATTTTTCCACTTTTAGAAGTTGGGTGCTTTAACCGTTCAGCTATGGATAGAAAGAGACTCAGCGAGTGAACTAGGTTTGGGCATTTCTTCTCGAGCTTCTATTTCTTATTTCTTTCAATACAAAACCAATCAAATCCATCGAAATAGAGGGTGACAGAAAATCTGCTGATATATTATTAAAAAAAAGGAAAAAATTAAAAACAAAAAACAAAAACCTTGAGGGGTGTTAAACATGTAAGGAATGTTGAGAGGGTCGATCTCCACGTCTACATGCCCCTTGTTGAACTCCTCCTCCGTCCTAATAATTCAATTTTCCAATTTATAAGCAACAAAATTATTTTCAAGAAAAATACACACACACACAGAGATTTATGGAAAAAATTAAAATTGCAGAGCAATTAACTACTGGGAAACAAATAGTTCATTTTTCTTACCTCACATCAAGATAACGGTAGCCGGAGCTGATGAGTTCTTTAGCTTCATAAACATCAACAGTCTGGACTTCTACAGGTGAGCTGCAAAAACAGAGAAAAAATTAGAAGGAAAATTCAAGAACTCAAAGGTTGTGCGTGTTTGTGTGTGACAAATATATTTGTGCATGTAAATATGTATGTGTACCTTGATTCAGAGTCCATGAATCATGCAGATGTTGGTGGGTGATTGCTTGATTAAATAAAATCAAGGCAAAGTAGGGTATTAACGAAGATCTTTCTACCAATAAATAGGAATCTAGAGCAACGCTTCTTTCTCAGCTCTGATGTAAAATTGTAGAGCAAATGTTTTCCAGGAATTACAGCAAATTTAATTCTTAGTTCCTCTTCTTCAATCTTGTATTAGATCATGAGGATTGAGATGATACCAATTAGGAATCTTTTGTAGTAAAAAAATGGAAGCACAACTTAGGGTTAGGGTTGTTCTAGAGAGATTTGGTGTTGCTCATATTTTACAAAAAAATGCTTACTTATAAATCGGATTCTTCACTGCAAACCCATTCTCCACCCATGCAACATAGCCCCCTCCCATGTTGCTCACATGCTTGAAGTCCTGCAATCCCCCATTGAAAATACAAGTTTAGTCCCTTCTATGGTGAGTTTAAAACTAAAACAATAAGAGAAAGTGTGTGTGTGCAGACTTTAGTGCAGATATCACACATACATGCTTGGGACTGTCCAATACACGTGAACTTCATAACTAGGCAACACATGCATTGGACAATTCAGACATATCTGTGTCAAGATCTGTGCATATAATGTTCCTCTAGGCTCTAACAATAACCAGAAGGAAAATTACTTTGAAGTCCAAGCATTAGTCGTAGTAAGTTTAAGCAAATAAACCAGTCCACTTGCAGCCATTTTTTTCAAAATGACTAAGTTTAACGACTTTATCAGTCACTTGGCCACGTATTAGAAGATTATCTCCCTCTATGGTCGACATTCCAATCCCCTTAGTTGTAGGGGTGTTAGGCAATCAGAACGCCTTTATTTCGAGGGCACAGTCCCTCGAGAAAGAACGCATTTCAATCAATTTCGTTGTCCACTTGCAGCCATTTTTCTCAAAATGACTAGGTTTAATGACTTTACTCCCTATGTGGTTGACATTCCATTCCCCTTAGTCGTAGGGGCATTAGGCAATCAAAACGTCTTTATTCCGAGGGCATGGTCCCCCGAGAAAGAATGTATTTCAATTAATTTCGTTGGTTGGGCAGCCTTTTCTTCTATTGTTCCTTCTAACATTGAGCAAAATCAACCAGCCTTTTCTTCCATTGTTCCTTCTAACATTGAGCAAAATCAAAAGTATGCTTCCTAATATGACACAACAATAGGTGTTAATCAACCCTCATATTGCGGTGTGAGTTTGGTTCACAAGAATTAATTAACAGTCAAATAAATTGTTTCTATTACATGCCGCATACATCTTTATACTTGAACCGAAAAACTTATTTTTTTTATAACTCAAAGTGTTCGGACCAGCTTACGCACACCTCAACTAATTTTTGGGGGACCAATTCACCGTTCATCTGCAGGGATCTCAATTAAAGCCATAGCAAAACCTTGTATGGATTGACCCCATAAGAGTTGCTAGAACCAGAAAAGTTTCGAACCTAAGACCTTAGGAGGGAGCAAACCCCAATGTTCCAAGTCTTAACCACTAGGCCTATCTGAACTGAAAAACCTATTGCATAACTTGTAACTTGTTATCAGAAAACTAAGGAGAAAATGTCCATTTGGCTAGAGCGATCGTTTGTTTATCTAGATAGCTTTTCTCCGTGATACTCAAATTCTATTTGTGAGAGCTCCTTAGGCTCGGGTACTATTATTTTGAAAGGGACCATGGGACTTTCTTGCTCATTTCGGATGTTGACATAAAAAACTGCACATGACCACGAATTGGTCAGATTAGTTTCTTTTGAACGACATATATACACAGTAGCAGAGAATTGAAGAAAATACAAACTTACAGCATTAAGAAGATCAATTGTTGCATATACTGACCTTACCCCAGTTTGGCACCCCTTCAAAACAATTGAGAAAAAAGAAAAATAAATAACAACGAGAGAAAGCAACCAAAAAAAAGAACTCTTCATTAAAAATCAAAGTTGCTTTTTATTTCTTCTTAATGATTTGGCACCTAAGAAGCATGGATACGATACGAATATGTCGATACGTCAAAACTTAAAATAATAGGATACGGTAGTATACATCTGTAAAAATAATTTTTTCACAATACCTAGTCTTCTTCCAGGCATAACGAAGAGACCAAAAAAGGGTAAAATAAAGACTACAGAGTGTGTAGAGTATATGTACAGTACAACAAATAAAAAATGTATCTTAATTTGCGATTTGCGAACATAATCATATAGTGCCAGTGTAAGTCGATTTATAACAGTAGTTGAACTACAACAGTAGTAGGGAGAGGGAGAAAACTTTGAAAGATCGAAGATTCGAAGTCGATCTAGTTTTTTGTTTTCTTTTTTGTCTCTATCGCAATTTATAGTCAATTTCTTTTTTCTGTATCTACACACACACACACACACACACACACACTTATCTCTATTTATGTTTTGCCCCTATGACCATTACTTAACTTCTTTAAAAAAAAATCATTTTAATTCCCACTGTATCCCAAAAGTATCCCACTGTATCTCTCGCGTATCCTAGACGTATCCGAAATTAAAAAACTGATTTTATATACAAGATACTTATTTTTCATATCCGATACGTCTCGTGGCGTATCGGACATGTAAGGGTATCCGATACGTATCCGATACGTATCCGATACCCTTACATGACTACTTTTACTGTATCCGTGCTTCATATGTGCTTTTATAAAGCTACAGTTACCCCACAAGGCCACAATAAGATTCCACTTGGTTATTTACTGATTTTAGATATTTACCACGACAAGAGGATCTTCCTTGTTGCAGACTGATAAAACTTGCTCCATAAATTTTGGATTCTTCATCCTTCCTGAATTTTAACAAAATTACAGCATCCAAATATCATGTTTTTTACTGCTTTATTTCATTGAATATAGAAAATTACACACTAGAGTGACGATGGGAGATAAGCCTCATTGTCGAGAGGGAAAACAGGCCGCTAATCGAGTGCTCTTGCACCGAAGATGAACGAGGCTGAGCAGTTTGCTGAAGCTATGGGATGTTAAAATGCTTCGGTGGGGGAGCATTCCGCCTTAGAGGGAAGCAAGCGCACAAGCATTTGGTGGATGAAGGGGAAGCAAGAATGTCGGCTTGAGTAACGCTAACATTGGTGACATGAATATTGAAAGATGACAAACAATATGAGAGAAGCGAAGTAAAGTTCCTTTTTGTTTTACGCAATCTCTAAACTGGATTTTCATTCATCTCTCTCTTTTCTTTCCCTAGCGAGTGAAGAACGAGTGGATGTTTTCAACTAGTGTAGAGCAAGTGAAGTGCCCCATAAGCTATAAGGGCAAGCTATATGAACAAATTCAATGAGCAGCGATTGAACTGAGGTTCCAATTGCATCAAGTACAAATTGAACCTACTTTATTTCCTCTTGTATAGGTTGAGTGCTTTGACCATTCAGTGAGTGGACTAGGTTTGGGCATTTCTGCTCGAGCTTTTATTTCTTATTTCTTTCAATACAAAATCAATCAAATGCATCGAAATAGATGGTGACAGAAAATCTGCTGATATATTATTTAAAAAAAGGCAAAAATTTAAATAAACAAAAAAAAAAAAAAAACCTTGAGGGGTGTTAAACATGTAAGGAATGTTGAGAGGGTTCTCCACATCTACATGCCCCTTGTTGAACTCCTCCTCCGTCCTAATAATTAAATTCCCCAATTTATGAACAACAAAAATATTTTCAAGAAAAACACACACACAAGCACAGATTAATGGAGAAAAATTAAAAATTGTAGTCGCAATTAACCACTGGGAAACAAGTAGACCATTTATTTACCTCACATCAAGATAACGGTGGCCGGAGCTGATGAGTTCTTTAGCTCCATGAACATCAACAGTCTGGACTTCTACTGGTGAGCTGCAAAAACAGAAGGAAAATTAGGAGGAAAAATTCAAGAACTCAAAGGTTGTGTGTGTGTGACAAATATATTTGTGTATGTAAATATGTATGTGTACCTTGATTCAGAATCCATGAATCTTGCAGATGTTGGTGGGTAATTGCTTGATTTGGAGAGAGAGAGAGAGAGAGAAAGAGAGAGAAGGGAGGGGGGGAGGGGGTAGTTTTGTAGCTGCATTTTTGCGCTTGTTGAGGTATGATGTATTTGATAATGGAGGAGTGGGCCCGTTATGGTGAATTTTGTTTGCTTGCATTACGTGGAATCCACACCTGTAGTTAATATGAAATGATTTTTTTAATAATACATTTTTTATATGCACAACACTACCTTATAAAAATAAATAAATAACCATAATTGAGAAAAGAAACCTTTGGGTGTTCGGGGCATTGAATTCTCGTCAATGTTTATATTACTCAAGTCAACATTTATGTTTTCACTTCGTCTACTATTACTCTCGTGGGTGATTGGTGTTTCCCTTTAAAACTAAACACTCATTTACCGATGTATTGTACATTCCACAACTTTCGCATATAACTTTGCCCAATCATCTTCGGTACATAAACACTTGAATTCTTCCAATTGATGAGGAATAACACAAAGTTCTAATTAACGAGGAGTGCGACCAAGCCCTGGAAGATTAGAAGCACTACTTCTCCATACCACCACTACTCTCCATGCCCGTGCCAGGGGAAGGCTTCTTCTTATATATATGGCAGTATCGGATTATACAATGAGTGTTGTACTGCTTAAAGATGAAGAGAAGATCCAATTACCCATCTATTACATCAACAAAACACTTATCAATGGAGAGACCAGGTACCTCCTCTGGAAAAACAAGTTTGGCTTATATACCATGTGCCAAGAATATATTTGTGGCTTGACGACGCATTGGCATCTCCTCATGACTTTGCATGTTTGGCTAACGATTTTTCAAGCTTAAAAGCAACAACATGTGTCCAAGGAATGCCTCCTTGCTGAGAGGTGACGTTGCCCCTTCAGAATGCTGAAAAATTAAATGGTCTCTATGACGCATTGACACCTTTATCGACTTTGCATGCTTGGCTAACAACTTTTCAAGCTTGAAATTTTGGTCCATGTCTTTGGTAACCGGTGATTGGTTGCTTTTGATTAGTTGCATAGGTGGAATCCACACCTATAATGAATACAAAATAATTTTTGTAATAGAATAGATAATCATAATTGAGAATATTAACCTTTAGGTTTTCACAGCAATGGATTCTTATCAATATTTATATTACTCAAGTCGAGATTCATGCTTTTGCTTCGTCCACCATTACTTGCATAAGCACTCAATAAGTGAGCTATAATCAATAAGTGAGCTATAACCCACTGTTTAAGGATACATAAAGGAAAGATAAATGCCTTTTCTTTTCTTTTTTTCAGAGTAATTTTTTCCATTAAATTTCATTATCTTAAAACTACGAATCCAAACACATTTACAATTATTGATTGTGTAAAATATTTAGTTGTTAGCAGATGTGAAAACATATTTATTTTTACTGATAGAGATAGAAATTGTTTTGGTCGATAGTTTTATCTTTTAATTTTAATTTGATGAAATCAAATTGTAATTAAAAACTAGAAAAGAGTAAGAAAGCAAAATATTGAGCGAGTCCAATATGCTATATCTCACATGTCCACACTTTTGCAATGCATGGAAGAATATGGTTGGGAATTAGAATCTAATTGATCAATTCAAGACTTTTGTAACACTCTATTATTCTTGTACCACGCGAGCTGGTACGTGTACAACTTCGCTCGGGTAATCAATTTCTAAATGCTTTGGCCAATGAGTTCGATCTAGCCAATGAGCAAAATCACTAATTACGAAAAGAACTCGTTCATCAAGCCACTATAATTTAGTCGAAAGGACAACGAATTTTATCATAAGAAAACCTTAGCTATTGTGATATAAGAATCCGGTACTAAATCCCCACATCTAGCTCGTTTGGGGGGCAATTTCGGACACATTTATTTAACTAATTTTTCTTTTATTTCACTCTCCATATTACTAGCAAAATAAAATTTGCTCTGAAAATAAAGTAAAATAGAAGGCCAAAAGAGCAAAGGCCGTATTTTTGCGATTTTTTTATGAAAATAGGGATAAAACGGAAAGAAACGAGCGAAATAGGACAGAACTCAAACTAATTATAAAACTAGGGCAAAACGCGATTGGGATTCGTGTTTTACAAGTAAAACGCGTTTCTGATTCGTGTTTTTGTCAGATCCAGCCCGCGTGGCATTTGGTGCCAGCGTGGCGTCGTCCACGTCGGTTGAACGCGAATTCCATTCGCATTTTATAAAACACGAATGTAAGTCGCGTATTGTATTTGGAGTACACAATATGCTTCTTTCCTTAACCGTTTTGCCAGGGTGTGCATGTGGAATACGCAAGTCCGAAACGCGTTTACAAAGTTGCCCTAATACGCAAATTAAAAACGCGTTTTACAAAGTTGCCCTAATACGCAAATTGGAAACGCGTTTTAGTGCGCTGTATAAAAGAATGAGTCCATCTGACGTTTTGAAGGAAAAAAATAATTGATGGCCGACCCTCTGTCAGCATACTTAGCTGAACATAGGTCATCAGAAATATTTCGTATGAGCCATCTAAGTGGTTACCGGAGAGAGTGCGTTGAAACGAATAGGCTAATTAGTTGGCAGCGTAATGGTCCGATCCCAAGTAACAGTGTTCATCCGAGCGAAGACCACAGGTCCCTTCCGCGTTTGGACTATAGCTTGGCATATTATGACCGGAGGGGGAAAAGAATTTTTGTGGAGCCGAAAGTGCAGTATGACGCCGTCAAGGATGTGTACTTTATGATTGATTGGAATCAGACATCATACGAGGGACAAATTGCTGGTTATTTGGAATGGCCAAATTTGTTTGTCGAGCGTAACAAGCTCGAAGCGAAGTGTAGGAATTTTTTTACTAAAGTTCCGAAACCGCGTTCTGTTGGGATGATTTTATGTACAAGACAGAATCAACCGTACGGAGACGTTAGTCGAAGGCTGCACGTAGAAATTCGAGCTATGTATCGACGTGTAATGCGACAAAGCTTGATAAGGGATGCTGTTAGAGCTGCGGAGAGAAACGGTTCAAACCCGAGGGCTTTGATTAGGACCATTCAGGAGGATCCACAGTACGGGTCTGATCCGGAAGTTTCAGATTTGTCTGACTAGTTTAGTTTTTTTAAGTGCAGGTCTGAAATTAATTCTATGTATTGAACTTGTAGACTTTATGTGAATTTTAGACTCTGTGTAATAAAAGTTTATTAGTGTACTTGAGTTTAGCTGTAAATTATTAGTGTTTCAAAGGGGTGGCTAGTATTGAAAATTCCATTTGCATCTGTTGAATTAATAATGATTTCTCGAAGCAGGTTTATTTCATTTGGTGCATAATTGTTTGGGTCGTGGTTTCCTATGTGGTTTGTTTGATGATTCAAAGTTTTGTTAGGATCCATTTTCTTCTATGACTGGTTTTCGATACTATTTTGTGTTAGGAATTGGATTGTCGTAGCTACCAAGATAGTGGCTGCATTTCCATGAGAAACCCAAACAGGTACTAAGTCGTTATAGTAATAACAATGACAACCCCTGATTTAATGATCAAAAGGCAATGGAAGTGGAGGATCATATATATATCTTCTAGGCTTGACAAAAAGTGGGATCATAGCTACTGGTGGATAGTTCTAGCTGATAGGCGCGTGATATTTCATATATAAGCGCCTAAGTAGGAGGAGTTGGCGCATTAGACGAGCGTTTTATGATCATTTTCCTGTTTAATGTGCGCTTGGTAGTGTTGTTGGTATTGTGCATGTTTTTTTTCCAGGTTGAAAGATATTTTTGGCACCTAGTGCATGGCTTGAAGCAGAGCTGGGATGTGGGAGTCGAAGTCTGAAGTAGGAAATGCTGGAAAGGACGGCTTAAGCCTTCGGTATCGATACCTATCTTAAGGGTATCGATACCATTCACTTATGGAGTTCACAATATTTTTCCAGAATGTTTAGTATCGATACCTATGGAAATGGTATCGATACAATGTGCTTATGGAGTGCACAATATTTTTCCAGAATGTTTAGTATCGATACCTATGGAAATGGTATCGATACAATGTGCTTATGGAGTGCACAATTTTTCCAGAATGTTAGGTAGCGATACCTCTTAGAATGGTATCGATACCTATGTCTTTCGCGATCAAGGAGATAAAGGATCGGTATCGATACCATTCTCAGAGGTATCGATACCGAGAGGGTTCGAGAGCGTCAGAGTTGAAGCTACGTCGTTTCAGTAGACGTAGAAGGAATTGTTTAACGTTTTAATTAGGTTTTTGAAGAGGATTTGTTTAGGGGTATTAATACCAATGTTATAACCATTTTAAGGGGGATTCTTTACCTAGGTTTTCAGTTGACAAGTTTTTACGGCCACAGATCTGAAGTTCTTGGTTCTTTGCTACGGTTTCTAAGTTTATTGTCCATTTTTCCAGTGGAAGATTAAGTTTGCCTTTGCGATTACGGTATTTCTTTTCATTAATTTTCAGATTTCATTAATTGAAAGCATGATTAGTTCTTATTCCAATTCGTTTTCTGCAATCTATTTCAATATGTGTGAGTAGTCGTATAGGGTGCGGCCGCGGGATCAAGGTGTCTCGTGGCTAGACTAATTCATATTTTACCTCGGTGCCGAAACGATTTAATCAATGCGCAGTTTTTGAATACGGAATTTTTCTAGCAAACAAAACCCGGGCATCACCCGTTCCACATACGCGCAGGAATCGGTGACAAGTGTTGTGCACTTGTTAGGAACGATTTCCATATTTTTAAACATATTAATTAAATGATTGTGGCCCGAGTGAACGTGGATTAGGCTAGTTGCGGGCACTGTAGTACCCACGGCTGTGCTCTTTTGTTTTAATCAAGAGTTAAAAAAATTAATTAGGTTAATTTAGTTAATTAATCAATCATCTGAACAAGGGGTGGCTACCTGAGAGCCAGTTTCAAAAACAGAACTAGCATTATTTGAGTCAACACCGTAAACCGTCTCTGTGGTTCGACTCCGGTACTTCCGGAATTATTGTGCTACACCGGTCGATTGTCCTATGCTTGGGACAGAAATTTGAATTATTTATTAGATACCCGAACGGTCAAGCAAACACGTTAATGAAAGAATTGATTTCACTAAGAGGAGAAAAATTGAAAATTTAATGTAATCCTAACTCATGAACGTATTTTACGTAGGACACTTTCGTCTTTTCGACTACAAAACCTTGCGGGGCACATTCCAAACATATAACTAAACCAGAAACCAAAATACATGTATACATAACCTTCATCATAATAGTTGTACAGAACCAACAAAAATAAACCTCCATAAGGTGAATACATGTATTACATCGAGAGAACTGCGTCGCTCTCTAGTTTATGCGTAAACACAGGTATTAACTCAGTACGTATCAGTTTTCCGAGTATCAATTTTACGCGAAAATGGAGGTTCTTCTTCTGCATGCTGCACAAATTTTGACGGTGGCGTTGGTGGAGGAAGAGAACCGTCACTTCCATTAGTCCATGCATGTAGATTGATATAAATAACACGTTGGCAAGACTTGTAACGAATGTGGGATGGTTGATATTAATATGGGAAGATAACACAAAAGTGTTCTCCATATTGCGTATGGATAAAAAATCTCGCAACATAAAGTCAGAATTTATAGTGGAACCGATTGAACATAAAGATTTGGGCAACAGTGTTCTCCATATAGCCTGTGAATGCCAAGATTGGACAAAAGATTCGGGCAGAACCACTGGCTAGATTGGACAAAAGATTCTGGCTTTTTTCCAGCGTAGTACAAATACGCGTATGGTAGTCGCGTATCTGGGTCATATACGCGAATAACATACGCGTTTTTAAGACAGATGTCGTTTTTCCACGTGTGTACTCGACTACCATACCTGCGTTGAAGGACACGTGTCATATCCGTACGGAAAACGCTTTTTGTATTCGCGTTTTAGGTGTGACATAGCTGGCCCAGAACTGCTCGGTAGGACTTACCGCCGTACCGCCCCGACACTCGTACAGGAAAAACGCGGTTAATATTAGCGTATCTGGACGGATGCACTACGTGGAAGTATTTGGACGGACTCACTGCCTTTATCTCGGAAAGATGCACATTGCATTCGCGTTTTCACTTTTCATATGTGTATAAATAGAGCCAATGCCGTAGTGTTGTCAAAAAAATGCACATTTTGGTTCATTACATTTTACTAGAGTTTAAGGTTTAGGGTTTAGAAGTTGTGATCTCCGAATGTGTCCCATGTCTGATGGAAGTATGAATTATCCTGATATTGTTGGGAACACTTGTAAGAATCCACTATTACTATTCATGTACTTGTGTACAACATTAATTGTACGTTATACAAGTTCGAGAGGTTTTTTATGAACACCGATCCACATGCATGGACTAATGATGAACATCGATCCACATGCATGGACTAATGATGCATGTTGATCGATAAATTTTTCGCTTCAGCAGAGTGGTTGATGGACCTTACATCATCACTCTGTAACATTTTCGCCAATGAGGTCACGACATGGAGATCCTAAACATCAGGCAACGGCAGATGATGCTTTAAAGTCCAGCTGGTTAATCGCTTGCTTGGAGAAACTGGCAATTGTGTAATTTATTGAAGTGCAATTTATTAAAGTGCAATTTATTCAAAATTGAAGTGCAATTTATGTAAAATGCAGGCATATGTGTAATTTTCCATTGATTGTGTATAAAATTATTCAGAAATTAGTCATTTATTTATAAAATAGCCATGTTTTATTTTTATTATTAACTTTGGTTGGTCCTGCATGGTAAAAATTTACCACTTGAACTACATCACAACTTGATTAAATTACTTCATGTTTAAAAAAGCCCCCCATTATTAGTGTGAAAATAAAGAGTTCAATTAGTTAATATTTTTTAAAAAAGCCTCCCATTATTATTTATTTTTTATTTTTAAAGAAAATTCACATTCTTGTATTTAGTATTTATTTGCAACATCAGAACAATAGAGAACAGTTCATAGGGCGAACTTGCAAATTCTAGAATACGGTAACATAAAAAGATAGTTTGGCTATTAGGGAAGTAGACTTCTTTTCAGATATATAAGAAAAGCACTAAACACCAAAGTTCTTATGATACTTCATGATACACTAATAATCATTGAGTGGACTACAGATTGGTAGAAAAAACTGAAACTGCAACGCAAGGAAAAATGAAAGAGAAGAGAAAAGGAAACATAATATGAACGATTTTCTGCAGAAAGGTTTGTAAGACATAAAACTGGTTCCTCATCCCACATTTAGCAGTTTGATATACGAGTTCAAGTTTGAAATCTACTTGAATTTTTTTTAATGAAAAGATTGTATATAAATTTCAAAAATTTATGCGACTAAAAAAACTCCAATAGTTACATTTCGGCTTCATGAAAAGCCCAGTCAAGTCACACTGACTTCAATTTCATCACTAGGGTACGAGCTGGGGCTACTAGCTTTCTTTCAAACAAGCCCAGTTAAGTCACACTGACTTACACATTACACACATATATCCAGCCCAACACCATAAACCAATAAAACAAAATCACAGAAGCAAAAAAATTGTCTTCTGAGACAAAATCAGCTCTTAAAAATAAAAGCTCCCGCCATTGAAACAATTCTAACCTTCAAGATAGGCACCAAAACAGAGTTCATTTGAGAAGCATGTGACCATGTATGACCTCTATGCAATACTCTAGAAACAAAGGATGTGACCATTATGACAATGGTAAAGAAAAGTAAGCAAAATGATTATATCCTCCAATGTCACAGAACTACTTGCGTAAATCCAAAATGGCAATGAGAACATGGTAAATGACAGAAATTGACTTACTGTGACGACAACTGTCTTGTCCTCGTTGTAAAGAGTCTGATCTCCGGAAGCAGGATCCACAATAGCTAATCGTTGATGAGCAAGGTAACAGTCATTATGACAATGCAAGCCACTCCAATCAGGACCTCTATGACGCAATCTACATATCCAAATTTCCAAGCATGGTAAATAACACATCCAATTGAAAATTTATACAAATCTAGCAGTTAGAGCACATACACATCCTAAATCGGCGGGTCTTTGATCTCTTCCACTGAACTTATCACCCATCTTAATAGCTACCGGTGACCACCAGTGCCGCACGTAGTAGGTCTCCTCTTTCTCTTAGGTCGAGTGGGCTCGAATGGGGCCGCCGGTGAACCACTACCCTCCTGCTCAACTTGTGTAACAATACCGAGCGAGTCACCGGTAGCTGCAACATCTTCAGGTGAAGCGGTAGGAACATCTTCAGTAGACAAACCTCTCAACATCGCCCAGTCCAAGTCAAACGGGACGGGGCTTAGAACATGATCGAACGTTGAGGCATGAGGAGGCATGGCTGAGTCCGAAGCTCCCACGTTGTCCGCTGTGGTCGATGATGGGGGGTCATGTACCCCCGTTGCAGGTGGTGGAGAGGGAGCGGGGCCCTCAGCATCGGGTACTGGAACTTCGGGAACAGCCTGTACAGGTGGAGCCTCGTCGCCCACATCGTCGTCTGGTGCAGCTGCTTCAGGTGGAGGTGGTGGTCGACGTACAAGACTTCGGTAGATCGACATTAGCTCCATGCCTTTACGTCCAACCTCTTGAGAATGGGGGGGATGCGTAGGCCCAGACAACTGCTCAAAACATTGAAGCTGCAAAATAGCAATTTTTGCGCCAATTATATAATAAATGCAGAATACGAAAATTAAAATATTATACAACGGTGTACTCAAATTAGTCTTACCATCCCGCCACTACATGCACCTTTCCTACTAATGAAGCGTCGTGTGATCCTGTCGTACCATACACGGTAGGGGTCGTCCAAATGGTACACTCCATCGTCCAGCACTCCAACAGGCAAGACATGTCGCATCCTCTCGTCCCATACAGCTATTTCCTTTGCCCTAGCCCGGATCCAGTCCTTTGTCGCAGCCCGCATATCCTGCCCGTGTGGAGGAGTGAGTGAACGAGACGGACCAGGAACACCTTGTCTATAGCCAAACTGTCGCTGTACCCGATCCGGCTGGTGAAGCTCAACGGTAGCAAAACGTATGAGGGGGACACAGGCTGTCCACACTCGTATGCCCGCCCGACAAAACGGTGGGAGGCCAGCGATAAGCTCTGGACTATATGGAACCCATATAAACTGCAAAATAAAACCGAAACTTAGCCCCGTAATATAATAAAATAATACCTAAATAAAACAAGAATCCGCAAAACAAAATCGTGAAACACAAACAAATCACCTCGGTGTCGACCCCTATGTCCAGCGTGTAACGGTGAGAACTAACAACATGCATGGCAAAATCTGTGGCATTGAAGTCGTCCCGCCACCTACAACATCAACCACTTATATTTCAAACACAATTTTACCTAATTAAACAAAGTGAAATACTAAACTGAATCAAATTGTTATAAACATTGTGCGATATTGAGAACTAACCTAGCTAATAAAGCTCTCCCTGGAGGTGGATGCACCCTGCCTAAACGCCGTGGGGCTAAGTGTGGAAGGCGATCTCATGCCCATATTTGTAGCAAAATGAATGACCCACCTACGTCCTTCGTACCAATCGTGGCTCCGTGACAAAGTTGGTTGTACAGTACAGCTAAGGCAGCGGCCCCCCAGGCATAGGTCCCCGCTACTGTGAAATCTTCCAACAAAGGCAAGTAACATAGATGAACGAAAGTGGATGAGTGATCAGCAAATATGGTGCCACCTAGAAGTTGAAGCAAATACCCGCGTGCCTGCTGTTCTACGACCACTGCAGGCGCATCATCGGCCACCACACCATTAAATTGTTCTCGTAACCAGCCAATCCTCAACCTCCCCCCCTTCCTCATTGCAGTAGGAGGCCGAATCCCCAACAAGTTCTGGCACAAATCATCCCAATCGTGGTCAGTCTTCCCAGTCACTGCTCTTCCATCTACAGGTAATCCTAATATCAGCTCTACATCTTGGAGGGTCACAGTCGCCTCCCCGGACCTAAGGTGGAAGGTGTGAGTCTCTAGTCTCCACCGCTCAACCAGTGCTGTAACTAGGCCACAATCAAGTGACCGAAATGAGACCTCATGCAAGCCCACCAACCCAGCTCGCTGAACCAATTCTAGAACTCGGGGTGAAATCTCTCCACGACGTCGAAGCTTAGATTCACACCTCCGAAATGCGAGAACAGCTGAGTCCAGTACACCATGTCCCTGTAATAAAAGTTATTCACCAACAAGCATCACATTAGACAAATGTCTACAATAAATCATGAAGATAATTGAAATACTAAATTTAATGAATCTACCTACCCCAGCCTCCCATATACCCCTCGAACGGTGCTGTTGTTGTAGCGTCAACACTGACTCATCAACTGGACCAGGATCCATAACTGTTCCAAATCATAACACATTGTCCATGTATAACAAATCGTACATGGCAGACAAATTCTTGCAATGCATTTGTACTAAAATTTCAGGACAGAGTAAACAATTTTTTTTTAAATTTCAGGGGATTTCAATTTTCTTGATTTGCAAACAACCATGGCAAATTAAGTCTGCTAAAATTAAGGTAATTAACATGCCAAACATAATACCCTTGTATGGTTATCCCCATAATTTATGCACTTTGTCCTCCTTTCCTACCGTTGGCTTAGGATTTTTCTTCTCAGTTCTTGAAAAGCGACAAAGTTGTTGTGCTCTTCATTCTTTATGTTGTGAATTGGACAGAGCACAATAGGTTGTATTGTTATGCAGCTCTATGCTAAGATGACATGTTTTAATATCAATAATGAAAATTGACAGAATTTGCTCAAAATTAAAAAAATGGTTTCCCAAATTAAATATTTTAATGCAAATATTTCTTTAGTACACTCAAATGTGCAGTCCACTTCTTGAGGTGTGAATTTGTGCAACGATCTTCAGTTATGATTTTATTCATTACACTACGATGAAAACTAGTGGTAAAACAATAAATAACACATGATTATGTTAGCTTGATCAACTCATTGTATGCATGATAAGTATTATTAATGTTATTACTTCAGATTCTTGACTTCTCTATAGTTTTCTTCAATACTTATATTAGACTAACTAATTTATTTCAATTACTGTGATGTTTGGCAGTGTAATGAATTACTATTAAGTGGGAAAACGATTAATAAGACATCAATAGTTTTTAGAAGCTTACTGTTCTTCCAATAAGGAATGCAGCGGCCGCACCAACAGTAGCACCAACAGAATCAGCAACAAAACCGACAGGCAAGCCAAATAGATAGCCACCACCGAGCTGGATGAGGCCAGGTATCAAGTAAGTTTCCATTTAACTAGGAGTGGAGATAATGAGGAGAGACTTTAAAAGACCCTAAACAGAAACTAGTGAGGCTATTTAAAGGAGAACCATTTCAAGAAAACTAAAAGCATTTGTAAGACAATGAAACATGGCAGTGAGAATATACGTGAAGTAGTTTAAATTATTTGAAGACTGAAGCCTTTGAAGGCATTTAAATTGTGAAACCAAGCAAGATTAAACTATGTTATGTTGCAAACATCTTTCAAACTCAAAATATCAGGAAACATATTCTATACAGCTACTAACAAATAATTAATAAGGATATTCAGTTCCACAAACTAGGTAAACCAGAATACTAGACACCTTCATGAACTATTCATAAATACTAGCAAGCAATCATTAACACACATGTTTTTGGGCAGAAGGGATTAATATATACAGTTCTTAAGGTTTGGGAATCATGATTTCTTTTGGGTAGGTTTTAGTAGTCACGTGTTGCTAATACATGATACTCATTTCACACAATTATTCCCTTGCGCAGATATAAACAACTACCAGCTCTGATTTAGCACACCACGCCAGTCCTGGTAATGCAATCACAATGAAGGGGATTGTGTAGGCAAAATTTGCTGCATTGAGAACAGTAAGAACTCTCTCTCTCTCTCTCTCATTTCGCACACAGTTATTCCCTTGTGCAGATATAAACAACCACCAACTCTGATTTAGCACGCCACTCCCTCCCCCTCCCTCTCCCACTACCTCTCTCTGCTCAAAATCCTCCAAAGTAGGACAAGAAAAAACATCACAACGGATTCGTTGTCATATGAATCATGTCTGGTAAGTTAACACTGCCAAAAAAAATTGTATTGTGTCTAATGATTTCATAATAATAATTCATTATATTGTGTCTAATGATATATTGGTACATTACACACAAAATCATCAGACAACCAACAAAAAAAAACAATACGGTATAGATCTGCTATATATACGGTATACATCTGCTTTTTACAGAGAATATACATATATACATGTATATACATATATACATTACGGTATAGATATATACATACATATATACACACAGTACGGATAGAATACGGACAGAATACGGACAATACGGACAATATACGGATACAAAGGCCATATTCTACGCCACAGTAAATACGGATGCAATGTACAAAAAAACGCACCAAAGAGGGTCGCACTTACCTGATGATCGACGGAGAAGACGCCGCCTCGACGGAGAAGACTCCGGATCGACGGAGAAGGCCGGAGAAGACGAAGCGATCGACGGCTCACTCGCTCTGAGACGGAGGGAGAAGACCGACTGTCAAAACGGTCAGGGTAGACGCGTATTGTGTACTCCAAAAGAAATACGTGACTTACATTCGTGTTTTATAAAACGCGAATCCCATTCGCGTTCAACAGACGTGGTACGCCAGCGTGTCACGCTTTGACACGCAAACATAAAACACGAATAGCAAACGCGTTTTACTGGTAAAACACGAATCACAAACGCGTTTTACCAGTAAAACACGAATCACAAACGCTTTTTGCCCTAATTTTATAATTAGTTTGAGTTCTGCCCTATTTCGCTCGTTTCTTTCCGTTTTATCCCTATTTTCATAAAAAATTCTATTTTTGCCCGAAGGCATCAAAGCTAAACGGAATAACCGACCGATTTGAGGGGTTAAGCTTCTCCCGCCGCCGCTGACTCCGTCACGACGGCGATCCATGGAGGTTGAAACGCCTTCTAATTTACCGTTACCGGATGCGTTCCTCGATTTTCTCAACGAGAATGGGCTAGATCCCTCTATCTATACAACAAGTGATCCGACCCCTCGTTATGTAAGGTACATAAATTTGAAAACCGAAGCCTATCACTCTGAAGTAGTTGGTTCATGCTGTCGAACCCATAATTTGGTAGAAATTTTTGTTTTTTTTATATGGGTGTTGCTATTGCAAAAGGTTAAAGCCTGGTTGTGAAGCTCATATTGAGGAGATTGAAGGTCAGGTTAAATGCAAGCTTGAGAAAGTAGAGTGGCTGCCCAGTTTCTATTCTCTTCCACCTGATGTTCAGATTGCTAGCTCCAAGGCATATCAAGAAGGGAAGGTAAGGGTTGAAGTTTTTTTTTGCTCTTGATAATTAGTTGTTTTAGTGCAGTGTAAGTGGTGGTTAGTAAAATCTGGGTAAAACTGATGTAACCCTTTTCTTAGTTTACCTGAAATAATAAAGCATAATGCTTCAAAGAATGCATTTTTGGTGACACCTATAATAATCAGTGTCTTTCTCTGCGATATATGTTGCTGGTTCTTGCTTTACAGCCCCTTGGGATTGTGAGGGAAGGAGAGAAAACAAAACGTTTGTGGTTTCTCACCAAATTTGAACCAATAAAGATTCATCTTTTATCTTTGTTTCTCATCCTTTCTCATCTCCTAGTAATCTAATTACGCGAAAGAAGTCTCCTTTCTTTTCTTTTCTCACCCTTTATGTTTAGCTCTTTTGGTACGTCAAGTGATAAATTTCATTCATTTTTTCTTCCTTGCTGTGGCTGCTTCCGCATGCTTGAGTTTCCCGTGGTGGCTGAAGGGAAGGAATTAAAGTTTATCCTTTCAAATTGTAATTGACAAATCTGTCTAAACAAACTTTTCATAAACAGGGGCATAACTACTTAGTGGGGCGCTGGTGCCACTCCCAATTCCCAAAAAGAAATAGTTTTTTAATGCTTAAATGTTTTTGTTTAGGGAGTTATTCATTACTTCTAGAATACCGCCATAGGTGTACCAAGTTCCTCTCTATCACACGTCTGTGTCAAATCTATACTCATACCACATCCGGTGGAAAGAAGACCTGGGCACGACGTTGCAGTGCCCTGGAGAAGTGAATCATTTTTTCTTGTTTAGGTTAATTGACAAATAAAAAATGCACAAAAGGGAGAGGCTGAGACGAGGAACGAAGAATCAGTGAGAAGTGAAGAGTAAGGACCCAATTCGGCACCACCCCAAATTTAATTTATGGGTCAGCCACGGTTCATAAAGTATTCTTATAATCCTTCTGCTTTGGACGACAAGTTGACAGATGAGTTAAACAATACAGGGACAGACAAGTTAAGCGAGGTTCCCCTTCGATATCTCCCAACCTAATGGCCTTATTCAAAGTTCGGTCTTTCAACGGCCTACTTTTTCTTAATGAAATTGCTATTTTTTTCCACAATCCGAAAACTTAGGTGTGTTAACCCCTTCTAGTGCAAACTACAGACTATTTTGTCAACTTATCTGTCTTTGATTTCTTTGATTTTCCAAGTATTTGGCTTTTTAGTCTGAATAGAGCACTTCTATGTGCTTTGCTTTTTGCCAATCAGATATACGGAATTGATGCGGCATCTGGAGCTGCTGTTTCAGCTTTGAATATTTCACCGGGAGATCACATCCTTGATCTATGTGCTGCTCCTGGTAAGCCTGCCTCAAAAGTTGGCATAATAATCAATTGTTAAATGCTTAAACGTGCACTTGGTTTGTTGATTGAAAGAGTCAATTTAAACATCAACAAGGGTGTATATATTCTAGCAACAAAGTTATGAAAAGACCCGCTAGTTACCCCAAATAGTTCGGTAGAATGGAACTGGATTTTTTTGCAATGAAAGTAGGTTCCATGCACTTCAAGAATTGGAAGGAAATAAGAGTGAGTTCTGGGATAAATGATTTGGCTGCTTGAAGTGTTGGCAGATGTGCAATTGGTGTTTTAGAATGCGTGTGTCATGAAGGACCCTTTAATTGAACTTCCCTTGTTTTGTCAATTAGTCTGTCTACGGGGAACTTTGAAAAGTACATGAAAGATGAATCTCCTGCTTGAGTTTCAGTTTTCTTATCCTCAAGGCTTTTGTCTTTGCTAAACTAAACTACGAATTTGGTTTAGTATCCTTGCTTCTTAGTTACGAGCAGTTGAAAAGATCATTACAAGATATTGATCAAACAATTAGCATGGAACATCTCGTTTTTTCTTTTGCGATCGTGTGGAATTACAATACCAATCACTATTGAATGTTCTGTGGCATAAATTATGCCAAATTTGCCTAACTTTACTTCTCATTGGAAATGCATGGTCAGGTGCTAAACTTTGTATGATACTGGACATTCTTGGCAGTTCTGGTTCTGTGACCGGCGTTGATGTTGCAAGACATCGCTTAGCAGCTTGTAGAACTATGATGCAAAAGTATAGTCTCGGTGATCGTTGCCGTCTCTTTGTTGCTGATGGAATGACATTTTCCCTACTTCCGATCAGAGTCTTTTCAGATTCTAAATTATGTAATGTATATATACAGAAGCTTAATGTTTGATGTACTTCATTGGCTAATTAACTGTCATCATTTCCTTATTTTTGATCTTAATTCTGACTAGTACTAAGCAGGTGAATATGCTTTGGATGAAAAGGTGGATGTATACAAGGAGTGGACCCCTAGGAGACCATGGAAAGAAAGGAAAAAGGCAGCTAAAGCAAGAGTAAGTGCGTCTTCACAGTTAGCCTCACAGATTCATGAGCCAGAGCTTATATATTATGGACAGAATTCTGGAGTGGCCGGGATCAGTAGAAGCAAAATATATCAAACTTTCCATGGCAGTGAGGTTTTGCACTGTGGTTATGACAAGGTAATATAGGTTTTACTCTATTTCTCTTTTTTGTCTTCCTCCCTCTGACTACATTGTATTGTTCATTGTTTCTGTAAATCATTTGGCGTTTACTAACTTTGTTAATGTAACTATACATGTTCTGTGTGTTTTATTGGTGTGCTTCTCTCGGGAGATACCTTGTTTTGTTTTTGTCTACATTTTTTGTTCAGAAGCTAATAATTACTGGAACTTAATTTAGGTCCTCGTGGATGCCGAGTGCACACATGATGGGTCAATTAAACACATCCAGAAGTTTGAACATTGGGGTTGGAAAACTCTCCAACGTCGTGTGTTGAATGCGGAGAGAACTGATGACTTGATTGTCCTTCAGGTAACTAAGTCTTCTTTAGGTACGTTTGTAGCTAAGTTTTGCTATCATAATCAAACAGGTGTCTTCTACTGGATCTCCTTTAGGGAGGGAGTTTGAAGCAATAATGTGAGAACTAACCTTAAAAAGCACTTAGTGTACCGAAGACTGAAACAGCTTTTATGAAGTTATAAACTATGGATCCCAAAATATCTTTTATCAAACCTTAAGCGCACACACGAGCTCATATTTCTCATATTTTAATAATGTGAGAACTAACCTTAAAAAGCACTTAGTGTACCGAAGACTGAAACAGCTTTTATGAAGTTATAAACTATGGATCCCAAAATATCTTTTATCAAACCTTAAGTGCACACACGAGCTCATGTTTCTCATATTTATTTGGAATCTCGGACAAATTAGTTTTCAACTGTTTAATGTGTAGTGTGTCTTTAAGAACATGAGTAGGAAATTTAAGGTATTGCTTCAACCTCATGAAATTTGGGCCTCAAGCGAAGCATGAAGCCTGGTGGTTGGAGGAGAGTTGGCTTTTGGAAATGATTAGGTAATTTTGTCAAGAAGCCATTTCTAGGATGCATCGTTTTAGCATATCTGTGATTAACTACCCTCAGTAAATACTTCCATATCATAGTAGCTCATACAAATAATGGTGCTCTGTGGAATGAATGTTAGATTTTGGTGTGTTGCTATCTTTACTTCCATATCGGAATCACTTATTCTCCCTTTCACCGGTGGCTTGTGGCTTCCATCCTCTCTTCCGTTCTTCCTCTTCTTTATATTCCATCAACAATCTTTTTGTCCTTATCTTGCAGCTTCAGCTTCTAACCAATGGATTCAGATTGCTCAAAGTTGGGGGATCTCTGGTCTATAGCACTTGCAGGTGAGCACGTTCTGCATATGTTTCTATATTCCTTTATTTCTTGCTTCCTTCCCTGCCTTTGTTAAGACAACTAGTGTTTGTGTTGACTTGCTTTTACCTTTTTGTGGGAGTAGTTTAACAGTTGCTCAGAATGAAGATGTGGTAGAGCAGTTTCTTTTACAAAATGCTTCTGCTGGTAAGGGTCCGTCTGCATTTAGATCTAAAAGATATAATTTTTTTCTGCACAACAGTTTCTTATTTGAATAATTCCATGATTTTAGCCTGATATCTATTCCTATCAAAGGAACTAAAATTTGGTCCTACTGTGGGGGACAAGGTTGAATTGAATTTTATGCAGGGAATAAGGACCTCTGGATGGAATCCTAGGATTCTTAGATTATGATGAAAATTAGGGAAACTTCAAAATGCCGTTTTGTTTTTCTTGGTGATAATTTAGCATTCAGAGTGCTCGTATGAATGAGGCCTGAAATGTCTTTGTCAAAAGAATGCCCTAATGAAACTTATGGATTTGGTTTAAGTTCTTGCAACCTAAAAAATAGACTGGCATAATTTTTTTTTTTGTGGTTTGGGGGGGAGGAAGTCCAGTGACCAATAATTTCCTTTGGGTGAAGAAATCTGCAGTTCTATCGGTCAATCCGATTGTCGGACTTATAACCGAGAACATAAACATAGTGGTATAAACCCATCGGATGTGGCAGCTGTTATAGTATCAGATTTGCTGAATTATACATGCTAAACAGTGAACGTTTATACTCCATTAAAGAGTGTTTGCAAGCATCCAACTTCTTAAGAGGTAATAGTCACATACCTGAAAGATAATTTACCTTGCAAAAATGGGTCAGACGAAACATTGGTTGGAGGATAAGGATTAGCAGCCATCCAAAAGAATGAAGTAGAAGATATGGGACCAACGAGGGGTTGGTTCAGTGGTAGAGTCTCGGATTGGGTAGGTCAAGGCCCCAATTTCAAGTCCCCGTAGCCCCCCGTTGGGGTTAAACCTGATGGGCTCGCAGCCGCGTGACATTTCTAAGCTTTGGACCTGACAAGGGTGCGGTGGGAGCAGCTGCAAATGGCTGTGGGCCCAGTGGACAATGCTCCCTGGCTGGTCTGTCGATTAGCCTATCTACACATCCATTTTTTGCACCAAAAAAAGCAGTAGTTATAGGTATTCATGATCTTTAGATTCGTAACTTCACCAGACAACGTGGACCCTTGAATTAGGCAGGTGGACACAACTCGATAGTCAAGAGACTCGGCACTAAAGCAACTTAGCATGCTTGAGTTCATCGTATATTCTTACTGCATTCAGTTTCAAAGATGAGGTTGTATTATCCTCATTTGCTTTTCTTTTTCTGACTGTGCAAATTTTCTGTCTTCTTTTTGGTTGCAGAATTAGTGGAGATTGATGCAGCGAAAAATTGGCCTTGCAGAAGTGGACGGATACCAAAGACCCTGCGATTTGATCCCATGACTTCCAAAACTAGTGGGCTTTTTGTGACAAAGTTGACAAAATTAGCAATCTAATTTAGGTTAGTATTGATACGTGACCAAAGGTTTAGCCAATGAACGATGGTATATTTGTCTACGATTTGACGTCCAATTTTTTGGCTTACTGAACTTGCATTCCGCATTCCTCACAGGTTATTGGGTTAATAGAGGGGGGAGCTGCCATTGGTCATGAAGCTTTGGCATTTAACCGAAACGCAATTCCCGTCCAGATCTCATCAGCATTTATATCAGGTGAGACTGGATCGTGTAGGAGGATATCTCAGGCAGCCCCAAAGAATGGGTAGTCTCATTTATCTCGTTTAGACGAGAAGATTAGTTTCTCTTCGGGTTTTGATTTATTACTACTACTGTAGACTGGATTCAATTGAACAATCTTGTTTCAATGGAAAGTGGTTTATTAGTGATAACGTTTCCCCGACATGAATTAGTGTCATGTAATTTGTGCCAACTCGTTTTGGAATTTGGTTAGGAAAATGCGTAAATTCAGTTTCAATTATCTTTCCACGTTCTTTAAATGAAATTTCGTTTATGGTCCATCAATGTTGATCGTAAGCTCTCCCGTTTCATTCTAATTATTTGACTTCAAAGGGTTGATGGTGCACCCAACGAGCGGAACCCAACTGATGATCTTTTGAGTAGAAACTCTCTGTATAGAAACATTGCAGGGCGAAAGACTACAAGCTTCGTGGTTTATCAATGGGAGATATTAAAAAGAAGAGCTCGGAAACTGTCAGAGAAGCATGCCAAATCCTGCAAACAAAACTGCGAGAAGCAGAGAGGGAACGATCAACTCATTTCCGGTAATTTCTACGTAGAATTTTTGCATAGAATAGTTTGGCATGTTTAGCTCCTACATTTTCAAACCAACCACATCATGCCTTGCTTATTTTCTACAAATTATGTCATTCAAAACCTTCGGAAATTTCTTGCACACTGACTCAACCTATCATTAGTAGTCATGAACAGTTCTCTGTCTCTGAAGCTTCTGATCTTCCCTGAAGGATTCAATGAATCGCTCCGCTCTCTCGTTCACTTCAAACAGACTTAAGCATTCCTTCCCACCATCATCCATTCTTCGCTCAACCGTAGGTGTCTCTCCATCACCCACACTTCCATTTTCAGACTCGGGCTTAGTGTCACGATCATAAACCCCACCACCGGCTGATTCAGATATACCCTTGTCAGCATTTCCTGCTCCTCCAGGATTCGCTCGCCTTCTTTCGAGTTCCTTGCGTTGACAGAGGTGGTAATTGCACGGACACTCGTATAGACTCATAATGGACGAATAAGGAGGGTTCGGTAAGCTTTCCTTGCGTGATGAGGGAGACGGAGTCAAGCCAAGGAAGTCGCCAATGCGGTGAGGGGTTTTCTTGAGGGCTCTGGTGAACTTTGCCAAGCTCTTGGACACCTTCTTTCTTAGAGGAAGGGAAGACATAGCTGAGAACTTGTTTGTATGATTCTATATACCTGTTATTGACAAATAGGAGAGGCTTATGGGTTTAGTGTCTTCTCTGATTATATAGAGCTAGGGTTTATCTTCAAAAGGAAAATGGTATTATCTCTTTCCATTATGGCATCCTCCCATGCAAAATGTAGAAGGAAATTTAATGGATATTGAATTTTTTCCCCTTCCTTTTTAGCATGTTGAAAGGTTTTATCTTGGGTAAATGATACTGACCTCCCCTGAGTTTTTTGACAAATACACTGACTTTCCTTGCAGTTTGGAAAATTACTCTTGACCTCCCTTACTTTTGAAACTATTTTACGGTTATTTCTCACAACCAAACGCCGCTATTTAAACTATTAAACTCAAGTTCGAGTTTTTTTTTTAGCAAAACCAATTGCAATATAATTTAATTACGTCTAAAATAGTTTATGTTGAATTTTTGAGATTGTTGTGAAACTAGAGCTTGAATTAATCTCAAAAACTCTGTTAAAGCTTCCATTTAAAAAAAATATCAAAAATTCAACCTAGGCAAAATCAGAGTGAGAGAAATTATGTTACGGTTCATTTGGTCGGAAAAAATCATAAACTTGAAGTTTCAATAAGCTTCGCTAAAGACATTTGATTGATTTTAACAAGAGAGGTAAATGTATAATAGTTTCAAAGGCAGATCAGGTTAGAATAATTTCTCAAACTATTTTTCAGAAACCTTAAGGGAGGTCAATGTCATTTACCCTTTTCATACAGATTTCTCAATTCTTTAATGACCTTGTTTGTTACCATTTTTATCTGTTTTCCTTTATTTAAATTTTTTTTTTTTTTTGCTTTTTTACTTAAAGAGAATTAAACTGAATTTGTCGATTTTGTCAGGTTATATCTTGAAGATCTTATGCAAAATATCAAAATAAAGGTATATGGAAGAATATCAAACTGTGATTTGATCTTGCATTTAACTTGATATTGTAAATGCAATTGGAAGGAGGATCATAGGTTTATCTTCTCCCATTTACTGTCAAAACAGTTTCTTTTTCTTTTTTTTTTTTCAATTGAGAGTCAGATGGGACATATCGCATCGATGGGTTGCTATTCGCAAAGAAACCCGCAGAGAATTGTATAAGGATCACATGGCGGGAGTGAGCTTTGCTTGGAAAATTTTCTTCTTTTCTCACCCCCGCAATTCCCATGGTGAATATCCCAAGTCGCAATTGGATTTGGAATGGGAGCAACTAAAAAACCTAACACCAACTACGTGATCTTCTATCAAAGGAAGCGCCATGTATTACATAGCCCAAAATCATATCTTTACTAAAGATGAGTTTTGACTAAATTATTTTTTATTAAATATACTGAATATTATTTGATATTTCATAATTGTTTGTAAAATTCTTCATTTAATTTTTTATAAAAGTATAAATGCACACATGGATCGAAATTTAATAAGAAATTCTTTTTTTTTTTTTTATCTTTAGTGAATATTATGAAACTTTTATTGTCTAGATTCTTTTCATTAATATAAATGATTAATTTAAAAAAATTAACATGAATTTAATAAAAATTTAAGAGATGAGATTCATCCATACAAGTAACATATGATAACCATTTAACCATAATATATAATATTAAAATCATAAAACATCAGTAAAATATTGGAGGATCTCTCGAAGCAACGAAGGTACCCGAAGGCCCACCCCATAAAGGACATGCGGACTTGACAAAGATCAAGAAAATAGGGTTCTTGTCTTTCAACGCCTTTTGTAATTTGCAAGAAAATCTCAAAAGTCCGTCCGAACAGATGAAGCCGTACCCAAGTATTTGACCAAACCATAACAATAAAAACTCTTCCTCAACTTGTCTACTGCTTCAGAAAAATCCAATGGATGATCTTCAAACTCTCGAAATGAAGTCTAGACAGCGGGCTCTCTCCTTTTTGACTAGACTGACTTGGGGAAGGTCAATCTCTTACTAGTTTTTCGGCTGATAAGTTTTTACCGAACCATAGCAATTGGTATAATCTGCGCATCTGTCCTAATAGTTACCATCTACGTGAACGAACCCTAGGGTAGGATAACTATGAAATCGTAGTTAGCGGGTTTTCCTCCTTCCATAGCATCTTGCTGTTGTGGTCACCCATTTGTAGTGGTAGTGTTCTCCCACTGCACAATCCGTGAATCACTGTTAAATGAGGCTTCCACCTGCACAAGAACATCAACAATCTCAAGCTTGTTCCTCCATGACTCTAATTTGCTAACTTGTTGATCTATCTAGCGTCTCACTAGATAGATTCACATGAGGATGTGTAACGCATAGATTAAAAAAAACCTAAATTTTAATTTGTTCTAGGACCCGACCGGTCGATGAAATAAAACAAAGCACGTGAGCCAATGAGCTCCCAAGAGTTCCAAGCTTTTATTTGGAGGCTATGCCCATTGAACTGTTGTAAGATTGAAAAAGGTGTACAATATAAAAAGCAGTAGTTAGTACTTCAACCAGTGCTTTTTCAGTCCTACGTTTCTCACATCTATTAAAAAACCTCTTCCAATAAGATTAGGTGAGAATAACTATTTGACTACCAGCAGCAGCAAACGCAATGTACAGAGTCACTGGGCACAACATGTTTATTTTCGGCAGCGTGCAAATCAACTCATTCAATCGCAAGTCAAAGCCCCTCAAAAAGGAAAAAAACCAAAGGAGGAAAAGGCCCCCAAGTACTGGAAGAAGTGAAAGGAATTGAAGCTCCATTAATGGAGAGCTAGAATAAACACAAATTGGATAACTAAAGGTATTCACTAGGGGTGTTGTATGAAGAATGATTGATACTGGGCGTCTTCTCTAAGATTTGATGGAGTGGCCCAGCCCAAAAAGGGAAGTTTATAGTACGCAGAACGATTATTCACTGGGGGGTTGTATGCACAATGATTGATGTTGGGGCCTCTTCTCAAAGATTTGATAGAACGGCCCAACCCAAAAAGGAAGATTATAGTACGTGACGCATTCCTACGCCGGATCGTGATTGGCTCGATTTTTGTTTTGAAGCCCTACCCGGTGGTTGTCATTGCCTCATTGGTCCTAACTACATAGCTTTCTGATATGGAGTTGTCTGTAAAAGTTGAAATGCTCATTTGAAATGCTGAGCACCACCTAAAATGGGGGCAACTGTCTTATCCTCAAGGAAGAAAAGAAGGGCTTGATTCTCCCTTTTCTATTGCTTTGGTCGGTTCCCTTTCCCTTCACAAATTGGTTAAACAATCCAAATTCCCCCCTATCTATCTATCCATCTATCTGCCTAACTAGATGCTCACCTTAGATGTCTACTGGAGTTGATATGTGTCATTCATATTAGGCTTCTTCAGCTTTATTTTCCTTCCTAATAATATTATTGTCTGCAGTTTTCCTTACACAACTCATTGTATTATAAATCAGAATTGTCCAACCCTCATGTGTATTGTCAACTTTACAGCAAAATATGCCCTAAAAGTCTCCACCTCAATGACCCATTTGGGAGAGGTTACTACAGGGACATAGGGATCCTGTTGCGTACAACACACATCAAAGTATGTTGTGTGTCAAAACGGTATCGTTTTGGCCACAAAAATACTGTCCAAAATGGGGTAGTATTTGGGCAGCATTTTGATGGCAAAACGTCACCGTTTTGACACGCAGTAAGTTCTCAATTCTTCATTACAGAGAGGGTGTAGAGTTATGGAGCTTTTTTGGGACAGGGTCATTCACCTCCTAAATGTTAAAAGAGTAGTCAATGCAGGCAAGGCTTGTCACCATCTAACCTTCAGGACAAGCATGTTCACACATTTACAAAATCTTTACTTAAAATCAATGAGCTTATATTATTGTATATTCATATATATATATATATATATATATATATATATATATATACATATGGCACTGCATATTACTGATTCTCTCCGGTTAATCTGAAGAATATGTTCTTTTGATAATATCTCTTCCTCAAGAAGCCCTTATTCGTAATTGGACCAACCTACGTAGTACGTACACCACGACTAATTTTTAGGACACTAGCTTCATCATTCACTAGTGACACCCCACTTAAAACTAGGACATATAGTGACTCATAGACGCAAGATGTATCATATAACAACTCATATATGCATAATTTTTTTTTTTTTGGAGGGGGGGGGGGGGGTTGTGGGTATTGGTGGGTGTTTGTTGGTTTGCGATCCCCAGTCTTTTAAGGCAGTGGCAGTTTAGTCCATGGTTAACTAGATGGTCGATGCAAGACCAAAAATTGGAACAATTGATTCGGCTCGATCGTTCCTGTTTTTCATTTCAAGGCCTATCCCTCGGTGTGGTCAAGTACTCTATACTATCGGGCAGCAAATCTTACGCTTGTTCAATAATAATGATAGTTGAATCAAGACCTCTTTCCTCCTCTCTTTTTTGCTTACTCGTAAGGGTCTGAACCCCAACCCCATATGGACTGGCCCAATTGGTTCTAAGTTATAAAAACTGTGTCGACCTCTGCACATTGTGGGAGAAACTTCCTCTACTACTATAGCCACCTCATTACGATATAAAAACCGTGTCGACCTCTGCACATTGTGGGAGAAACTTCCTCTACTACTATAGCCACCTCATTACGATGTTTGGGTGTTGCAGTCCCCTGGACATAGTCCTTTCAGGTAATGGCAGTTTAGTCCATGGTTCATTGAATGGTCGGTGGAAAGTCAAAAATTTGAACACATTGATTCTGCTCGTTCTCGTCCTTCATTTTAGGGCATGTCCCTCGGTGTGGTTAGCACTTCATATTGTCAGACAGCAGAACTTACACTTGTTCACTAATTATGACACTAGCGGACACCGAAACTTAACACTTAATTTACTTATTATCATAGATCACCATGACCACTTTCCTCTTTCCTTTTCTGCTCACTCGTACAGCTCTAGACTTCCAACCTTATATGAACTGGCCCAACTGATTTTGTATTATAGTACCATGTGCACCCCAACACATTATGGGAGAAACTTCCTCAACTGCTTTAGCCACCTCATGATTCTTCTTTTTTGAGATCAACCCTTTTTTCGATTGGAGACAAACTTTTGAGCTTGATGATTCCCACAAAGTGGCTTCCTCTCCCACCAAAATTTATATCAAAAGATTTATCTTGAAAGCATCCACTTTTCTCTTTGTTTTAAAGCTCATGGGGTCAAACAATAATTAGATTAACCCCACGAAGATGTCTCTTTTCTTTTCTTTTTTTTAATTGCAACATGACCCCAATAGCACTTTTGATGTGGACACTACTGTATATACATCTCACTTTTGACGAGGACACATGTAAGCATGTTGGAAACTTTCTATAAATTGAAGATGTTAGTGTAGTTTTGATGCCATATTCGTATGTGACCACATGGGTGGTCCGAGCTATCAGTAAGATACCACTCTCGAAGAGTTATAATTCTAATTTTGTGTAAAAACTGAAGGGTCAAGGAATAATTTGAAGCAGATAGTTTTTATGGGGCGTCAAAAGGTAACAGAGGTGTGCAAAGGTTTTATCTGGTTGAAAAGAGATTGGTCTTCGAGTGTAAAGACAAAAGTGAGTTTGACTGCAAGACCCACCCATCGAGTTTGATTGTAAAGGGCACACGTTAGCATGTTCCATACTTTGTACAAATTGGAAAATAGTGTAATTTTGATGTCATATTCGTACAAGACCACGTGAGTTTTATGTGTAGGGATCGAGTCATCAGTGAGATCCATTCTGAATTGTACACATCTTCATGGGACAACTTCAACTAGATGATTTGTACACAACGTAGACCTCTCAAAAGGTAACGAATGTGTGCAAAGATTTTTTCGAACTAGACGGAAGTTGGTCTTCGAGTGTAAAGACAGAAGAGAACTTAATTGCAAGACTCACCCGTCGAGCAGGGATGAGAGTTTTTTTTATCTTATTCTTTTGTGAAAGATAAGAGGCATTGAACCCAATTCTACGAATGAAACAAATTCATACAAATAACAATTGGAATGGATGAACATTGAACATGGCTCTACAACTTGCATTTTTGTCAGCTTTCCTAACTTTAGCTAAATACCAGAAACTCCATCACTTGGTTTGTTTAGTGTGTGTTTAGCAAGTTGGTTTTCACTCTTTGCATGCACCCATCAGCATATGGCTTGGCATGCCTTCCCTTTCTATCGAAGCTTCACGGGCGTTGTCTCATTCCCAGTCAAATCTTTGGATGTGAGCTATAGTCCTCGAGATCACGAGGAACTAAAATTGAAAGAATAATAGTTGGAGCGAGATGGCAGCGAGTATCGAAACAAATTGAAGAAGAGCGCAAGATGGGAGTGTTTTGGTTGAGTCTCCGGTGGCCATATTCGCTATCCATGACTTTCCATTTGCTAGTAATGTCGCCGCCTCTGTTGATCCAGGTTCTGACCCTGTTGTAGGCGTTGATTTTGAAGAGTCTTTTGTAGATTTTTGGCTGCAATCACCAAACAAATTATCAAAAACCAAATTGAATAGTTTTCACAAGGACTAATATAATTTAGGGCAAGCTACACTTTACTCCCTATACTACTATGGTATCATCTCCATGGGAAAGGAGGAACATAAAAATTAAAAGGTATAGTGGCGTTGACATTAGGTACAAAAAGACCTTCCCATAGAATTTGCAAGACCAGAAATAACTATTTGATCAACCCTGGTAAAATCATTTATTGAGAGAGTCAAGCTAGATATAGGTGGGAGCCATTTGCCACTATTCTCCCACTAAGTTATCTCAGAAAACGGAACACGTAATAAGATTTGAACAAATAAGAAGAACCCGTCACTAGAATGGTACTTCGATCTTGAAGTTTTGATTTGTCAATTTGACCCTTAAATTATAAATTTTCTATGAAGATATTATGTTCAAAAGCCACGTACACTGAATAAAAAGGTAAAAATAGAAAGACTTAATAATTTAACATGCAATTAAGATAATTCTAGTACTAAATGGTTGGTAGGAAATTCACTAAAAGAACATCGGGAAGGGGATGTTTTCGATGGCAGCAGTGCCATTAACGCCGACTTTTATAGCCAGACCGATCAAGAATTCTACTTATAAAATAGATTAAATTGACGAACAATTGTTTCATTGAGTCATCTATCCATGTATTGTGAAGTTAGGTTCGTTTTATTTTCTTAACTCGAGCTCCTATCAAGCATTCTTTCCCGTACTATGACGGGTAGTAATGGTTGAGGGACCAAATTGAAAAGCTTAAAATTATAAAAGTACCAATAATTTAAGGCTGCAAAGTGCAAAGTGACGGGATAATATTATACTATCTTCGAATGTTGAAATTGAACAAACAAATCCGGACGAAAATCGTACCTTGAAACAGATGGACAGAATGTGACAGTATAATCAGCGGCCGTACACGTAAACGTACTCGTGGCATCATCGTAAGCGTAGCTATACGATCTCGGACACGCCGACTTGAACATCTGCGAGTACACCGACGGTGCACACGACGCTGGTGTACTGTACGCGCCGCTGCAACAATACTCCGGAGTCCCAAACGCCTCACAGGCGCTCATGCAGGCACCTCCGTCAGCTGCCCGGAGCTCCGTCGGGCAATTCCAGTTCAAGTCCACGACGCAACCAGTGGATGCACAAGCACCCGACCCGCCGCTCACCTCTACGAGCATGGGGAGATTATACCCGTCGACGAGGCTGACGTCGTAGAAGTCCTGGGTACCCGACCCAAGTGTGAACTCTGCGAGTGTCGCCGGCGGAGTGGCTCCTGCCCCGTTGCACAAGATTTGGCCGGAGCCGCAGTCAGCCGTGGCGCAAGACCCTTGACCCGAACCGTCAAAGTTGCAACCGGTTCTGCCCCAGAACCGACCCGACCAGCCAGTTGGAGCTTGAAATGATTGTGACTTGCCCTTTGTCAGTTCAAATCCTGTGGTTTCTAGGGTCGGGGTTCCGAGAATTCCGGGCCAAACAGTGAAATCACACTTGTTCACAAATGTAAATGTAGCACCTGAAACACCTGTTACATACACAAACATATAGATATACATATAAGCCATTATTATAGTACACAAATATACTGTATGTCAATGTAATGTAGTTGAGCTTGCTACTTGCAAATTCTTCGTCTATCGGGTCGAGAGTTCAATTCTCAATAGCTCCTCTTTTACCGGTTTCTCCCTTACCCCTAGCTCCTCATTAGTTCTATGTAAAACGATTTAGGCACGCTGTGCGTAAAAATAATGTCTTTTTTATCATTAAAATATTGTCCAAACACAGTGTTTTATTAGGCAGCCAAACCAGTTGTTTAGTATTGCCCAAACATTAAATATTACTCAAGAAAATACATTTGTTCTCTTTAGTTTTTTCACGATTCCTCGAGAATTTTACTGTATACGCAAGGTGTGCTGCACGTTAAAATCAGGATGTTTTTACCAACAGTTGGGTGATAGTGTTTGGACGGCAAACAATAACGTTTAACATGCAGTACACTCTGTTATGCGATACACATACTTTTATCTCTTTATATACATAGATTCTGGTTTGGTTTCTTATTTCATCATATAGGTTGATTACTTCAAATTGAGAGGTTGCTATCTCAAAGGCTTTTAATTGATACATATATTGAAGAGAATATTGGGGATGAATCTGTAAGAATATAGTTGATTTGATGTTGTTACCTTTGGAAAATAAGAGAATCGCAAGGCTCAGAATCATTTCACACAACAGACCCATATAGATTCTTCTTGCTTCTTGATTATAGAGTGATACTACTAGATTTGGGTGATAATGGTGAAATGGGGTGGTGAAACGGAGAAGAAGATGGAGAAACAGAGCAGTAGCAGAGAGCCAGAGACAGGCCTTTTTGCCTTGGTAGGTGACAGAGAGAGGACGAGTGCAGAAGTTGATGGGGGCTTTCTACCCTTAAAACTGCACACAAACCTACCTCTTTCTCTCTCTCTCTCACACACAGCCACAATTCACTGGGTTTGCCGGCGGTGGGGAGAAGTGGGGGTGGAGGAGGAGGAGGGAGGAGGAGTGGGGTGGTGGTGAGAGAGTTTTTGATTATCTGATGATGGCCTGCTATTTATACACAACGGCACAAACAAAAAGCTCACTCACTGAATGTTGCTGACTCACCAACCAATTGATTTCGAGATTATTGCGAGTAATTGTCAACATTTTCAAAGATGATAAAAAGTCTAGGAATATAACATTCAATGCACATATCTAAATAAATTTGTGTTCAGAGTTATCTGATACACATGGAGTTTATATATTTAAAGAATTTTACGTGTATCAGACGATTTCAAACATATTTATATATATCTAAATTTGTGCATAAAAGTTGTGTATAGACTTGTTCGATGTTTTCTCTTTCCTGTAGGGAATGCGAATAGAAAACATTTGAGTTTGTAGTATTTAAAACAATACCGATTTAATTACTTAAATACTATTTAATTATTATCTAAATATTGTTACACTGTCTAGGCTGTACTTTTGTAAGTTAACATGATATCCATTTAACACACAACAAATGTTGACATATAAGGTACAATTTTTTTCTCTTTTTATAATTTTGCTACAATCACACACACACATATAGGTTGGGTGGTCCCACACAATGAATGTGTGGCCACCCACCTCATGTATGAGTACGCGTGTAAATAAACTTGAACTCGGGAGTTCTTTTGCTTGTCAAAAGAGCTTCGTATTGATCATTAAAATGATGCCTAAATAATTGGACTATTTAAACAATACTAAATGAACTCAAGGGTTCTGTTACTCGCCTAAACGTACCAAAATACTGTCTAAACAATTGGATAGTATTTGAACAATATTCGGACGATAGTTTGATGACTAAAATGATATTATTTCAAAGAACATTATATTCTGTTATGCATTGTATACAATAAAATTTTATATACGTGTGTAAATATATGTATATATTTGTGTGGTTGTAAATTTTTTGTTTTTTCCCTTAACGTGTCATTGGGATTGGCAGGGTATGTGTCAGTGGGTGTGGTCGTGGAAGGCTAACGTTAGGCAAAAGGAAAGACTTAGGAACACGAGGCAACAGGTGTCCGCGGACGGATGCAATTTGAGGGGGGAGTCTCCGATCTCGAAGGAAAATGCTACTCACACACCCACCAAACACACCTCCAAACACACCCACTCAGCCATCCACTCTCTCTTTTACACGTGGCCCACTAATTCCCAAAATCCCACCCTACATACAATCCCCTCTCTCTCTCTCTTTCTCTCATATATATATTTTTTAGATTTTTATTTTTATTTTTTAGTTTTTTTATTTATTAATTTTTTTGTATTTATTAGTTTGGCATTATTTTTTTAATTTTAATAAATTATTAGTTCGTCTTGATGAAAAAATCAAACAAGTAAATTTTTTTGTTTAAAAATAATTTATTTTTACTAGCGATAAAAAATAAGTCTAAATGTGATCTGTTTTGACTTGTTTTTTCTTTTATGAATTTTTTAATATAATTTTTTACTTTTTTAAAATGTCTCGTCAAGAAAAATTAATAATTAATAAAGATTAATAAGTTAAACAAAAAATAAGTCAAACTAGACAAAAAAATAACATGTCACATGTTTATTTATATTTTTCGTTTGTAAAAAGACTTATTTTATGCTATATTGAGTATATTCATATTTTTCGCTTGTAAACTAACTTATTTCTTGCATGTATGTTGAATTTTTCAAATCTAATTAGTTTATTTAATTAGTTTTATCTAATTAGATTATTTTTGCTTAATCAAACTATACAACATGTTACAAAAAAATTAACTCTGATTAGTTTTGTCTAATCGGACCTTATTTTTTGTCTGACTTCATAATATTTTTATTAATTATTGATTCTTTTCGACGATATATTTTAGAAAAATAAAAAAATATATTCAAAAAATTTAAAAAGTTTCATAAAAAAATAAGTCTATCTACAAACAAAAAATATAAATATAACATGAAATAAGTCTTTCTACAAACGAAAAATATAAATAAAACATGTGACATGTAATTTTTTTGTCTAATTGGACTTATTTTTTGTTTGACTTATTAATTTTTTATTTTTCTCGACAAGACGTTTTAAAAAAGTAAAAAATCAAATTAAAAAACTAAAAAAATTAATAAAAGAAAAAACAAGTCAAAACAAATCACGTTTAGACTTATTTTTTATCTCTAGTAAAAATAAATTATTTTTAAACCAAAAAAATTTACTTGTTTGATTTTTTCATCAAGAAAAACTAATATTTATAAAAAAAATAATGCTAAACTAATAAATACAAAAAAATTAATAAATAAAAAACTAAAAACTAAAAATAAAAATCTAAAAAAATATATATATGTCAGAGAGAGAGAGAGAGAGAGGAGGGGGGGGGGGGGTTGGGGTGGGGTTTTGGGAATTGGTGGGCCACGTGTAAAAGAGAGAGTGGATGGCTGAGTGGGTGTGTTTGGAGGTGTATTTGGTGGGTGTGTTAGTAGCATTTTCCGATCTCGAAAAGGTCAGTTTTTTTTAACATCGGGAGATTCGCTGACCGTTTGTCGGCGCCGGAGTCTGTCCAATTCCATCACTTGCGTTCAGTAACCGCCCCAACAAACTCAGCTTATTTTAAAAGTCTTATTAACCACCGTATAATAAGCCGCAGATAATATATACATAAAGATAAATAATAAATAGTAAATAATATACACATAAAAGTAAATAAATACGGATATAAATACACATTTTACAAATATATATGTATATTTACGGATATCAATATACAATTTCCGAATAATGATACACTTTTTACACATTATCCACTACTTAATGGGCGAAGGTTAGTATTTTTCTTTAATTAAAGAGAATGCTAACCACCGCTTAATGGACGGTAAATAATATACGTATAAAAGATATATTTATATTCGTAATCTGTGTATTAATCTCCCTGAATATATATTGATATCTGCAAAATGTGTATTAATATTCGTATTCGTTTATTGTTTTATATATATTATCTATTACTCATTAGATGGTGGTTATTGTGGAGTCTGGAATCCACTCTTGACTTCTCGGGTTGTTGAATCGGATCTTCTCAGATGATCTGCAAAACACTCAACACTAAGTTAGTGCACACCGGGGGGGGGGGGGGGGGGGGTTGGATCTCCGGTGGGCACTCCGACGGTCAAGTTAGCTCTCTGAAAGAATGAAAGCAACTTCGAAAGTAAGCTCTAAGCGCGAGTGTGCATGTACCTGTAGTAGGAGTGCCGTTGGGGTATTTATAGAGCAGGAGTCCAACCGTTTGCCAGAGTGTTCGGCCCAGTATGTAGGACGTGGTCCGAAGACTGCGGGGATGTTGCCACGTGTCCCACGCCCGAGCGGATCGGAAGAGTGTGCCTGCACGTCCCTTAGAGAGCGGAGAATGTGTGTTCGTGTCTCTTAGAAAGCGGAGAACGTGCGTTCGTGTTCTGAACCGAACCACACGGCGTTTTTAGACGTGCTGGACAAGAAACTGCCAAAGGGGATCCCTTGGCCGAGTAATGAGACCGAGCATTAAGAGGCCGAGGATCGGTGCGGAACGCGATATCACTGTTCGGGAAGGCCGAGCTGAAATTCGTTCGGAGAGGCCGAGCTCAATACCTCGGCCGTCGGGTCGTTCGGCCCAACACCAGAGAACCCATGTTGGTCAGATTGGGCTATGCCGAGCTCCAGAATACTATTTGGGTGATCATGGGCCGGGGGCCCACTAATGACTATTCCGGCCTACTACAATAGCCCCTCAATCCCTTCACATCGAAGCCGGTCGTGAGAGGGGTTGACCTTCCGTAGGCCGGATCCCAGTGTTCGGTTATCAATATCGAGGCACGACAGTCGCCAATTTCAGGAATCATGACACGTGTCGTGTCATCCGACGGTCAGAAGGCGGAACGTCTTGTCCTCCTGCGCGTGACGCTTCGATTTCCGAGCTTGACCTTTCGTAGGCTTGAACCAACTGTCCGGTCACTGACATCGAGACGTGACAGCCATCATTCCCCCAGATCGTGACACGCGTCGCGTCATCCGACGGTTAGATACGAAACGTCTCGTCTTCCCGCCTCTTCCGCTTCGTCTTCCGCACCAGCCTATAAATAGCGGCTTGATAGAAGAGAGAGAACTTTTTACCATCTTTCCCAAATCTTTCGTCCTTGCCTTCAGAGCTCTCAGTTTCTCCTGCACGATTCTAACACCTTCAAGCCACGCAAGAAGGTATGTTCTCTACAGCCCCTGTCGTATCTTCAAGTCATATGTTGCACGTTAGTTTATTTCAAGTTTCTCAGCATTTCGAGTAGTTTAGAGTAGGTTTCACGTTTTTTCTACATATTTGAGTCTCCGTGATAGAGGCCGAGGTCTGTAGGAGAGGCCGAGGTCCTTATTAGGAACCGTAGAATACCAGTGAGGCCGAGGAACTAGTGCTCGGCCAAACCCCATTTAGACTTAATTGAGTGATCTTGCCTTAGCAACTTTTTTGACACCCGTGCACTGTTTGATAGGATGTCCGAGATCGATGTGGATTCAGCCCGAGCTTCTTCTGCCGACGCCGGGGAGCCCGGCCCAAGCGGCTCATCTGGTCTGCCGAGCGGGGAAGAACAACCTTACACAGCGAGGAACCGCTACACTCGGTTCTTTGACGACCCTGAGAGCTTAGCCGACTTCCGCCAAACCTACGGTATTCCGAATGACGTACACATTAGGTTAGTTGAGCCGGACGAGAGTCCTGTCTCCAATGAGTCCCAAATCGTCCTCCCTCTGATGGCCATTATCGAGGGAGGTGTTAGGTTCCCTTTTCACCCCTTCCTTAGACGAGTGTTGAACCTCCTTCGCCTAACCCCTTCCCAAGTAACTATCAACTTCTACCGAATAGTGATGGGAGCGCTAGAACTGAGGGAGAGGTATAGGCTAGACTTCGAAGCAGAAGACCTCTTCGGTTTATACTTCGTTAGCGAAAATAGAGTCTCCAAAAGGAAATTCCTTGGGAGCCGAGCCGGACAGAGAAAGCTTATTAGAGGGCTGCCGGACTCTGATAAGTACGCAAACGAATTCGTCTGCGTTAGCGGTGAGTTTGAGTATGCGGTCGGAGAATTCAGACTCAACCCAATTCCTAGGGTAGCCGGATACGCAGGTATTACACGTGTGCGAGCTCTTCACTCTTGTTTGTTCTTCTCTGTCTTGCTTCTAAATACTGTTCTCTTTGTGTAGGAAAAGGAGCGGTTCTGAAGCTGAAGGGCCGAGCATCGCGGGAAAGAATCGACCGAGCACTTGCCATCCGGAGAAGACATCGTCACTGTACGGATCTCCTCGGCTACATGGACTCATACAAGTCCAAGTTGAAGGCTCGGGGGGATTCTAGCAGTAGCAGTGAATCCGAAGCCGGGGATAGGGGGTCGTGCAAGCCGGAGAATTCCAACCACTCGCGCATCAGCCCACCACTCGGCATCATCCGAGAACCGAGGGTTGAGAGCACGCCTGATACCGTAGTTGCCATTTCCTCAGGTACGGCAACTTCTGATTCGTCCTCGGGTTATAGCCCGTGTCCGAGTGTAAGTGACGAAGAGCTGAGAGCCTTATTTGCAGAGATCGACCGAGCGGAGGCAGAGCGATCAGATTCCGAGCCGATGCCGCGCAAGGAAAAGGAACCCGCATCTCTGAAGCTAGCAGTCGGCTCTTCCAAAGGGCCGAACAAAGAGGTTGCGGATCAACAAAAACGCAAGGGTACAGAGGGACCCGAGCGAGAGAAGAAGAAACAAAAGGTGGCGGATCCTTGGCCAGCCGAAACGGGTACAAAACAGAGCCGGCCTCTGCGTCCCTCGCCGCTGGCCACAGTTCCTCATGCTGCTGTTGCCGGTGCCGAGGATGCAACGGGTCCTCAACCATTCCGCCCTCAATTGATGCTGGCCGACCGACCACTGTCCGTTGAGGACTCGGTGGACACCACCTGGCACGCCGCCTTCGCTCTGGCCGAGGGCACACTACTGCCGAAGGATGCTGCTAATCTGCCGATTAACATCGAGGCAGCATTCTCCGAGCTAGCAAAGCACACCGTGAAGGTACATTCATTCAATAGTTCTCACTTCATTGCTCTTCTTCCGTGTTCTGATTGTTTTGTGCTTGTGATGCAGTCCTGCCAGCATCTGGTTGCTGTGAAGGCCGGGCTTCTAAGGCACGCCAACCAGACCCGGTCTCTCCGGGCTCTTCACCAGAAAGAGCAGTCGGAGAGTATCCAGATGGGCAATCAGTTAAATGCTGCTCAAGCCGTCATCGCCGAAGCCGAGGAGAAGAACAAAGCGCTGGCGAAGGCCCTGGAGGAGAAGGATGCTGAGATGTCCAAGAGGGTGGACGAGGCCGACTCCAAAGGCTTTGACGACGGCTATGCTGAGGCCGAGGGGAGATACAAGAGAGAAATGGAGAGGATCAACGCCGAGCTTGGCGATCTTCTTCAAAACACTTTCAGGAACGGCTGGCTGTCGGCTCTCAGGGAGGCCCGTGTGCCCGAAGGATCTTCATTGTACCAGGAGATCCCGAAGTACAACAACGAGGCCGGCCCTGACGAGTCTGCTGCCCAGACATTTGCCGAGGCCCAGTCCCCGGCTGATGCAGATGGCGGAAGAGCGGCCGAAGAAGGGGATTCTGTACCCGAAGTTAGGGTAGTTGATCCACCGGCTCCTGAGTGAGCTCAGGCTCTGTAACAGTTGTCTTTTATCTTCTTTAATGTAACTCCGTACTTTTAACACTGTTGGTTTTATGGGAATGATTATTAAGTCTTTTGTGTTTACCAAATATTTTTGGTTGTTTATGCCTTTGTTTGTGAAATGTGAATGCACAGATCGTCGGCCCATGCCGACTTATTTAACTTATGTAGAAGCCCCAACGCTACGCATGTTACCGAACCCCATAGTTCGGATAGTGCCCACACTTAGGTTGGTAGCAATCGTCGGTTGTTGGTATATCAGACTTATGAAATTAAATCACAATAAGGCCGAAGGCCGCACTCGGAAATTTCCGAGGACTAGAAGGCAAAAGCCATGAAAAATGAATACAACCATACATAGGCTAGTTGTAGTTGTCCGGTCTGTAGATCGTACTTCGTACTTATGAAATCGAACCACGATAAGGCCGAAGGCCGCACTCGGAGGTTTCCGAGGATTAGAGGGCAAAAGCCATAAAAAATGAAGGCAACCGTACATAGGCTGGTTGAAGTCGTCCAACCGAAGGCCGTAGTCGGAGGTGTCCGAGGACTAGAAGGCAAAAAGCCATTGAAACAGAGGCAACCATACATAGGCTGGTTGTAACATCGAGCAGATAGAATTGTAAAAACAATTAAAGGCCGTTGGCCGTACATTGAGTCTTCATAACAACCTGTCGTACATCTTTTAAGGAAATAAGATTTAAACTGATTTGAAGGCCAAAGGCCGTACAAAAAGGAACAATAAAAAATGATATAACTGGGAGGCCACAGGCCGTGCTTAAGAGTAAGCTGAAAGTAAGCTAGTGATAATATCTCCTTAAATTGTGAGCATTCCAAGGACGGGGAGCAGGAGTTCCATCCAAGTTTTCCAACTTATAGGAGCCGACCCCGACAATTTTGATCACTCGGTAGGGTCCTTCCCAATTTGGACCGAGCTTATTGGTTCGCTTAGCCCCGACTACTTTTCGGAGGACGAGATCATCCGGTTTAAATGACCTAGGACGCACCCTTGCATTATAACCCTGAGATATTGTTTGCTGATAGGCGGCAATTCGAATCCGAGCGGCTTCTCTTTGTTCTTCGGCCTCATCCAAAGTGGTTAACATTGCTCTGTCGTTCTCCTGTGGATTGAATTCCTTAGTCCGCATCGTTGGGAGGCCGGCCTCAAGTGGGATAACGGCCTCTATTCCAAAAGCCAATGAAAATGGTGTTCGTCCTGTAGATCGGCGTGGTGTAGTTCGGTAGGCCCAAAGGACACTGTAGAGTTCCTCGGCCCATCTTCCCTTGGCCGTCAGCAGCCGTTTTTTAATACCGCCGAGCAAGATTTTATTTGAGGCTTCGGCTTGACCGTTGCATTGAGGATATGAAGGTGTTGAATTGAAGAACCGTATCCGGTGCTCGGCACAAAAGTCGGTAAATACGTCCCCCACAAACTGCGTACCATTATCAGAAATGAAAGCATAAGGAATGCCAAACCGCGTAATGATGTTCCTCCAGACGAACCTTTTGATATCTTTGTCCTCAATTCTGACCAGGGGTTCGGCCTCGATCCATTTAGTGAAGTAGTCGGTAGCCGTAATCAGAAATTTAAAGCCACCGGGTGCCACAGGAAATTTGCCAACTATGTCTAGCCCCCACTGTGCGAACGGCCATGGGCTGGACAAGGGGTTGAGTTGTTCGGCCGGCTGATGTATGAGTGGAGAGAACCTCTGGCATTGGTCACAACTTTTGACCATGAGGTCGGACTCTTTTTTCATGTTAGGCCACCAGTATCCTTGGGTCAGAGCTCGGTGCACAAGTGATCGTCCTCCTGAATGGTATCCGCAGCTGCCGGAATGCAGTTCCTGGAGTATAGCACCAGTTTGGTTCGGGTGCACACACAACAGATAAGGTGCCGAGTACGCCCTCCGGTATAGTTTGCCTCCAGGTCCTAGCCAGAACTGGGCGGCCTTGTGGATGATCTTGTGTGCTTCCCTCCGGTCTTCAGGTAAAGTTTTATCCCGGAGGTAAGATATGATGGGGTCCATCCAACTGGGAATATGAGAAATGCAATTGACCGACTCGCTGACAGCAGGTTTTTCAATGCTCGGTCGCGGGAGGACATCGACGGAGACAGTCCTCTGCCCCCCAGCGTCTATTGCTGATGCGAGTCCGGCTAAAGCATCGGCATGGGCGTTGTGTTCACGGGCGATCTGATCCAATGAAAAACTTGCGAACCGTTGACTGACTTGCTGAACGGCAGTGAGGTAGCGGGACATGCGGTCGTCACGGGCTTCGTATTCACCGGACAATTGGTGAACGACCAACTGCGAGTCACTGTAAGCCTTGATTCGCTCTGCACCGAGATCGCCTGCGAACCAGAGGCCGGCTAATACGGCTTCGTACTCGACCTCATTGTTCGAGGCAAGGAATTCTAGGCGGATGGCCATCTCATGGAGGACTCCTTCTGGTGAGATTAGGACGACCCCGGCTCCTGAACCATGGGTGTTGGAAGAGCCATCTACAAAAATCCTCCAGAAGTCGCCGTGTAGAAGTTGCCAGGGTGGCGACTCAGTAGACTTGCTGTTCGGCATAGTTAGTTCGGTGCCAGGAGTGAACTCGGCAATGAAATCTGCCAGCACCTGTCCTTTGATCGCCGTCCTCGGCTGGTAGTGGATGTCAAAGTTGGCCAACTCCACGGTCCACTTCGAGATTCGGTTAGACAGATCAGCCTTACGGAACAGGCTTTTTAGGGGCTGTGATGTCAAAACCGTGATGGGGTGCGCCTGAAAATAGGGCGCGAGTTTTCGGGAGGCGGAGACTAGCGCCAGAGCTAGTTTCTCTAGAGGTAGGTACCTAGTTTCTGCACTGACCAGAGTCTTGCTGGTGTAGTAAATCGGAAGATGAGTTCGGTCCTCTTCCCGGACAAGGACAGAACTGACCGCATGTGGAGATACGGCCAGATATATGAACAGAGGCTCCTTATCCTTTGGTGTTGAGAGTAAAGGAGCCAAAGATATGTAGGCCTTCAAATCAAGGAGTGCTTGGTCACATTCCGGAGTCCATTCAAAACTCCTTCGGCTGCACTTTTTGAGTAAAGCAAAGAATGGACGGCACTTGTCCGAAGACCGACTGATGAACCTGTTGAGGGCGGCAGCCATCCCTGTTAACTTCTGAATGCCTTTAACGGTGGATGGTGCCGCTAGGTTGTTGATCGCACTGATTTGGTTTGGGTCAGCCTCAATACCCCTTCTGGTGACTAGGTAACCCAAAAATTTCCCAGACACTACCCCAAAAGCGCATTTGTCGGCGTTCAAACGGAGCTTGTGCTCCTTTAGTATGTCGAATACCTCCTGGAGGTGCTGGAGGTGCTCGGCCTCGAACTTACTCTTGACCACCATATCGTCAATGTAGGCCTCCATCGTGTCACCAATCTGTTTACCGAACATTTTGGTGACCATCCATTGGTATGTGGCCCCCGCGTTCTTGAGACCGAAGGGCATGACCCTATAACAATACAATCCGCGGGGACTGATGAAGGCGGTTTTCTCCATGTCGGGGCCGTGCATCGCAATCTGATGGTATCCTCGGTAGGCGTCCATGAAGCTGAACCTAGCATGCCCAGATGTAGCGTTGACGAGGCGGTCGATCCTCGGTACCGGGAAGCAATCCTTGGGGCAAGCATCATTCAAGTTCGTATAGTCGCGCAGACGCGCCACTTGCCATTTTTCTTCTTTACAACGACGGTGTTCGCCAGCCAGGTAGGGTACTGCACTTCCCTGACTGCCCCCGCTTCCAGCAGTCGGTCGACTTCCTCGATGACTGCATCAGTATGGATCGTGGCCGAGCGTCGCGGTTTTTGAATGATGGGTCGGCGAGATCTGTCCACGTTGAGATGGTGACAGATAAAATCTGGATCGATGCCCGGCATCTCATACGGTGTCCATGCGAACACCTCAATGTTCTTCTTGAGGAAGCAGGTCATGGCTTCCCGCTCGGCTGGCGATAGGGTTGATCCTAACAGAAATATTCTGTCAGTATTGAGGTCGTCGGCTGGTACAGTGATCAGGTCTTCAACTGCTTTCTCGGCAGCTGGTGTGCCAACGTCTTCCAAAAGGGGAGCGTCAGGTGCCACTACCCACTGGACCTGTTCGGGGCAGACCTTACTTTTTATTGCCGCTACATAACATTTCTTCGCGGCCAATTGATCGCCCAACACTTCTTCGGGCCCCCATGTCCCATTGAAACGAAGGACCTGATGATAAGTTGAGGCTACGGCCCCAAGCTTGTGTAGCCAGACGCGACCGACGATGGCGTTGTAAGGGCTCGGCACATCAACTACAACGAACTCAACCTCCACAGTCTTTGTACCCATGCGGATGGGAAGCTTAACCTTGCCGAGGGGCCAAACGGGAGCAGAGTTGAACCCTACCAGAGGTACCTCGGTCGGTGTGAGGTCTGAGTCCCGTAAGTGTAGCGCCTTGAAGAGGGAATAGTATATGACCTCGGCCGAACTCCCTTGGTCGACCAGTATTCGGCGAACCAATGAATTGCCGAGGGTGAGAGAGATGACCAAGGCGTCATTGTGTGGTACCTGGAGGCGTTGCAGATCTTGATCAGAGAAGGAGAGGCCGCCCCCAGACTGGCTATCGAGATGCGGGCGTTTACTTCCCGCACTCACGGACATGATCTGTTTCCCGCACGCCGCACGTCGGATCTCGGCCCGGAGGTTCTCCTCGGCGGCCGCATCCACCATTCCATGGATGACGTCGATCACCCGAACTTCCCCGCTGTTCTCCTTTTCGGTTTCTGACTGGGGCCCGGCCTGATTTTTCTCCTCGTTAATGAACTCCTTGAGATGTCCCTGTGACACCAGTCGTTCCAGGAAATCCTTCCATGCTCGGCAGCGTGTGGTCAAGTGACCCTTCTCCCTGTGGTAAGAACAACGGTATGGAGAGTCCGGCGTTTTTCGCTGTTCACCCAACGGCCTTTTCGGCCATTCAAAGTACGGCTCATGCTGTATCTTTTTGAGGATCTCGTACGTTGGGACTTTGAAGACCGTCTTCACCGCAGTAAACTCGAACGGCCGAGGTCCCTTATTTTTCCCTGAGGATACCACGTTCACACTCCGGCGCGAGCCGTGTGGTGTATTTTTGTTCCCATCCCCCTGACGGGGATGGTTTTGTTCGGCCTGACGCCGCTCGCTGCGTGCCTCTTCCAATCGGCAGTGGTTGTCGATCCGGGCCATGAGGTCATCCATATCAGTGGGATTGGATAACATGAGGTCCTCGAACAACCTGCTTCGATGATCCAGCCCGAGTTTGAACGAAGTAACGGCAATAGCAGGATCGCAGCCCGGAATCTCGTTGAAGAGCTCCCAGTACCTAGCAGCGTACTGCCTGAGAGACTCATTTGCCGACTTCCGCAGTGCAAGGAGAGAGTCGACGCCCTTCTTCTGCCTGCTACTGGTGACGAACCGAGCCAGGAAGGCGAGGGATAGGTCCTTGAAAGATGGGATGGACTCCTTCGGCAGCTTATCAAACCAGAGGAGCCCTAGCTCTCCCAGGCTGGAGGGGAACAACTTGCACATCAAGGCGTCGTCCATGCTGTAGAGAGACATCATCTGCCGAAAGTGCACCAGGTGCAGGTAGGCATCTGTCTTAGGATCGTACTTGCTAAACTTTGGGGGATTGAAGTCACGCGGCGGATGCACTCCATCTATCTCTCTGGTAAAGGGAGAAGAGATGAGCTGGTCGTGGATGATATCGCACTGTGAACGTGCTGGCCGAGGACCCTGCTCGGCCCTTCCCCCCCGTCTAGCCACGAGTTGTGGTCTGAGGTCCTGCCCACCGTGATACCGAGGGGAACGCCCTCAATAGTTTGGACGTCTTGATGGGGATTGATCTCTTCGGCCGCCATACCTCCGATCCATTTGAGTCTCATGGGTCGGGGTGTCGTCCGAAGGTGTTGTCGGAGGAGAGTACGATTGGGTGCTACTCACTGGTTGAGCTCCCAACCTTCTGTGAACCGAGACCCTCCGCGCTCCTCGTTCGGCATCCGAACAGTTTTCAGATGGTGCGGTTCGGGTTCGGCCCTGGCCCCGTGTCTAGTTGATCGCGTCGACCTCGGTTTTGGCTCCAAGCCGTTCGAGGGCCGGACGCTTATTCCTTTCTCTTCGCTCCGGAGAGCGTGTCCTGCGGCGCCTTCGTCGCCGAGCCTGCGATGTCTCGCCATTCTGGTTAGGTTTGATGGCAACTTTGAGTTGCGCAATCTCCTCTCTGACCAGGTGAAGCAGCTGGTCTCGTTCCGCCAGTCGAGCCTCCAAGCGCTCGACATACGCTCTGTCCCTCAGGTTAGCAGGGGGAGGGGGTGGAATGGCTGGTAGGACTGAAGGTTCTGTTCCGGTGATCACCATTGTTGATTCTGGTAAAGCTTCACTATGAGGGTTTGAGTATGAGAAGTCAGAAGGATCTCCCACTGTGGTCGCCAAATTGTGGAGTCTGGAATCCACTCTTGACTTCTCAGGTTGTTGAATCGGATCTTCTCAGATGATCTGCAAAACACTCAACACTAAGTTAGTGCACACCGGGGGGGGGGGGGGGATTGGATCTCCGGTGGGCACTCCGACGGTCAAGTTAGCTCTCTGAAAGAATGAAAGCAACTTCAAAAGTAAGCTCTAAGCGTGAGTGTGCATGTACCTGTAGTAGGAGTGTCGTTGGGGTATTTATAGAGCAGGAGTCCAACCGTTTGCCAGAGTGTTCGGCCCAATATGTAGGACGTGGTCCGAAGACTGCGGGGATGTTGCCACGTGTCCCACGCCCGAGCGGATCGGAAGGGTTTGCCTGCACGTCCCTTAGAGAGCGGAGAATGTGTGTTCGTGTTCTGAACCGAACCACACGGCGTTTTTAGACGTGCTGGACAAGAAACTGCCAAAGGGGATCCCTTGGCCGAGTAATGAGACCGAGCATTAAGAGGCCGAGGATTGGTGCGGAACGCGATATCACTATTCGGGAAGGCCGAGCTGAAATTCGTTCGGAGAGGCCGAGCTCAATACCTCGGCCGTCGGGTCGTTCGGCCCAACACCAGAGAACCCATGTTGGTCAGATTGGGCTATGCCGAGCTCCAGAATACTATTCGGGTGATCATGGGCCGGGGGCCCACTAATGACTATTCCGGCCTACTACAGTTATCAAGACCCTTTAATTAAGGCCCCGTTTGATAAATTTCTTCGTAGGTTGGGATTCATAAGGTGATGGAATTAGAATGAGATTCGTAATACTAAGGGATTATTAAAACTAATATTGTATATTTGTTTGTACTCGGGATAGGATTAATAATACATGTTTAGTGTTTGTTTACAAAAGGTGGGAATATGATTAAATTATATGTTTTACGAATTTGCCCTCATTTTGACTTTTTAATTTTTTTTCTTGATCATTCCAAAAGAAATGAAAAATGGACTCCGTGGCCAACAAAATGAAAAATGAAAAATTTCTTAATTTTAATTACATAATTGTTTATTGATATAACACTTACCAAACAAGGTCATTGAGATAACACTTACAAAAACCATTCAAAAATGTACATTCGTCCCTCAAATTTCTTGAAGAAATGAAACAAAAACAAATAATCATGGCTTAGCCTTACATACATGGATATATCAAATGCTTAGCATTAACCAACCTAGGCTAGGTCCGAATTGAACTTATGGTGGATGGGCTTTTGTTGACCCATAACAACAAGAGACTTGGATGACCTTCAACAAGACACAGCCTAAAAATTGTAGAAACAGATACAGCAAGTGCTGCAGAAATAGACGCACCAAGTGCTAGAAAAACAGATACCTATTTGCAGTAACAAAATGACCCAAACAATATGCAGTAACTAAAACTGCAGTAACCTTATATTCAACATCCCAAGTTCATAATATGCAGGGGCCAGTTGGTAAACTCTTCACAGCAGAACAACACAAGCTTGCTAATACCTGGTTCCGGATGGTGTTACTAATACCCCCTAGTGAGGGGCTTGGTTATCCCATGGGCTTACTTATCCTACCCTTCTTGACAAAACAAATATCCACAACCTAAACCCATGGGATTATTTATCTCATCCCAAGTTCTTACCGGTTTATCAAACGAGGCAGTGTCTTGTTTTTTTTCCCTGAGTAAGTAAAATATTATAGATCATATTTGAAATATTTTTATTTTTGAAAATGAGACGACTATACATTTTAAATTTAAATTTAATGAGTCCAGATTGGACTATAGACCGACTAGCGGCTAGCAAATCTCCAGATTGACCAGAGCACTCTTGGCCCAGACATGACCGATCTACCTGTCAAATCGACCAGAGCACTCCTGGCGATGAATACAGAAAATGTGCCAAAAAATAAGAATGTGCATATCAAAATTATAACAGTAATTATATTAAAAAGTATATCATCTGTGATATTAATAGCCTCCTCTCTTTCTCAAGGTCTTTTCATCATGGAAAGCATTAATAACTATCCACTAAGAGATGAATAATGTATAAAAGATATCGATATTAGTAGATTGTGTATTAATATTTATAAATATTCATTGATATCCATAAAATATATATTAATATTCTTATTTCTACGACTTTATGTGTATATCTATCTGAATAACGCCCCCCTCTGAGTTGTCACATCAACATGCGATAAAATATAATATATAAAATGAAATATCAGTAATATTACTTCATATTATTCACCGCCTCGTGAGCGTTGATTAGTAATACACATCATTCATTCCCATCAACATTTTGGGGGTCCCAAAATGATGCCATATATGTGGTGTAAAGAAACATGTGGATAAGATTTGAACTTTTGCTCCTCCTTTTTTTCTATTACGAATCATCATCATTACTCTTTACATTTTCTTGTCTTTTTTTTTTCCTCAAAGAATTGCGTCACCCCACTATTTCCATTTGATAGTAAAGAAATATTCTTTCTCAAAAGGTTTTGAAGAATCCTTGTGTCTTAAGCATCTTTGTTTCCAAATAATTTACTTGTTTTTTTCTAAGGCAAAAGTCTTGTAATTATGTCATTAATGATGCTAGTCGTGTTCTCGGCAGCAGCAGCGCCATCAACGTTGACTTCTACAATTAGACTAACGAAGAATTCTTCAAATGGTCGAATGGTGAAAGTCTTATCTTGCCCCTTTGACTCGTTGGGTTAATTAGATGGCTAAGAAACTAGAGTTCAGACGAATATTATAAAGGCCCGTGAGATGATGACGAATGAATGCATGTTCTTTCTCAAGTTGATCATATGAGTGTTAAGTTTTGGGTTAATTACACTTTTTCCCTTGTACATTAACTGAAATTTCACTTTGAGCCCTCCTTTTTCAATAGTGACTATCATCCCATTGTATTTTTGTTAAATTACAATGTCACCTTAAGATGTTCTACAAAAATTGACATGTGTCGCATAGTACATTGTACACGACATCCTCGTAAGGGCATTGGTAAAAGTGGAGAGACTAAATTGGGATTTTGTAAAAAATATTTGGATGCCAATGACATCAAAAGAAGTCACTTGTGGAGTTGGGTCCACATTCCAATTAGTGGTAGTGGTCGACATACCAAATGGACGTAAAGATGGTACTGCAAATTGGTTTAAAAGTGCGATGAGTTGACTGTCGCAGTTGAAAGTTATAACGACTTGCTCTCGTCTTATACAGTATCGTTCTTTTGGCTATCCAAATTTCATGGACTTTTTTATAGGTCACATATCTCTGCATTGCTACAGAACGAACACGTTTAACTGTAAAGTTCTATTAGGTTATCTTTGGTGCTCTCCTAAGCTTTAAAAAAGCTTGTGCAAGACAAGTTTAATCTATTATATATAACACTAAACCTTTGTATTCATCAAACGATGTGAGACCATTGATCACCCATTTGAAAGTTCATCGAGACTCTCTTTAGGATATCTTGCCTCACAGCTGACACTACAACATGGTTCAAGTGTCACAAAAGTGGAGTGACCAAATAGAGAATTTGGTAGAAATGTAAGATTTCTTAGTGTAATTAATCCTACAAATTTAGATACGTATAGTGTGAGAGAAGTATCAACAATGAAGTAAAGAGGTCAAAGAAAAGGAATCATTTGAGGTGGAAGCAAACATGAACCAAGGGGCAAAGTGATGTGGAATGACTCTCTTTTTCTTTTGTTGCCTTATCATCAAGATATATATGGTGTTTGAAAAGTGCCTTTTTATCTACTTGTCCTTAATGTTATTTTAATGTTGATTTGTTAAAGCTAATCACATATTATAAATTAATTCGCTTTTGTTTTTTTTCACCCCTTTTCTTTTTTGTAATACCACATCATTCAGACATGGCAATTATATAAAGCTACACCTACACATCATTCATACATGGCAAATTTTGACTGCCTATTTTGTTGTTTATATGGTTTCCTTATTAGCAAGTAAGAGCGATTGTGCTTAAGAGTCTGTTTGTTAGGAGTCATACAAATGATCAAATGTTGTCATCCTAGATATAGTCATTTGGATTCGACATATATCTTAAATATGATATTCGAAAAACTATTTTATCTCTTTGAAAAATAATAAAATTATCTCACTTATTTTCCCATCTACATCTTATTCCCTTCTATATTCTCTTTTATTTTATAAAAATATTATTATTAATATCGATAGTATCATTATTAATTATAAAAATATCTTTCACCTGCTCATATCTATAATATTATTATTCCTTAAAAAAAATTCAAATAAACCCCTTATAACTATTCACTCATGTATAATAAATCTCCCCTCTCATTATATCCTTTTGAATTATATCTACCGTATCTTTTTTAAAATTTTGATCGCCAACGAACGGGTCGTTAACTGTTGGTATTAGCAGGAAGAAATTCCGATAGTTAAGTCAGACTTCAAATCAAAAATAAAAAAGTACAACAAGAGTCTTTGTGCTTTTTAGTTAGACCGTATCTTTCTAATATTTTGTGTCATCCATTTTATAATAGGCTTTGACTAAAGTATGCTGTCAAGATCTTTTCAAAATCCTTTCAAGATCCTAGTTGATTTAATCACAACAGTATTTGCGTTAGCTCTATATCCTTTCATGATCTTTTGGAAGTCCTATCAGGTCAAATTTCTATCTGGGTCAAATTACCAACCCAATCTAGTATTCGATCTTGAGTTAAGTTGTAGCCCACTTCTCGGCCTGAATCAATCCTTTCTACCACGAACTTGCCCTTTGTATAGATCAATTTCTCAACTTTGTTTCATCCATTTTATAATTGACTCTGACTTAAGCATGCTATCAAGATCCTCTCAAAGATCTCTGATTGACTCCATTATCGTAATAATGACGTCAACTCTAGATCTTTTCAAGATATTTTATAATTCCTATCTGTTCGGATCTCTATCCAGGCTAATTTACTAATCCAACCCAATATCCAATCTTGAGTTAAGGTCAGTAGGTTCTGTTGAATCTTCAGTCTTGCCAACCCTCTTCTCGGCTCGACTCAAATCTTTTTCTGTCATGAGCCTATCGTTAATGTCGTCGGATAACAAGAACGATTCGTTATTTTGACTTATTACAGTGAATAAATATGCTCTCCGACATAGTTTACACACAACACTCATTGTGAACGCTCTGTTTGGCAACATTCTAGGAAGTTTGGAGGAAAAGGAAAAGAAAAGGGAAGTGAGAAGAAGCTGACAGTTAAAGTGTGTGTAAAGCTTTCTTATCGCTATCTTCATCTCCACAGCACTCAAAAAGAATCAATAAAAAAAAAAGAGAAAAAAAATTCACGAACCAAACAGGGTAGCTGATGAAAGATAAGCAAAGCTAGTTAGAATAGTTTAGATTTCTTCTTCCTTATCTATTCTAGTTGGACATAGCTACTAAAGCCACTTGATGCCTTTTGATTCTGCAGTCATTTTTTTTTCCTTTTTTTTGATAAGGCCATTTTTTCTTATCCTTCTTAATTTAATATTTCTACTAGTGGAGTTAATCGACGAAACACTGACGAACCAGGATCTAGCAAGATGTGATTGGCTTAATTTCTTGACTCTTAATTGGCTCATCATTGGGTCTCTCAGCACTTTATCACTTAGCACATGACCGTCCGAATTGAGACATTTGACAATATATGACACTCGATCATCCGGACAACAGGTCACTTGTGATATCCCAATCAGGCTGTAGTGTCAACTGTGAGGTCATCGTCCTACAAATGGTGTCTCAGTAGACATCCAGATGGGTGGTCAAGAGTCTCACATCAGTTGGTGGATGTAAGTTCAGTTGTATTTATAATAGACCATAAACCTACCTTGTACAAGGACTTTAAAGCCGTGAGAACGCCAACACCAAATAAAACTTCATAGTTAAACGTGCTCATTCTGAAACAATCCATAGATGGTTGACCTACTCAAAAATTCATCGGGTTTTAACGGTCAAAACGGACAATATTGTAAAAAACGGGAGCAGATCATTACATCATTCGACAAAAAAGAACCAATCACGAAATTTACTTGGCAAAATCTTGCAAATGAAGCTTAAGGGTGTTCTAAATCCTAAAGACGAAAACCTCAGTAAATGACTCACCCCTCACCAAAAAGGATTGAAAAAACAATTGTGCTGCCTTTCGTAATATATTCCACCATTCATCCTATAAAAGAGACTATTAAATCAAAGTCAAAATACATTCTCAACTTACTAATCACTGACTTACATATAGTCTCAAGAAATATAAGCAAGGCAAGGTCGAATAGTATTTTCTTGTTCCCTACCTAGAGAAGGCACTAGTTAGCAAGACCCTTGTTAATTTTTATAGTGGTTCTGAGAAAAAAAAATCTCCTCTCTCCAATATTTCCTAGGAAAATAATATGGATTTTCTTCTTGCTAATCTCATAAACTATTCAAACAAAATAGTCTTAAAAATAATTAATTAAAACTTATCGCTACTAGCCAAAATTATATGGCATCATCGTCAATACAAGAAAAGAATAATAAAAAAATTCACAACGAAAGAGCTGTCTGGTGATCCCTAGGTCGCAGCACGTCACTCATTGTAATGTTGTCGCCTTTTCTAACACCGACCGACACTGCACCAGCAGAGGTATCTATGTAATGTCTGTAGCATGTGCTAACACCATATAACGGCCTGAAAGCAAGCTTCTGCTTCAGCCATCTCGGCCGAGAAAGTGAAAGCTTATGCAATTGTCATGTTCCACAGCATTTCCAGCCCGACAAGAGACTTTATCCCGAAGGACCCAAACCCAAAAACTTTAACATAGAGAGAGAGAGAGAGAGAGAGAGAGAGAGAGAACTGGAAAGGACTAACCAATACTTGTAGTCATAACAGATGAACTAAGTTCTTGAATACGCACAAGCGTGAACGACAATGCTGTTCCGGCGAAAAGACTCAGAAAATGAATAACATTCAGAGATTGAATTGTCTTCAGTAAATCTAACTAGATAAACTACTTAACTAACATTTCTGATTAAGGAACGCCAAATGACAAGAAAATTGGCAGCAAAACATTTTAAAGTTAACATTCGATACCATAACTCGATATATGAAAGAAATAATTGACAGCATTGAATCCGCAATGGACTGGTTTGGAAGTCAAAACCAAGAACTAGCCTCTCCTACGTGAATGCTCCCAATGGATTCCAAAACAACCGAGCAAAAGGGATCGCGGTGGAGTAAATTTGTGCTATCTTTTTACAGCTAACATTAGAAATTAATTCGCTAATGACTCGTAATCAAGCCTAAGGAAGTAAGACAATCCTGGACTGGTAAAAAGAATCCATCTCCGTTTCTATTTCCTTTTTCTGCCCCCAGCTCCAAGGGAGAAGCCACTCTGCCATAACTATAAGGAGCAATAGTCTTGTCCATGTGCGAGAGGTGCCCCTTGAGTTCATTTGCTTTTGGGTTAATATGGTATCAATGGCAATAGCTGTTTTTCCAGTTTGTCAGTCTGTGAACGACCTATAGGAACGAGGCTATCCAATGCTTTTAACCATGTTATAATGGACTTGTGCAGAGACTTACAGTAACCGCTTAGACCACTAATTAGCAGACGACATGAGCGTCAGATTTTAAGAATATAAATAATCATTTGATACTGGAGAACGAGCTCTATGCAGAACTTGAAATAAGAATTGAACCTATATCAGCAAAACTACAATCATTTCGATTCAGTCACTAAATGAGAACTCAAATTAATCACGATTCAGAACCAACTCAACGATTCCCACACCTGTATTGGCAACCAATACAATCCATCACGGTCCGAATGCATTGTAAGTATCTAAACAAACGAATTGTAGTTCCACGTACTCAAATTTAAGTGAACATGAATCATTATAGTAATCTAATCTAAATTACTTCCAAAGAAAAGTATCTGTTTGCATAAATTCTTTTCCATAGGTACTTTGTTATTCAACTCTGCATTGCGTAAAGTTCACGTCCAGGCATTACAAAGTCTACAAGCATGTAAAAACCCAATAATCCCATGAGTCTAGACCGGTTGAGTGTCAGTTATACACCATGGAGATTATTTAGTGGAAGACAAGTGCAAGGAAAGTAGGTCATGTGGCGAAGAAAATACAACTCTATGCTATTCCTGCGCAATAAAACATCTAGCACGATGGCCATCGATAAAGGAGAAACCATCAAGCCGTGCAAGAGGACATTCGTTATCACATACCAAGTTGAAGCATGGGAACCCCTACGATACAGGTTTGAGAGACCCTAAACAAACTAAGGGCAAGTTTGAGAAGGGTTGCATGTTTAGACACTAAAAGGACTAAGAGTATATATTGTGTGCATATATACTCTTAAATGTATATATGCACACAATATACTCATCTTTTGACTTCTCAGCCGCTCCCCTCTACGTGCAAAGCCGTGTGCAAGCGGAATTGACTCTTCTTTTCTAACAAAGAAAATGCTAAGAAGAAAGATGAAGAGAAATTAAACTCATGACTACTTTGATACTAAGGTTGCGGACCACACCTCTGCGACCAACTTGGGAAATCCTGCTAGATCCATCAAACAGAATTTGCACGATTTCCGAGTTATGTTGCACAAAACCTCAGAGAAAAATCAATTAAGTTTATGTTTACATTGATAGTTAATCAAACAATGTGCAGCTTAATTACCACACTGATTTTCAAATTATGCCAAACTTCAAACATAAGAAGCACAGACACGAGGGAAAGCCACTTGTATAATGTATTTAGATCCCCTACACTGCCGGGTAGAACTATGCATGGGTGACGTCAGCTATCTTATGGACAATCTTCGAGGAAATCTAACACCAGGAATACTAGTTACTGGATACCCGCCACTTTTCACCAGCTAGAGAGGCCCTCGTTCACAGGGGGTCCAAAAGACTAGGCACAGGAACTTCAACGAGTTATATGAATTGGAAGAACATACACGGGCGAGGTAAAGAAGAGGAGGAACGTCATAGATATGTGATACTCGTGAGCAAGGCAGGATATTGAATTTATTTGCCAAAGCAAAACGTATTTCATATTCATGGTCTGGCTCTACATTGAAACAAGCAGATTTCAAGAAAACTGATAATGGGCCGTAAATGCACAACCCATTTAAAGATCTAAGCAGCAATAAACCATCAGGTCTGTCTCTACATCGAAACGAGAACATTTAAGGAAAACTGATAACAGGCCGTAAATGCACAACTTGATTTAAAGATCTAAGCAGAAATAAACCATCAGGTCAGCTAAACTTGATTACATAAACACTTGAAGAAAATCTACAAAAGATCCAAGAAGCATTAAACCATCAGGTGACATAAACTTGGTTATATAAACACTTGAAGAAATTTACTGAATGCAATATCAGTCCCAGTTCATCATATCAAAATGAAGCAAAAAACCCTAGATCAGTAACCGAACAACTGCTATATATGTAACCACTTGAAGAAAATCTACAAGAGATCCAAGCAGCATTAAACCATCAGGTCACATAAGCTTGATTATATAAACACTTGAAGAAAATTTACTGAATGCAATATCAGCCCCAGTTCATCATATCAAAATGAAGCAAAAAAACCTTAGATCAGTAACCGAACCATCACTATCTATGTATAACCAACTGGGAAAATAGGCTTCACTAGCAGTGGATGGCTGTCAAATTGAACTACATGTATAACCCACCAAAAGAACTGAAATTGAAATAGCAGATGAAGGTATCAAAAGGCCGAGAAAAAGAGATTTATACCACCACTCTTTTTCAGATTGTCAAGCTACTGTTGCGTTAGGGCATTCTCTAGCATAGTGCCCTTGTTCCCCACAGTTATAGCAGTCTCTTCCACCGCCACCGCCGCTGTTTCCAAACCTCCCAAAGCCACTACCGCCGCCGCTGAACTCACGTCCACTAGGGCACTCCCTAGCCATGTGTCCTTGCCCCCCACAATTATAACACGAGCCACCACCGCCACCGCCACCACGAACGATGAAACCACCGCGGCCACCGCGATTGCAGTCTCTTGCCATGTGTCCATAATCGCCGCAGTTATAACAACCTCCGTCACCTCCACCACCACTAGCAAAACCTCCAGTGCCGCGATTGCAGTCTCTCGCCATGTGTCCATACTCACCGCAGTTATAACAACCCCCGTCACCTCCACCTCCACCTCCGCCGACTCCCCTCGACTGGCGGCGGCAATCCCTGGCCATGTGCCCACTCTCCCCACAGTTATAACATCCACCCCCGCCGGCCCCACCACCATACGCATTGCCTCCATCGTTCCTATCACGGCCTCTTGATCCGCCATTAAACCCGTGGCCCCCAACTCTGCCACCTCTTCCGCCGCCGTTAACGCTCTTATCGACGGAAGATCCCCCGGGCCCAGTGACGTCAATGGCCTTGGTGCGTTCTTTCTCCAAGGCGATGTGGAACTCGACGACCTGGCCTTCGTGTAGGGTCCGAAAGCCGTCAGCTTTGATAGACGATTGATGGACGAATAGATCTTCGCCGCCGTCGTCAGGGGTGATGAAGCCGTACCCTTTGTGGTCATGGAACCACCTCACTGTTCCTTTCGATCTGGGTATCTCTTCTTCCGCCATTGATCTACTGGTTGTATCTACCCTCCTCCCCTTGTGCTGAAAGAGGACCTCCCAACCCTACAACAATGGCATACCCTTGGCCCTAATAGGATTGGATTTTCTAAATTTTTTTTAGAGATGAGATTGAATTTAGAGATAAAAATTAGAAAATCGAAGGCTAGTTCATTTATTTTTTATATAATTTCATTTATTAATAAATATAATTCTTTGGCCTAATAAGATTGGATTTTTGAATTTTTTTAGAGATTGGATCTACTTTCAAGGAAAAATAAGAAAAATAAAGATCGAATTCACGTACTTTTGATATAATTTTTAGCTCGATCCCGTCTTGTTTATTAATACATATAATAATCTCTTGACCCTAATAAGATTGGATTTTCAAATTTTTTTAGAGATTAGATCGAATTTCAAAATAAAAATAAGAAAATCGAAGATCAGATCAAAGGCTGACTAACATACTTCTAATATAAATTTCGATTTGACTCCCGTCTCATTTATCTACACATACAAAATATATGTTATTTATAATTTTTCTCCTTATAATTATTAAATGCTATATATTTTGTATTTTTTGTCATTGAAATAAAAGAAAAGTTAAAAGAAATTGTCATGAATTTTTTTTGGATTGGGCGTGAATCCTCGATCATCGTTAGAGACATAAATAAAGGATAAAAGTAATTTTTAGTTCAAAGAACAAGACGGGGGTCGATTGACAAATACTTAATTTAAGACCCTAGTTCATGACCTATTAGAAGTAAAATATGCTTTGGATCGTCGCCAACAGAAAAGATTACGACCTGTCCGATAATGACTAAGTGATATTGCTTCGTCGACTTGATTTCAAAAAAATATCATATGAAATAATTAGTTGAAGGGGTGCGATAAGTAAACTCATGGACTTACTTTTATGAGGATCATGCCTTTAATTTAGCTTATTAATCCCAACTAAAGTTGACTTAGTGAGATAAATAATATTCACACCCCTCCTTTCATTCTCACACACAGTATTATCAGCGATACTTGTCAAGAAAGAAAGAGAATGAGGCTTTGTTTAAAGGTTTTTTTTGCTCGCCCTTTCATGGGTTAGTAGAAACCAAAGATCAACCTGCTTTCTTACCGGATGTGCCGCTAAGTAATATTCTCATAAAACGTTAGTTACGCCGATCACTCTCTCTTCCTCCCAAAAAGGAAAGAGGCTTTGTTTTGGGTTTTTTTTTTTGCTCATGCCTTGATGGGTTAGTAAAAACCAAAGAACGACCTGATGTGAGTGGAATTCTTATATGGTTATGCTCAAGAAACGCCCTATTTTGAGACCTTATTCTGAAAAAAACAAAAAGAAAAGAGAATGATGAGACCTTATTTTGAGGGGTTTTTTGGCTCATGCCTTGATAGGGTAGTAGAAACCAAATAGTGACCTGGTTCGTTAATAGATTTGTCGCATGAGTGGAATCGTTATGCCCAAGAATGGTAGTTACACCGATCACCCTCTCTTCCTCTCAATAAAGAAAAGAGAATGCGGTTTTTTTGCTCTTGGCTTGATGGGGTGGTAAAAACCAAAGAGCGACTTAGTTCCTCGCCGGATTTGCCGCGTGGGTAGAATCCTTACATGGTTATGTCCGAGAAAGGTAGCTACGCTGATAACCCACTCTTCACCCTTTTTACTAACCATAAAAGAACTTCATGCATGGTGTGCAAGGTAAATTAATGTCCTAGAGGGTGAATCAAAGAATGAAAGGTTAAGGTTGGAAATAAATTTCAGACAACAAAGCCTTGATTTTATGCATATCCTTATACACAAAAGCATATCTATAACCACATGTATGTATGTATGTGTGTGTATGCATGCATGTATTATGAAACCAAGTTGGTACCGAATTTGGGCAGTTAACTAGGCAAGACCCAACAACAAAGGGAGCCCAATGGGCTAGACAGAAACCTAAAATGGTCCTTGCGTTGTCTAGTGCAACTACCCCCTTGGTGGGCGCGTGCCACGTGGACTAGGCCTACTCGGTGCCAAACTCAATGATCCGGTTGGCGTGACTACACCCGTTTCTACTTTTCCTCTAGGCGGCTTTGCCTTGACACGTATATCAGGTGCGTCATGCATGATGTTAGAGGTAGTGAGAGTTATTGCTGACGTCATGGGGATCGTGCTCCGTAAATGCTAGTTTATAGCACAAGTTAGGTCCAACTATATAGGATAATTAGAGACGAAAAGTACAACACACGCTCTTTCTCTATCAAAAGGTACTTTTAGATTATCTCTTCTCGCTTCACTGAGTGACTTAAGCATCAAAGTGCTTTTCGGATGACACGACTGGACGATACTAACTATTTCTTACTTTTATAGTTTTAGAGAAATTCAGAGAAGCTTTCGAACCAAGTACGAGTCAGTCGACCGGTTAAAGAACTCCACATACCCCAACCCTAGAAGAAACTCTTAAGGCCCCGATTGGATGAGGGGAAAGCCCCCCTCCAAAAATTATCACCCCTTATTAGGGGTGGGTCCCACCATTTGCCATGGTTTGGAAACAAAAAATGTCCCCCTCCAAAAATTATCCCCCCCTCTTCTCCCCTATTACCCCCTCTTCTCCCCTATTACCCCCTCTTATATTTCACCCCCTCCCAAAATTATATTTTTCTCTTTTTTTTTGTTAACTAAATTTTTCTCTTTATATCTTTTTTATTGTTAACTAAATTTACGCGAGCTAAATTATATATTTTTTCTTTTTAACTAAATTTTTTATTGTTGATTTATATTTTGTTGTTATTTTTTTCTTTTTTTTGTTAATTGGTAAAACAAAGTTAAAAAACCCTTAAATTATTCAAAAATAGTCATTTGAGAGGCTGATTGGATAAGGGATTATAGGTCCCATTTGGGCTATAGTTTTTATTTATTTGTTATTTTTGTCTTTATTTATTTATTTATTTTTTGCTATAGTTTATTAGTCCCCATTTGGATTATAGGCCCTATTTGGATTATTTTTGGCTATAGTTTATTAGTCCGTCTTGATGAAAGGAATCTAATGAGTATAAAGGGTCCATTTGGGCTGTGGTTATTATTGGATTATTCACTGTTTAGTTTTTTGTCCTTATTTGAATTTTTTTTTTAATTTTTTATTTTTCATCAATTTTTTTATGATTATTGGTTCGTCTCGACAAGAGCTTTCAGAAAAGTTCTTAATCATCGGCTACATTTGAAAAAAGTTCAGAAAAGACAAAAAATAAGCAAAAAAAAGTGCTTATTTTGACTTATTTTCGTCTTTAGTGACTTTTTTTTAACTTTTGGACATAATTTTATACTTTTTAGATTCCTTTCGTCGATACGAACCAATAATCCACGAAAAAATGACATAAAAATAACAAATACAAAAAAATTTTGAATAAAGACAAAAAATAAGTCAAATGAAAACAAGAAGCCAAATGGAGCAAAAATTATGTTCAAAAGTTAAAAAAGTCACTAAAGACGACGAATAAGTACAAAAAATTCTATTTTTTGATTTATTTTTGTCTTTTCTGAAGTTTTTTCAAATTTAGCCGATAATTGATAACTTTTCTGAAAGCTCATGTCGAGATGAATCAACAAATCAACAAAAATTGATGAAAAACAAAAAATTACAAAAAAATTTCAAATAAGGACGAAAAAAGGGGGATAAGTTATTGAGGGGATAAGATAAGAGGGGTATTATTTTTAAAGGGTTGGCCCACATTGATGTGATATTTATAGAGGGGGTAATAAAAAGTAGATAGTTTGGATGAAGTATTAAAAAAAGGGGATAAAATAGTACTTAATTTGAATGGAGCATAAAATAGGGGATAAGGTTATTTTGTATTTGTAATGAGGAATAAGGGGTATTATCCAAGAATAATACCTCATCCCCTCTTTTTCCCTCCCCTCCAGGATAATTTTTGGGCACCTCCCACCCTACCCAAAAATTATCCCCCTTTATCCCTCTCCGGGAGATTATTTTTGGAGGGGTGAAAAATTATCCCCCTGCATTTTTTGCTCCCAAACCATGCTAAACATGTCACGTCTATCCTTTTACCCCCTCCAAAAATTATCCCCCTTCTTTTTTTTCCCATCCAAACGAGCAACAGTTTTTTTCCTTATCCCCCCCTCTTATCCCCCTTTATCCCCCTTTATCCCCTATTTAAACCCCCATCCAAACCATCTATTTTTTTATCCTCCCTCTATAAACATCACATCAAAGTGGGCCCTCCCTCTAAAACTAATACCCCCTCTTATCTTATACCCCCTCCAAAAATTATCCCCCTGAAAATATACCCTCATCCAATCGGGCCCTAAAGGGGAAACAAAAATGCTGTTTCCTTCCTCTTTAGTTCACATGAAGGTAATACTATCTGAAACAAATGCCAATGTGACAATCCATCCAAACATGGTGCAATTGGCTTCCCTATACTTTTGATACTTACCCTCAAAAATTTTAAAACAAAATTCACAGAGGCAATAATAATACAGGTGATGTATAAGGTAAAGAAGAAGAAGAAGAAGAAGAAGAAGAAGAAGAAGAAGAAGAAGAAGAAGAAGCAGTTACAGAAAAGGTTACCTATCTACACAATGTGGAGGTAATAAAATAAGCTGCCTCTGATCAAGAACTTGAATATTTTGTGCAAGAAATCAAGCACTAGTAGACTTCCACATTCCATTGCCCTGCCTTCTTCAACTGTTTCTTGTAGTCGGTCCAATCGATTCCTGAAAATTAAAGGACAAAAAGGAGTTGGAACCACGTTTTTCAAACTAATTTCATCGGTATCAACATTTTTTTCATCTTAGCCACTTCCGGCTTGCTTCGCACAGGCTACATTTCAACTAATTTTCCAATTTCCTATATCTCTTCTAAACATATAGATGCCATTAAATTGACAAAATGGTCTTCAGTTTGGACAAAAAACAAATATTTGGTGCGCCGTATGTTTTCAAAACACATCGATGAAAAACAACACAACATATTGGAAGTCAGTTTTCCGGATCAATACATCGTACGATTTAATGGGATCTTGATCTAGATTTGGTCGTTCAAAGAATTTGGGACCTAACGAATTGATGTTCGGTTTGGCACATGAATGGGAGCGGAGGATTCCTCGTCTCTCCCTTTCTGGTAAATGGTTGAAATCACAAGCAAGTTATTAAATGAATGGGGGCCCCGAAAGCACATGCACAATAACTAGTATTTCAAAAATAGGTCCGGTCCAAAAAGAGAACTCTCAACAAAACAAAGTTGTACCTAATCAAGATCAGTAGGAAGAGGAGTTAGCTATGAATCTATTGAAAAAATGCATGCCACGATGTTCTATATGGAAGGGCAGTTTTCTTGATACATTTTTGTTGAGAAAGTTATTTTCCTATTCATCAACTCCGGATGATTTTGAAGGCCTCCGGAGGACTGGTAGAAGGGGATGGCCCGAGTGGTGGGGAAGAGAGGAGACAATACAACTTTGTTTAAAAGGCTTTGAAAAGATAAACTCTACTCTTGACATGGATTATATATCCAAAAAGGTTCACTCTTGGCCATCCACACACTGCCTAGCATAGGCGTGGTTATCTGAAGTGTATTTTCTCTTTTGTTTGGTTTAGAATTGTTACCGCACTTTGGTAAACAAAAAACAACATAGTCGAATGTGATTTTTCCTTTTGAATCCTCTGCAAAACAAAGACAGGAAACAAGTAACAAAAGTGTAGCCAAATAGAGCAAAACCATTTTCTTACCATCTTTTGCAGCCAAAGAAACCATTATGTCATCAATACCCTTTTCCATGCCTTTTAGCCCACACATGTAGATGAATGTATTATCCTTCTTAAGCAACTCCCAAAGCTCCTCTGCATATTGAGCCATTCTGGTTTGGATGTACATCTTTTCACCTTTCTCGTTAGTTTGCTCTCTGCTCACCGCGAAGTCAAGTCTGAAGTTTTCCGGGGCCTTTTCCTTCATCTTCTCGAATTCCTAACACACCCAAAACACAACAAATTGTATTGTCTCGTAACTTTTTGCATGCCAACTCGACTTGATCTTCGGAAACTTTGGAAAGAAAAATTATCTTACCTCCTTATAGAGTAGCGAGCTACTTGTAGGGACGCCCAAGAACAGCCAAGCCAAACCATTGAACTGCACAACAGCAAATCACCCATAAAATAGGGATTTCTAAGCTATCCGTAAAACTATTTGTTTACATAGTTTCACTAGGTGGAAACATAGAGGGATGCAAGTTTAAAATAAGTTTGTAGTGGTTTTCATAATTCCAAATGGATTTGGATTCAAGCCTCAAAACCTTCACACCTTCACCTCATTGTTTAAGGTTTTTGGTTTAGGGAGCATGCAAGTGTTAAAACGAGGTCAATGTTATCTAAGAAGTTATACGTACTATTGGATTTGAAACAATGACTCATGTCGCATGAAAGCAGGAAACCTGCCTCATAGGTTATAGGCAAAGTGAACTATGAAAAATCGATCATAGTTACCTTACCCTTTTAAACTAGACAACATGGGATACGTGGAAGAAAACAAATCCTATTCCCGGGAAAGACTATATTATGCAAGTTTAAGAATCCTCTGATGGAAAGGATTCGAATGATCAAAAGAAAGAGACTCTCATTGCTTTCGGGGGGTCAGCTACAGGCTAGGGAACACAACAGAAAGAGAAGTAGATGGAGACAAAAGAGCTTATTTCCAGTGGTTTGGTTGATGGCAATCGGAGGAAAGACTTGGATTGGTTCTCGGCTAGATCCGGTGGCGTATTTGAAGATGGAGCTTGAGACGCAAAAGATAGCTCGTACTTGACCAAAATGAGATTTCATGGACTATTTACCTTGTAATCATCGTGCTTCTCGAAGAACATTTTCCACAAGAATGCGCGGAAAGGAGCAATTCCAGTTCCAGTTGCAAGCTGCAAAAAACAGCAAATTGTAACACTTACTCCCAACAATACCAGCAAATTAAAACTCCCCATTGAAGCAACTGAAAAATTTAAGTTTTAGTAATTGGTAAGAAGGTAAGCTGGGGCAAAGGAACTAGTCATTCGTAATCCCATTCGATTGATTATGAATAATAACTATTTGGACAAATTGGCAACAAGATTAGACACTACTTGCTTGGACAGATTATACCAATTGCTATGGTTCCGTAAAACAGAAGACAAATGCTGTTTAGTGAGCATACCATTACGACGGTGGCATTGGGATCCTTCGGCATAAGCATTTCTTTTCCAACAGGTCCTGTAATCTTCGCTTCGGATCCAGGTTTTAAGTCACCTGAGACACGGAACAAATCAGGGTGCACAACACATCAACTGAAACATTTTTCCTAGTTGAAACATGCTTGTTTGCCTCAGAAATTTTGATAAAACATGAGGCTATACTAATTTCCAGAGAGTGCTGCATTCTTACACAAGAAGTTTGAGCAAACTCCTTTTACTAATTCCCCCTTGTCATTGGTATACACAAGCCTTTTCACACATAGGGAGACCTGTATGAAAGCAACTAGAAATCGCAACTCAATACTTTAAACAAAACGAAAAGAAATAAATAAAAGAGATGAATTTGGAAGTCTTGAAGAAGTAGAAGAAACAACGGTAGCCATGATAGGTTTCCTCAGCGTATTTAAGGACCCCAACCCCCCTCATCAAGTGGAAAAACAAGAGTTTTTGCTTTTTCTATACATCCAAACTGTATACTAGTATTAGCCTAAGAAAACTTCTTGTTGAAAGTCTTGAAGAAGTATAAGAAGAAACAACATTAGCCATGATAGATTCCCTCTGCGCAGTTAAGGACCCGAGACCCCCTTCATCAAGTGGAAAAACAAGAGCTTTCGCTTTTAGTGCGCTCTACTTCTTATTTATTTGATTAAAACCCCACCTCACTCCAACATCATGAAACCGGATAGCAAATCCTTCTGATCTTCATATTTAAATGAATCGTTGAGATGAATGTCAGTAAAATCGACTTCTATATGCAAAATGTGGCAAATAAAGATTCCTAAACGTACTAGGCTGTAAGAAACATAAGTCTTTGTAACAAGCTTACAGTTTTGGAATCTCCAAAGTCACCGATAGCACTGCTAGCAATTGAGTATAACCTAAGCTTGTGAGGCTTCCCATTTTTGTCAATACCATCTGGAATTACACCAATGGATTGTCCTTCTCTGTAGGGAATCTCTCCTAATCAACACAGTAAATTCATCATCCCAAAAGCATTAGAACTTAAGTGTAGTATTATCCAATCAGTTCAAAAAAGTCATAGTTATACAGAAAGAGATTAATATACAATGGGAAAAAGATTTACGTGGAAAAGCAATGTTTGATTGGTCAGATAACAGATGAGAGTAATATAGATCCACAGGGTATAAAGGAATGTGGAATTGGTTGTCTAACGGATATGTAGTCACTCAACCAACTGTTGCATTCAAACGGTGGAAATGCGGTCTCGTGGATTAGTAGTCCAATCCCATCTAATCTGATGAATCAAACAGGCCCAAAAGCCATCCAGTATGTCATGGCGTTCGGGGATGTTGTAGTGCAACAAGTGACCTAGTTTTGTCTCTATTTAAAGTTGTTTAGAGCTTAATTACGTTTATATTAATTTGAAAAGTCTCTAAACAGCTTTAAATGTAGACAAAACAATGTTCTTTTGCGGCAGTACGGCACTGTAGTGCATGGTCATGGGTATTTTAGTCCGAAATGAACAATCAAAATTCCAAACAGAACTCCTATTGATGAAACATTTACAAACCTTTTACAAAATTAAAGGCCATATGCATAAAGATTTGAATATACCATTTTTTTCAATCTAAAGAGAGAATTGCGGGGAAAGAATTAATGGACATATATACCCTCAGTGCTGAAGACCATGTGCCATGTTTCTCCAGGAGCATCATCACCAGTGATCTTGGTATTAAGAAGGCATCTGCCAATGTAGGGATCCTTTGGCCTGAATTTGTTCACTACCACACCTTCCTCCATTTTCTTGGAAACTTTCTCAACCTTTGCAGGAGCCTCAGTTGTGACCTGGGCTCTAATAATGGAAACTTTCCCACCTGCAAATACATTTCTGTAGGGCGAAGGAACCTGCATGCATGCCAAAAGAAGAACCAATGTCTTAAGTGTCATGAATATGCAGAAGCAATGCATGCATCCAGAGAATATGAAATCAAGGCATCCTACCCTTAGCCTGCTTCCATAGTGCACTTGGATAGACTTTTCATGGACCCTTTCTCTCTACGGAATAGCTATCACTTTGGACCTGGGGAGTACGTCACTAACGCGTAAAACACGCATTAAAAGGACATCAATGGGTTATAGCATTTCCTTTGGTCAATCTATCTGGTTCACCCAAGAAATCAAAATCCCGAGGGCAGACCAATATCAGTCAGTGCCTAAAATAAGGGGGAGGGGCTAGCGGTTTTAGGGCCTTTTTGGTTAAGGGCTGCTCGCCTTTAGAATAGAAGGAAGTGGCATAGTGGACTTTTGGACTCACCGATGCCCCTACAAATCTTAAGCTTTTGGATGGATAAAAAGGACTATTAACAACTGAAATAGCACTTTAGAAACTTCCTTGAATTTTTCTCAATTTAAGGTCGATAAAGCAGAAATAAAGACTTCCCTATTAAGAGTCCACCCACATTAGGATCTGCAGCTCACTAAAAACAAAAGCCACCACTTAAGGATATAGATTGAAAAGGTTTTTTTATTTCTTATTGTATTTATACGTACATAAGGATCTGCATCTCACTAAAAAAACAAAAGCCTATGTCGGCTAATGCAGCAAAAGTAACCGGGACACATTAGGTAATTTAAAAGAAATTGAAAGCACAATAACAAGAACGTCGGATGTACATGGTTCACCCAATGTGAAATACATCCACAATTGTTGGTTCGCTAAAGTTGTGTTGGATCAAGAACCAATGTCTTCTTAAGTGTCATGAATATGCAGAAGAAACGCAGCATCCAGGGAATATGAATCCTTAAAGAAATCGAAAGCACGATCACAAGAACGTCGGATTTACATGGTTCATCTAATATTTCTTTTATAATTCAGAGTGTCAGGCCAAACATACGTACACTTCGACGAGTCTTTAGGGACCAATTCTACCATGCACGAGTGAGTTCCAATTAAAGCCACATCAAAGCCCTGTATGGTTCATCCAATGTGAACTACATCCACAGTTGATTGGTTTGTTAAAGTTGTGTATGGATCATGAATTTGTGTTCAGATTTTACTAGGGGAAGGAAAATGATAAAGAAATAAATTAGCTTCTTTTTACTCAATTAGTGTCTGGTTTTTTTGCACTGCCCTTTTCATTTCACTCGTTAAACCATCCCTCCATCTACCCATGATCCCAAAATAGCCTAGGAAAAAAAACAAGAAATTTATATGGAACAATTGTACCTTGTTGAATTTGAGTCTCTCTGGGGAGAAGACTGAAATTGAGGTTCTGGTTGGAAGGGCATTGGACTTGGAGGAGGGGAGGGAGACTGCAGCACTAACTGCAGCAGCCATTTTTGTTTTGTGATGAGAGAGAGAGAAGAGAAGAGAGAGAGAGGGGTTATCACGTATGGATCAGATGTAGTGAACAAGAAAATAGAAATTTCTGGGTGGAAATTGGATTTTGGATTGGGTGGAGGATATTGGAAGGCCAAGGCAGTGGCAGGTGTGAGGATAAGGAAACGTTTCTTAAGTGTGTGACTTCTTGCCATTTGCTAAGTGCTATTCCTATTACAACATTTGACATATTTTGATTTTTATTCACTATAAACCAAAGACACAATAAGCATAATACACCAACGGTAGATAGGACTGAACTTTTTTTTGGAGTCTCTTAAAATAAGGGCTTTGTCGGCTTAAATACAAGAGAACAGTATTTTGTAGAGTTAGAGAGTGTTAGAGACAAAATTATCTATTTTGAAACATGAATTAAAGTAGAGATCTTTTAGCCCCTTATTGCCATGGAGGAAAAAAGGATTAAACTTGTGGTAAACATAACTGGTCTAATAAAATAGAATGAAAATGTTAATCATGAAGGCTTTCGGATGTGTAAAAAAATCAAAAGTCAAGCAGTGTAAAATCACGTTGTCGACATCTCTTGTTCGTCTGTGAATAAATGATGGCTCTTTGTTGAACACAAACTTTATATAACTTGGATTCAGTGGAGAAATCCAACAAAAACGATTAACTTCTGTTGTAAAAACTGAATCAAAATAGACGACAAGAGAAGTCCTACTTGAATATCACTTTCTTCCGAAGTTATTAAAGCAAGAAAAATAGAAAGGTAGATACACAGAGTTTAGCCGAAAACACTTGGGTAAAACGCACTGGATAGTTAGACTAAAATTATAAAGTTATAGTAAAATTACAAGACAAGCTCCAACAACTTTTTACTCACTACAAATGAATAACACAACAAGCATAATAATAATGGGGGTGATTAGTTCTAAAAGATGAGAAAATTTAGGGGTGTAATGAGATAAGGATAAATGACTTCAACCATTAGTTCCTCTTTATATCCCAAAAAGATAAGGATAAAATGACTAATATGAGAATTGTTTACTAATTGATTTTTCTTATAAATAAATCAAAATTTATATCGTGTTTAAAAGCAGTGGATCGTCGTGTTACTTTTTTAATTACGAATTGTAACTTTATAAAAAGTAAATAAAAAATACATAATTTCGGAATCAACATAAAGAATTCTCTATACAAATATACATATACTATCCTTCTTTCAAATATTTTCTATCAAATTCTGGATAATCATCCAATCACATTTTAATATTTTATAATATAAAATTGAAGAAATAATTAAATACCAAACACCCTTAACACACATGCTTATACTTATTTGACAGAGAACAGTGAGACGATGGAGGAGGCAAAGAGAGCAGTCCCGTGATTCATAAATCGGCCTAACTCTTTCGCTTATTCAGTGAGTTCAATTATTTCTCCCCTTCCTACTTCTTTCTGTTTGCAACCCATGCGTTTGATAGATTTCCATTCACAAAGTATTCGATGTTTGCAACCCATGCGTTTGGTAGATTTCCATTGACAAAGTATTCAAATTTGTACGTATGTAAGTCGGCATTTTGAAGGGTTTTTGTGTCTGAAACCATTTGCTGATTTTGGGTGTTTTGGTTGTGTCGGAAGCACTTCAATTAAATGAATTTGAAATACCCAGATGGTTGATTTGCTAATCTTCAACAAGAAGCACACAAGTACAGTGCCTGTTTTCCAATCATCCTCGTAAGCAATTTGTTCTGACTGCTACAAGAAGTAGGTTTTTTTATTTGGTACGGATACGGCACGGATACGCATACGGCGATGAGTATGGTTTTAAAAATTTATACTTTTTGTATTCCAACCATTTTTTTGTTAAAAATTTGTACTTTTTGTGCTCCAGACAATAATCTTACTTTTATAAAAATTTTGAATACGTTATATACAGTATCCAAAACGTATCCGATACATGAAAAATAAAAAATAAAAATAATTGCTTTTATGTTGTGGATACTTAGTGTATCTGCGAGAATCGGACTGTCATCTTGAAGGTTCCGTGCTCAATAAGTATCTTATAGTTTATTTTTTGTGTTATAAGAGTTTTTATCTTAGAACATCTTCTCTTCAAGAATATGTGCTAAAATGTGTATTAACTTATAGCAAGTGTGAAAACTGAGACCCATTTGTGTGCGTTATGAATGTGTTAGTCTAGGGATGGAACTATAACTGATTAAAGTGTGTGCTGAGGTAAGTTAGATGTAGCAAAAGAAACGTACGTGCATATACATATTCATTACATTGTGATAGTCCCCACCATTTTTCTCTCTCTGTGTCTCTCTACTCGACCTCACTCTTCATGTGTGTTAAGCAGACATGTAAAATTGGCACACATCTAAACTAGCACACTTCAACACACAAAATACCACAATCATTGAAGCACCCAGAATTCACATACATTTAGTAGTTAAAAGCACACACCACTAGAACACTAGATATTACACCATTGAAGATGTACTTATAGCGAGCTGCCTTTTGGGGCATAGGGCAGGCCAATGAGCCCTAATTTGTCTCCGCCGGATCCATCGTTTTTAGTTGAGCCCACTTTCTTTGTACTGAAAAGTGGAAATTAACCCATCCCCGTATTGGTCCCCCTCCCATTTTTCCAGAGAAAAGAAGGATGAAACTCTGGTTGTGGAACCATGGAGATCGCACCCATATTTCATTGTTTTACGTGGTATGTTGAGCTACAAGTATATCTAATATTGTGTCTTTATTGGGTGGAATAGCATCCCCTACTGCTAATATGCAAAGGAGGAATACTTGGTTATAATTCACATCTGTTCTGCCCCAATTTATTTGTCCACTCTCACTATTTTAGACTTCTCAAAAAAAAAAAAAATTGTATAACCTATAATACTTTTTCTACGCAATGCAGATACTGTTTGATAGATCTCAATCAGTTCTCTTAGATTGAGTTTTCAAAATAAAAAATTATAGGTTGCAAAATATAGATATTTTTTAAGAGGTGCGAATGTCGAAAGTGGACAAATAAATTGGGACGGTGGAGTAAGCATTATCTAAAGTTTCTCTGACTTGTTTAGAACAACATACCCAACAGTTTGTTAGTTTCAGGGACTAGAGCATGGGTATTCGATTTCATATTTGCACTTTAGGCGTTTAGATGTAACAACTGGTTGAGGCATGTAATCCTTTAATATTAATCTGGCGGGATTACTCATTCTACGGGGTTATATATCCTGCGACTGCCAACAAGTATTTTACATCAAGTATGCCCTATAGTCTTTAGGGTTCTCCTATATTTATTATTTTTGTTTGCAAGGATATGTTTATATAACTTGGTAGTAGCAAATTATCTCCAACTTGAGTTTCAAAGAGGCTATCACTTGGGGATCTGTCATAAGTTATGGTGTTTATACCTAGGATTTGAAATTATTCCACATCGGGTTTACAAAATAGTCCTACTTCCCAATATTGCAATATGTGCAAGATGATTCCTAAGGATTTTAGGAAGCAGTAGCTTTTGGAGGAGCTGCTCCTTAATTTGCACTACAACCAATCAAAACTTTCTCCAGATATTAACTTTCTTTACTATATTTTTTTTCCATTTTCTTGGCCAGAGACTGATTCCGCAAGAAAAATGCTTTCCGTAAAAATGAATCCACCAAACTTGGTGAACGCTTCGAGTGATCCTTGGGATGATCCCGATAGTGTAGTTCCAAAAACCTTCACCAACAAGCCAACCCACATAGAAAGACAAAGCAGCAGCGCTTTAAGTAAAGACTGTCGAGAGACTAGAATTAGCCGAGTAGCTCGAGCAGGAATGAAAAGTTGGAAAACGGAAAAATGGGGCCCTTTAAATAACGGATTTCTCTGTACTTTCTTATTTTGCTTGATCTTTCTAATCCCGTACACGAAGTGCTACAACTAGATAGGGTCCGCCTTTTGAAGAAAGTGTTTTTCAGTGGGTCCTTACGATTTCATCAAGTTGCAGTTGATCTGGCATTGTCATTCCGTGTCATTTTGCGTTATTTACCAATCACAGGCACTTGCATGTGAGTGGACCCATTTGCAATCTTGTCTGTCATGTGAGATTTTTCACCTACTAAATTATTGGTTAAGTTAATGTGTAAGATTGGCCCATCCCATCATCGTTAAAAACATGTTTTCTGAAACATTCTGTCTGTCCATAACTAGATTGATCGATGGCCATGGCGGTTGTGCATTAGCCATCCAAAAATGTGAGATAACTGTGTAGTTGCTCTGTATGTGCTATGAAATTGAAGCCTCTGCCCTTTCTCCTAATAGTTAGATGATAAGTACAGATGTGCTGGTTCTATTTTTGCAGAAGGCATCATATCTGTCCTTTAGACCTTTTGGACTATGTAACTGTATCAGTTCATGGATTGTTCTTTGGCTGCAGTTGAGGGTCTTGAATATCTATCCCGTGAGGCTGTGAAAACTCCAAAAACATTGAATCCTGATGCTGAAGATTTCACTGTGGCTGAAAATCATTCAGCGGTATGTATCACTCATCCTCGGAGTCCCTTAAGACGTATCAAGTAAAACAGATTTTCAGCTAAATGAAACAGTGAAAGCTTCCAAGTTCAATTTATGATCTATGCTCCGTTCCTTACGGAGACCTTAATAATTGCTGAGAAAATACGTTCCCGTGTTCTGATAATAACGTTTTCTCAGAATGAAGTAGTTGGCATAAATCAAGATTTTGTTATTTGTTCCGACTAGGAACATTGGCATAAAAGTAGAACAAAAACATGAAAATAATAATTAGGATAATAAAAAGGTAAAAGGAAACCGAAAGGAAAGAAAAGAAGGAAGAAAAATCCATGTCTTTCTCTCTCTCTGTGTGGATCGACATTCAAGTGTGCAGAGTGATTGAATCCATGGATTTCTCTTTAGTCTCTGCACTGATATGTTCTGGCCTCTTCTGCTCTTTCACTTGCTATATAAAATGGACTTTTTCCGGCCATTCTGGTGGTCCAAAGTTACTTGGAATCGATCTCTATACTTAGCTGCAGTCCTTGCTAAACATATTTCGAGTTCGGTTGATGCTTTCCTGTTACAAAACGTGAAGTTACATACGCTAATTTTTTTCACTGTATTTCTCGTTGGGAGATTGGGTGGCATGTTGCAGTGAAGCACTTTGGACACTCTACATTTTGGATGCATGGTGCACTGAAGAAGTTGTTTTTCATAGTAATACATACTCTTACTTTCTACATAGGATTTAAAATTATTCTACATCTCGTTTACAAAATATTCCTACTTCCCAGTCTTGCACTATCTGCAAGATGATTTGTAAGGATTTTAGGAAGCAGTAGCTTTTGGGCATAAAAATAATACTTGCATGTGAATTTACCCATTTGGAATCTTGTTTGTCATGTGAGGTTTTTCACCTACTAACTATTGGTTAATTTAATGTGTAAGATTGGCCCATCCCATTACCGTTAAAAACATGTTTTCTAAAACGTTTTGTCTTTCCATAACTAGATTGATCGATGTCCATGGCGGTTGTCCATTAGCCATCAAAATTTGTGAGAGAACTGTGTTTAGTTTTTTCTGTATTTGCTATGAAACTGAAGCCTCTGTCCTTTCTCCTAATAGTTGGATGATAAGCACAGATGCTGGTTCATTTTTCGCAGAAGGAATCATCACTGTAGCTTTGGACTCATACCCTTTTGGACTATTTAGGGGTATCAGCACATGTATTGTTCTTTTTTTGTAGTTGTGAGGCTATGAAAACTCCAAAAACGTTCAGTGTCTAATTGTGGCTGAAAATCTTCAGCGGGTACGTATAGACAACAGGACACTTCGAAGTTCATCAGTGTATAGATCAACTCCACCATTTACTAGCGGGAAGTTAATAATTGCTGAGAAAATACGTTCACGTGTTCTGATAATAAACATCTTCTCAGAATGAAGTAGTTGGCGTAAATCAAGATTTTGTTATTTGTTCCAACTAGGAATATTGGCGTAAACTAGCAGAACAAGTGTCCATAGTAATTGAAAACTGGAAGGAAGAAAAGAAGGAAGAAAAATCTCTCTCTCTCTCTCTCTCCATTCAAGTGTGCATAGTGATTGAATCCATGGATTTCTATTTAGTCTCTGTACTGATAAGTTCTGGCCTCTTCTAATATTTACTTACTGTATAAGATGGACTTCCTCCTGCCATTCTAGTGGTCCAAAATTACTTGGAATTGATCTCTATACTTAGCCGCGGTCCTTGCTAAACGTATTTCGAGTTCGGTTGATGTTTTCCTGTTATCAAAATGGGACATTACATACGCTAATTTTTTGTCATTATATTTCCCGTTTTGAGATTGAGTGGTGTTGTCACAATGCAGCAGTTGGACGCTGTACATTCTGGATGCATGGTGAGTACCAAGGAAGTTGTTTTTCATAGTAATGCATGATCTTACTTTCTAACCTTTCTATGGCATTTGGTATGCTTTTGGTTACCTACGGTTTGGATGTCATGGTTTGAATTGCAGGAGCGTCATCGTGAGGGAGGGATTATTAGGCAAGTAGTGTCCCATGAATTACGGACAACTACCCGGTTCACCTTATTGTGGTTGGACATACTGTGGCTAGCTAGTAAATCAATACGGACAGCTACCCTGCCCAACAGTGAGCCTCGTAGCTCCCAAAGTAAAGTCCATCGGGCATTCTTATGGTTGATAAGCTCCGACTTCTCCTTTCCCCACATCTGATTCAGGGGCTTTGCTCGTTGGGAAGTTGAGTGCAGCCTGTGGAGCAGCACATGTAACACACAGTTGCGTTGCTTCCCCCCTCCCTCTCTCGCTTTTTTATAATTTAAGCTTTTAGATGAGTTGGTAGTTAATAATTGTATACTTTTTCATTTATTGGACTTGATATCGAGGGTGGAGCACACATTCTCTAATGAGAGTAATATTGTATGTGACCTCAGTCACTCTGATCATGTAGGACATGTTCAGACATAATCCAAATACTAGTCTGTTTTTTCTTCCTTGGAAAGAATACATAACCATTGGGTAATACCCCAAATCTAAAGAAAATTTTGTTCCTCAATTATTGAAATGAAAGTCACTGCCCATTTATAGCTAAAGACAGGCAATCAAAAGCTGTGGTTATTAATCTATTATTGGAGAGAGAATAAGTACTGGTCTCTATTTTGTATGTATTACCCTTGTGAATAGATGCTGTGGTGACTTGATTTGAGAACTTTCGAGGAGAACTTATGGCTATGAAGTACGGTTACTTTTAAATAGGAGTCATGCCCCTATCGTACCCGTATCGGATATCGATACTCGCAAATATGTATCAAAAAAGTATTCACAATATGATTTTTTACTCATACTTTAGAGAGAAAGATGTAGTAAAATAAACTAATATCATCAGCTTTTGTAATATATTGAATATTTTTATTTTGTGATACGAAGTTTTATATCTAAACAACTTGAAAATAACATAAGAAAAATATAATGGTTTATCACCATCCTTGTAACATTATATTTTAATTTAACGTATCCTAGCCTTACCGTATTCTATTCTTTTCAAATTATTTTCGTATCGTCGTATCCGTATACTTTATCGGTATTCATATTTCATAGATTTTATGTAGTTTTTGTAAACTTTGTTTTTGGTTGCATAGCCTATCCTCTTCTCATTCCTTAGGATTTTATCAAACTATTAGTAGACTTAGATGCAAATTTCCTGTTGTTTGATTCATATAAGCTGATCTGCATATCCCATTTTTTATGCTGTCATCTCTCTCTCTCTCTCTCTCTCTCTCTCTCATAGTTCAATGTAATGGTACAAAATGAAATAGATATGAAAACAGATTGCCACTTTTACCAGTTGTCCTTTTTTGCCAGCCAACTTTAGAACCTAGAAGTGAGATTGTTAATTCAATTATTTGTTTTGGCTTAGCAGAGGTTCTTGCAAGAGGGTTTGACAAATAGTCTGCTTTAGCCTATCTGCATCATACCATAACCAAAACACCCTCCACCATTTGGAAGCTGCCCTATCTCATGGTCAACTACCCCTAGAAGAATCTCTCACAAGGGATTCATTATTTTCTCTTGTTTCAACTTTCAAGTTCACATGGAAACAAGAATTCAAATTCTTTTTTGTAATCCCCGGTAATTGGACGGTGCTAACCTCTCAATGATCAGCTGCGGGTCATTCTAGTCACATTTATATTTTTGACTTTATTAAGTTGACTTCTTCCGCCAGTTCTAGTCATGCGTATCTTTCTGACTTCATTAAGTTGAGTTCTTGCTGTCAGTTCATGCTTTGCTTGCTGTCATGTTAGCAAAAGAAGGGTGACTTCTCCTTAAGCTAATCCTTCTTAATCTAATCATTTATCCAGGTGATTTTTTCTTTGCTCCCGACATGTCTTTAACTCTAGATTTTGTTCAAGGTATTGGTATCATAAAATCAAGCGCTTTTTCATGCCTTTGAGCCAGCGGATCGCAATTTACTTAAGTAACCAGCAAGAAAGGAATATATTACTACCCTGAACAATTGCATACAACAAATTGGTGTACACTCGATCGGATCGAATACATAGGAAAAGGAATAAGTAAATAAAAACTTAACCCTAATAGCAAACAATTTTGACAGGTTGATTGAATCAAGGGAATCCCCTTGAACCCCCTCTGGACTGATAAAGCTCTAACCTGCTTTTGGCCTCTTGCAGCAATGCCTCAACAGCTTCATCTTGGACCAAGTGGGCTTGCTTTGATGCCCATTCAAGCACAGCAAGCACCTTAGCTTGAGCTAATTCTTCGCTATCAGGAACATTCATTGCGATATAACAAAGCAGAATCACCGAAGGAGTCTGCACGATTTGTTCTCCGAAATAGGCAAGCTGAATCAAGTGCTTTGCTCCACCGGCTGTGATAATCGCCTTGGCGTGATCAAGGCGGAGATAGTTCTCATTACAGGCAAATTTTGTCAAGGCAATGCAAGCTTCTCTGGAAACCTCAGCTTCTCTTTCATCTAGAAGTCTCACTAATGGGCTTATCATCCTTGTCTCAGTCGCCCGAAAAGTCCTAGCCAGATTGCCAACAGACTTCATACACGGTATAAGCAGTTCCGAATGAGAATCAGCTTTTTCGATGATATTCAGTACTTGATCCACGACGGATTTGCAAGCTGGTGAATTGGGTTTGAACGCCGATCTCCTCAAGTCCGGATCTTTCTCAGCCACTGCAGTGATCTCCATTAAAGCCATTGCAGAGTTGTACTTCACATCATCAGGTCCTTTTTCCAAAAGTACTGCAAAGCACAAAAGGGCTCTCGATTCGGTTATGCTTCGGCAAATGGGTGAGTTCCCTTTTGCAAGGTGCCATAGGGCTCTTGCTGCCATTGCTTTTATATAGGCTTTTGTTTCTGGATCCTCGTATTCTCTGCCTTTCGTTATAGTCCCAGAAAGCGAATGACTACTGTTGGCTTTCACATGATTGGTTGGCTTTACACCGTTAATCTCTCGCGACTTGGACTGGTTGTTGATAGCCATTGTGGTGGTAACCAACTTGTGCATCTGATCGGTTTCTTTATTACCCAATGGATGTTGGATCTTACTCTGACTCATCGGATCATCGACCTCGGTATTACCATTCAGGCTCGGCTTGCTGAGATTGTGATTCACGTTTGAATTACCATTCGACATCCCATTCGAAGATTTGTTGTTGGTTGCAACCACAATGGCATGGAGTGATTTGTTGGTGATGGAATACTTGCTGTGTTCTTGAACAGTTTCGAAAGCGAGGTGGCTAACGAGTAGCCTGATTATGTTGTGTTGGGCGAAGAGATCCTGGCAAGAGGGGTGATGATCTGCGAGTTCGGAGACTGCCCAGGCTACAACAGCCTGAACCTTCATCGGACCATCTTTGAGGATTTTCGCAAAAACTTGGCACACCCCCGAGTGAATCATCTGTTCTACGCTTTCTGGGTCGCGACCCAAGAGACCAACAGCTCGGGCGGCATTCTCTTGGCCTTCTACTTTGCCTTCTTTGACAAGTCTCAGTAGTGGCCCAACTCCGCCTTCTTCGATGATTAGCTTTCCATACCTATACGGAAAGACGCAGAATTTTAACGTTGAGCAGACGAATGTATACGTAATCAAATTATCTAGTTCAAAACTACGATAAAATACGTACCCATTTTATCTATAAAAATGCGAGTTTCTAGAAACAAAAGAGTTCCAGTATCTTGAAATATGGGTACCTAGGAACAAAAATAGGAACATCGGCCCCAACTATCCACCTTATGTTTTCACCAAATTAGCAAAGAGAATAGGATTCACTTTTTTCCTTTAATTTTTATGACAAGACGCTCGCTCGCTCTCTTTCTGTCTCTGTGTGTTCACCAAATTAGCAAAGAAAATAGATTTGCCATTTCACTTTTTTCCTTTTATTTTATGACAAGACGCTCTCTGTCTCTCTCTCTCTTCGTAAGGATACAAAAATTCCGATGCACCGTGAAAATAGCGTCGTTTAGGTGTTCAAATACTTCTCAAAATACTGCACAAAATGGCTACTTCATCGTGTCTTCCCCTAGATTTGCAGAAGAAAATAGATTCGCCATTACATTTTTTGTTTTGATTTCTAGACATTCTCTCACTTAGGAACGAACATGGAGATTTTATTGTGCACAATGGCGAACTATACGTCGTCTAAAGGGCACTTTTTAAGGTGTCCAAATACTATCTAAATATTGCCCAAAATGAATACGAGGGTGTTTGGGAGGAATTTTTTGAGGTGTTTTTAGATCATGGGATTCTGATTTTGGAATTTTAGATTATGAAAAACTCATAATCAGAATCTGTGAAATGTTTAGTAGAACTGTGTAAAATAGATTATGAACTTGTACAGTATTTAATAGTATAATCAGATTTTTAGATTGTTAGTGAAAAATTGATTTTAATGCCCTTATGTAGTATAATCAGTTTGTATATTTGTCAATTTTTTCTTATGTATTTTGAAATATAGTCTTTTTATATTTACAAATTAAATTAATCTTAAAATACAATAATCATAGAAGTGTGTAAAATCTATTTACCATCTTCTATTACATTGTTATTACCACAACATACGAAATTCTATAAGGATAGTATTTGTAAATTATTAAAAAAATTTAAAGGTAGAAAGGTAATAAATTTCAGAATCCAAAATTAGAATCTCAAAAATAGTTTCGGACCTACTTTTGAAATTGTGAGTTTAAATACTTATTTTAAGAATTTCAAAATTATAATTCCAAAATCAGAATTTCAAAATGAGATTTCAGCACACCTCAAAATTCCATAACGAGAATTCCAAAATCTATAATGAGAATTCTAAAATCTCAAACACACCTTGAGAATCACTCGCAAACACCCACGACTTCATTGTAGAAGAAAAATATATACACTTGAATTGTGTTACCCAAAATAAATTGGTTAGGCTTTTGGCTATGATTGGTTGTAATTTTCAAAATAAATTTTCCAAATATTCCCAAAAAATGGTAATAAAAATATAAAGTTTCCTTATTCTAGTGGCTTATTCCTTTTTTATTGAGAATATATTTTGTTTTGGAAATGGGTTTTTTCAAAGAAAAAATATATACAAAAAACAATAAATAAACCTTTATATTTTCCAAATATTCGTAAGAGAAATACCTATCATTGTCGCGCGCAAGCGAAACGAGGGAAGCGGCGGCATCGGCTCGATCTTCGAGCTTCCCGGTGGAGAGAATCGCGATCTGTTCCCAAATGAAGCAGAGAATCGGCTCGTTGGCGGCGATCGGAGGAAGACCGAGGTACTGGTCGCCGCCGTCACTGGCGGAGACGCGGAGGAGCCAAGACACGTCACCGATGGAATTCTCGAGCTGGGCTGACATCTTTCGAAATGCGGCGGCCGGGATGATGGTAAACACCCGCTTGACGAAGCCGTGGGCCCTGCACTTCTGGACCAGCGCGTAGGCCTTCTCGAGTACCTGCTCGGTGTCGTCGATGATGCGGATCGTCGGCCGCTCGTAGAGATCGTTGCTGGCTCGTGCCGCTTGTCGGAGCAGAGCGGCGAGCTTCTCAGTCTTGGATTTGAGCTCACCGCAGTCGAATTTGAAGAAACTGGCCTCGTCCGCCGCTTTAATTACTTGGTCGGATATCTGAATCGGCTTTGCTAGGATCTGCTTCACTAAATCCGCCATTGCCGCCTGAATTAATCAGATCAACGGGTGGTGGGTATTTCTTCAAATCTGGAAATTGAATGAGTATTGACAGTTTATCACTGATCTAACTGTTGGGTAGTGGGTTGCCTCATCAGATGAGAGAGAAAAGGAGAGAGCGAGAGAGAGAGATTTGATGGGTTGTTCTGTGGTGGGGTTTTTGTAGAGATTTTACATTGAAGAAGACAACTCCACCAATAGGAAACGGAAATGGTGGTGGCGGCGGGTGGTGGTGGGGGGAGGTGGAGTCTAGGTGAAAAGATGACGGATTTTACGAGGTCAAACTGAGGTTTCTCTCTCCTGTATATATAACCCTTCTTCCTCCTCCAGATCCTGCTTTGCTTTTTTGGTAGCAGTTCTGAAGAAGTATAATACTTGCTGCATATATAAATATATATATGTGTGTGTGTGTGTGGGTGTCTGTATATATTATGAACAGATTTGCTGGCATCGTTAACAACCAATTCAGAGAATCAGACAAGAGCTCTGACCCACCACCACCAAAATATATTTTGGGGCTGTATTATATATTACTCTCTCCGTCCCGGTTTGTTTGTTCACTTTTTGACTTTTACATATTCCAAAATATTTGTCTATTTTTAAAGTTGACTTGTGAAAGTTACCTTAATGTCCTTTCTTTTTTTAAAAATTATACTTTGAAAAACGTGCACTCTCATTTAATGCTTAGAAAGTTAAGGGTATTTTTGGAAAGTTAAAACTTTTAAGAGTAATGATTATGTTCTCTTAATAAGTTAAAATTTCTAAAATGGACAAACAAATTGGGACGGAGGGAGTAATATATAATATGGAGTAGTAGATATACTAAGGTATAATACATTATTTTTAAAAAAATAAACTTTGAAAATCATAAAAAGATTAACATCGAGTATTTATTTCCCCCTTTTTCTGTTTTCTTGTGAGAAAATTTTTAAACTTTTTTTTACGTTGAAATTTTCTCTCTTGATATAATTTCAACTTTAATATTTTGATGGTGTTAAAAATTGAATAGCAACCTCCTAAGCTTCTGTTAGGATTCCAGCACACAAACCTAAAGATCGGGAGTGTTGATCACCTTTCAACGATAAGTTAGATCTCAAATATAATAGAGTCGAGATCTACATGCATAAATAAATGTGTCGTCAGCTTGAGAATTTACCGTGGCCTTGACTTAATGGCTTTTTTTATTGAATGAATGGTGGAAGATATTATGATGCTTGAGAATAGAGAAAGTTATTAATGAACGGATTGGTTCTTCCCGTCACCAATAAGACGAAAGATCTGAAAAGCAAGTTATCCAACTGCAACCCTAACTTTAAGACTCTCTCCTATCGTTTTTTTCTCTTATTGCATCAACTCGGATGGTTAAAAGGCTCTCCTCATTTCTTGAAAGCTCTTAAGCTTAGTTGCTTCTTCTATTGATGCGATACCAATAGAGGATAGGCAATTTAGCCAGATAGAGAAAATGGTGCAGACGATTTATCGTCTTATCGTCTTCGCCTAGTTCCAGCTAAGGGATTCTAATTCAAAATTTACGGATCCGGCGATTCCTCTCCTTATTTTTTGGGAAGGATCGAGTCGTTTATTGAGGGCTCTATCTTCAAGATTCAGAGTGTCCTCATCTTTTATTTGTAAAATATTACTGTATGAATCCCGTATATAGTTCTTTTTTATCGAGCAACCTGTGGTCCAAAAGACCAAATGTTAGTTGGCAATTTGAGATATATTGTCAATTGTCCAAATCCGAACAGTTATGTGCTAAGCAACCAAATGTTGAGCCGTTCGCTAAGAGCCTAAGTAATGAACTAATCCAAACTTATCACTATTAAATCATAATTTGACCATAATTTTTCGGTAAATTTCACTTACCTCCCCTGAGGTTACTAACAAATTCACTACCCTCCCCTGTGGTTCGGACAATTACACTGTCCTACCTTACTTTACAAAATAATATTTTTTATCCCCCCTATCATTACTTTATTACTAACAGAGTTAAAAATAAAAATAAAATTTCTTTTTTACCCTTACCATATATTACCAATTTTATTTTCTGTCCTCTTGCTGCAACTTATTTTCTCACTCATTCCTCATTTCCTCTCTCCCCTCCACCATCATCCTCCTGCAACTCCCCTGCATATTTCCCCCCCTCCCCTTCTCTTTCTCTCTTCCTCCCTCCCTCCCTCCCTCCCTCCTTCCAGTCTTCCTCTACCCCTCCCTGTGTATAAAAAATCTGACATCAACAATCTATACACACCAGAAAAATACTCATTCTTTCTCTCCAAATTTGGACTCTGCAGTAACAATGGAGGTGTCATATTACCACGTGTTCGGCTTCCTCAGGGCTATAGTGGCAGCACTGGAACTAAGTAAGAACAACAAGGATCGAATCAACACATATCAACCGTTCAATTCTTTTAAGAACAATTACCTTATTGATCTTCTATATCACGGATCCGAACATTCCAATGGTTAATGTTTGTGTATGCATTTGCTTTTGTGAATTTTATCGTATTCCAATTTCGAGACTATAACTCAAGCGCACATCTTGTTATAGGACTTTGGATCGGAGCTAATGCATTTGCCCTCGTTGTGTTTGCCTTGGAGGATTATTTAGGGTCTTCTTTTGATTTGGTTGAAATTGAATCTAATTACCAGCTTTGCACAGTACTTTTTTTTGGCTATTGACAAAATGTAAAGCACTTTATAATTGAGCTTGATTCACCTGTTTGGAAGTGTTTTTTATTTCTCGTAATACAATAGATGATCTGAGATTGAACTATTTGTTTTCCACTTAATCTGCGGAATTGGCAGGTTCCATAATATCCTCCACCATTCACCGTTTAAATGGTGTCTTTGGAGCAAAATCAAGGTACGTTCTCAAGTTATCTACACACTTACTCTCGCATATATACTTTTATATAATCGAGGTCTAACTTGATCGCCAAAGTATCATCAGCCGAAAAACACGCTATGGTCTTTAGGCTAGTATAGAGGGTTCTCATGCGAAGAACACCCTCTATACTAGATATCTCTTCTTATTATATCTACTATATTTACGTCATATCTTTCTCTTCTTTTCTAGTTAGCCTCGGTCTCTTTTTAGCGTGCTTTAAGTGTGATTATTAGTTTCCACACCTGTTCTTGAAAAAGTCCTCTGAGACAAGAAATCAATCACCCATCTTTTGTTTATTTTAGTTTATAAGGACTACTTGATTCTCTTGCTATTATAACAATTAGTCACTTCAAAAGACGTAACACCAACAAACTTGTTATCTTTTATATTATAACCAGTAAAACTGTGTACAAAATAAAATATCTTTATTCTTTGATTAGGTCAATTGCATCTAATGAATCACACCATAGTTGATGTTATCATCCATTTTTTTATACACACATGTATAGATGGAGTTGCGAATATTTACCAATTTAACTTGATTCGTCTCCGAGATTCTACGTGAATCTGTAGCCTGTGCATGCAACAATCAATTAGTGTCATCCAGTCGTTGTCAGTTGGAAGACATTGAGTATGAATTTCGACAGAATTCTATATCTCTTTATGAGATCGAGTGTGAAATTCTGTTTGCTCACTTTAAATTGAGTATCCATTTTCTTCCTTTTTTTGTTCTCTTGTGAGAAAATCTTTAAATTTTCTTTTTATGTTGAAATTTTCTTTCTTAATATAATTTCAACTGTAATACTTTGATGGTGTCAAAAATTGAATAGCAACCTCCTAAGCTTCTGTTGGAGTTCCTGCACACAAGCCTAACGATCAGGAGTATTTTCTAATCAACTAGGACAGTTAAAAGACTCCCTCATTTTTTGAAAGCTCTCAAGCTTAGTTGCTTCTTCTATTGATGCGATTCCAATAGGAGAGGAAAGGCAGTTTAACCAGATAGAGAAAACAATGCAAACGATTTAACGTCTTATTGTCTTTGCCTAGCTCCAGCTAAGAGATTGATCTAATTCAAAATTTACAGATCCAACGATTCAGCTCCTTATTTTTTGGGAAGAAGTGATTCATTTACTGAGGGCTCTGTCTTCAAGATTCAGAGCGCCCTCGTCTTTTTATTTGTAAAATCTTACTGAGTGAATCTCATGAATAGTTCTTTTTTATCGAGCGACCTGTTGTCCAGAAGATTGAATGTAATTAAGTTGACGATTTGAGATATTATATTGTCGATTGTCTAAATCCGAACGGTTATATGCTAAGCAACCAAATATTGAGCCGTGTGTTGAGAAACAAAGTGCTGAACTAATCCAAACTTATCAATGTTAAATCATAATTTGACTATAAATTTTTATGTTCACATACATTGTACAATTACCGTACTTATTTAATAAATATGGTACAGCCTTCCCAAATAAAACTGAAGATTTGAATTTCTTGCTCCATCCTTGTATGACTCACAAGTCACACCCACAATAAATCTGGCCCATCAATTTCGTTTCCTAGATGGAGTAGTTTTTTAGGTGTAGTATGCTTAGAGCAAGACCACACACACTGTGTGTGTATACACAACTTATTAAGGGATTTCTCATTCTACTAAAATGCAGACTTATCATTTTTTGATCAAATTTTGATTAAACCATTTAATGTGTTTAAAATAGGTTTTATAAATACCGGCGATAAATCGGCTCAAAAAAATATCGAGAAGGACTTGATCTAAGTAATTTTTCATAAATGTTTATAGAAATAGTTTTATGAAAAACTATTTGAATCAAACCCTTTTCGGTAATATTTTGAGTTGATTTCTTACGAGTACCCTTAAAAATATATTTTAAACACATTAAGCAATTCGAATCATCAAAATTTTATAAAAAAACAGAGGTCCGCGTTTTAGCAAAATAAAGAATGTCTTATTAGAAGTTATATATATGTAGATATATAGATAGATAGGTTTGGATCATTCAATGTATGTAGAGTTTATATTATTTTATAAAGTCTCAGGTGCATCAAACGGTTCTAGACATATCTGTATCTGAATTTATGTATATAAATTGTGGGTAGACTTTCTCGTATTTTTATATGGCAAGATTAAAGAGGCAAAGATATACTCCATTAAGCACGCCATAGTTGATAATGCCAGAGGCACTAAAATATGCACTCAATTGCTTTGAGCATGAAGCAAGGAGGGAGGGTAAATATCTAATATTAATAAGTAATCGGAAAAATCTACGGTCTCAAAATTAAAATTAAAAAATTCTTCCAGAATTCAAAATTAAAAATCTTGATTTCATTTGTACTTATGGGTTCATAAATTCAAGTGATCTTGATTTTTAATTTTGAATTCGAAAATAATATTTTGATTTCAATTTTGAGACTGTAGCGCTGCTCTAAACAATTAGGCCAACCTTAAATAAAGAAGGTTATGTCAGTAGGTTGAATATTTTCACTTGTGAAGCAACTATGAAGAGCATGAAGACACTTGGAGAGTTTTGAACGATTTATAACTATCGCCAAACGTCTTTGCGTTACGTATTTATTCAGTATTTTACGGTTTACATAAGCGGCTATAACTATAGTAAGGAATAATTTTTCTGTAGGTAGGAGTAGAATTGACTTGACTTAGAAGTAATTTCGCAAGTACTTTGTTACAATCTTGATTACTTGATATTTCTATTTTTATTGTTGATGAGTTTGGGATTGACTCAACACTCGATCTCCAAGCACACGACTTAGCACTTGGTCTCTCATATATGAGTCAACACTCAATTGCTCAACAAATGGCTTACCACTCGGTCTCTCACACAAGGCTCAGCACTCGGTCTCTCACACAAGGCTCAACACTCGACCCCGCTCGAAGTTATGTACTTGGTCATCTGAACCATAAGGCACTCGGTCATCTGGACCATAGGTCACTTTGCAGAATCCATCAAATTAAGCCCAAGGGCCCTCCAAATCTCAGAAATGGAGCTCTTAGTAAATGAACCGCTACCCCCTAATAGGGAATGAGGGGCGAAATTGACCGGTTCCATAATATCCTCCACTATTCACCCTATAAATGGAGTCACTGCAGCAAGGTCAAGGTACGTTATCAAGTTATCAACTACGCACCTACTCTCACATATATACTCTTATATACTCGAGATCTAATTTGATCGCCGGAGTATCCTCAGCCAAAAAATAGCCTATGTCTTTAGGCTAGTATAGAGGATTCTCGGCCGAAAAACGCCCTCTATACTAGATATCCCTTCTACTATACCCCATTTTTATTGTATCTACTATATCTACGTCATTCCTTTCTCTTCTTTTCTAGTTAGCCTCCGTCTCTTTCTAGCGTGCTTCAAGTGTGATTATTAATTTTCACACCTGTTCGACAGTTATTGAAAAAGTCCTCTCCACTGAGATAAGAAATCAATCGCCCATATTTTATTTTATAAGGACTAATTGATTCTCTTACTATTATAACAATTAGTAACTTCAAACGGACGTAACATCAACACATTTGTTATCTTTTGTACTATGACCAGTAAAATTGTGTACAAAATAAAATATCTTTATTCTTTCGTTAGGTTAATTGCATCTAATGAATCACACCATAGTTGATGTGTCATCTAATTTTTTATAGACTCTCTCTCTCTCTCACTCACACACACACACTCACACACTCTCTCTCTCTCACACACACACACATATATGGAGTTGTGAATATTTACCAATTTAATTTGATTCGTCTTCGAGATTCTAGTTGAATCTGTAGCCTGTGCACGTAATAATCAATTAGTGTCATCCAGCTGTTGCTAGCTGAAAAGCACTCTGATGATTAAGTTAGAACATGTGGAACAAAAGCACCATAGTGATTGTACTCATAATATAGCATATCTGATTTTGTCTTGTAATCACCTATTTATAAGCCATCAAGTGTTTTAGTTTAGTAAGTGAATAATATAAGAGTGTTTCTCAAATTACCACGAGGGTTTTCTAAATAGGAAGATTCTCAAAACCTTATACGTTCCTACTAGGACTACTCTCCAATTTCAGATGGTTCTGGCCGCATGACCGAGTGGCGGGTCAACTGCTCGACATGTCCCAAGTCATCATGGGCTTGGCCCAATTGTCGGCCCATCATCTCCTTGACGGGTCAGTTCGGTAATTCAATCCACTACAATATGTAATTATCCGTGTGTATATATGTAATGATTCATTCACACTAGTCATATAACATGTGCTTGACCAGTAGAAAGAGATTTGTTCTATTCTATTTCCCTATCACTTTCTATTGAAAAGTTTTGAATATTTTGAAAAATTAGAGTCACAATCATGCATGTGGGTTACAGCGTAATAGTGGAAACTCAAAAAAATTATACAAAATGTTGATTCAACTCTGTAGTACCCAGCTGTATGTGATCAATGAGACTATAGTGAGTCTAATAAGATAACGACTCTCACTTATCATCGGACACGGGAATCTTATTGTGCGTTGTGCTTAGTAGGATGTGTTGCGCGACAAAATTGTATTGGAAATTTTAAAAGATTTTATACTTTTTGGATGAATGAATTTGAGATAACCGGAAGATCTCTCAAAAGTTCAAAACAGCCTGAAGCTCCTTCATTTATACATGAATGTCATTGATGTCTATCATCCATAGGTCTCCATTGATGTCTCCATTTATGTCATGCAACTCAAAAGTTTGAAAGATTTTGCATCCAAAACGTCCTTCCATGGTTCTATAAATACCAATCCCAATTTTAGTTTTTGACAACACCATAAACTTGTCTACATTTTGCTCCTATTATCGTGTTGATTGTGTAAGAGAGAGACGGACAAAGTAAGTTTGACAAGCAGTCGATAGGTTGGTCTTCCTTCAATTGGGAAGCCATTTTACCCTAGGATACAAACGTCAGTATGATTCTCCAATACCCATGTTGAGACGACAAATATATTTTAAGGAGACTATGAATCACGCGACTCAATTCAGTGTCGTATTCTATTGTTCATGTTCTAATTTTATATGCAATTTGTAAAAGTTATGTTCTCTATAATTTTGTTTATGTACTGTAATTTTTGTATCGATTATGAATGGAAGTATCTTTTTCTGGAATATATGAGTATTATTTGTATAATTTTTCTCAAACGGCACCGTTTTTTGCCACAAAATTTTGCTCAAGATATTTTTTGGCAGTCAAAATGACATCGTTTTGAATTGCATCATATTCTGTTATGCGTTGTGCACAACAAAATTCTCGTGTGCGTCAAGAAATGTTCTAAGAAAAAGGTAAAATACTCAAATTGTGGAATAATATAATGGGTCTTGCTAATCACCGCCTACTAATATACACAAAATATCAAATAAACACGAAAATTTACGGATATCAAGTATATTCGCGAATATCAATATACAGTTTACGAATATCAATACACTTTTTATATATTATCCACCGCTTAATAAGCAGTGATTAGTATATATTTTTCATAATATGATTAACTAAAGTAGTTAAAAAAACAGGCGACATAGCTAAAATTTGTAATTAGTACCCAATTCCCCATACATAGAGGGGTGGATTATGTATGTGGTAAGCCTTTTATTTAGGGTAAATTTGAAAAAGCTGTTTTTCCGGCGAGGCACCCTCGCCGCAATTATTGTAAAGCTATTCTGGCGGGTTGATGGGACGGATTACTTATTACCAAAACCCTCAATGTACTCTAATAGTCATGAGCAACAGTGAAACTGTCTAAGGCAAAATAATAGTTTAGAGGATGAAGCCGAGAGGAGGTTTACTAATCTAGACCGAAATCTCATTGGCAATATCAAAATCGTTATATTAATTTATAAAGTTTGTTGAACACTATTTATGTACCAATAAAAAGTTAGTAAAATTCATAGTCACATCATTACGATATTTACGTACCATTTTCTGAGTTACACTGACCAATTATTTATTAATAAAAATAATTTCCAATCAAATGATATATTTCCAATATCTGAGAATTTGGATCCGTTAAAGTAATCTCTCGAATATTTCTCTATTGTAACAGACAAGATGAAATCGCAACATAGAAAATATCTGTGTGTCGTCGCAAGGCTCATTGTGAATTGTGGGTCAAATGGGGGACTACGGGGGAATGGCCATGTGCGATTCCTGTTCATCATTAGGGTCCACTGTCCTTTAGGTGAGAGGGATGCACTAAAGTCTTCGCTATTGCTGCCCTCTAAATTATGTTTTGTTTGAACTACTTGGGACAAAACTGTCTACCAGAATGTCTGGCTGAATTATTGGATTATTCACTGTTTAGTTTTTTGTCCTTATTTTAAAAAAATTTTAAATTTTAAATTTTTCATCAATTTTTTTATGGTTGTTGGTTCGTATCGACAAGACATTTCAGAAAAGTATAAAATTATGTTAAAAAATTTAAAAAAGTTCATAAAAGACAAAAAAATAAGCCAAAAACAGTGTCTGTGTTGACTTATTTTCGTCTTTAGTGACTTTTTTTAAACTTTTGGACATAATTTTATACTTTTGAGATTTCTTTCATCGATACGAACTAATAAGTTACGAAAAAATGATATAAAAATAACAAATACAAAAAAAATTTGAATAAAGACAAAAAATAAGCCAGAAAATCCAGCCAGGCCAAATGGAGCCGCTTAATTTAAAGTTGCCTATATATGTGCAATTTTTCGTGCACAAATTTGGACATGTTCGGAATCCTTAGATATATGTTGAGTTCTCAATACTTTGTGGGCTCTACATATATTCAACGATTTCGGACATAGTTGTCTCCGAATCTGTGCACGAAGATTGTGCGCACAAACTATTGGAAAAAATATTAAAAACGTCATATTTTGAGTTACAAATTAAGTGGGACCCGGTCTTTGGGCAGGATGGTCCTACATACCTTTGTGTTCATCTCCGAAAAAAGATTGAGCTTGTGTGGTTGACTTTCCATAAACATTTTAAGATGAATTGAAAATTGTTCTCAAAGTGAGCTATATATATGTTGGTAGAAGGAAATGTGGGTTTGTCCCACATAAGTTGAGAACAAAAAATCATTGAGTTTATTACTAGGATTTTTGCACTGAGGTTAGGCCCTTAAGGTCATAGAAATTTTGTGAGCAAATGAGCGTAAACACAACTCCATAAATGCACATGCTGCCACCGCTGCCCGATGGGTCGGGTTCGTGAGCTGTGGGCTAATGGATATAATTTTTTTAGAGAAAATTAGTTCGGACTGGGCTCGGGCCCAAAAGATGCGTCCCTCTTCTCCGAATTGTCGCGACTGTGCCCCTCCAAACAGTCGCCATGCCCCTCTGAACAGACATCTCTCTGCCTATAAAAACAGAGGTTATCTTCATTTTTTCATCATCGAAAATACTTTGCACGCACTGCGTACATATCATTACCCTTCTGAGATTACACCGTAGTTCCATGATTCGCCTATCAAGAGGATCGAAATGCTGCCACATTTTGTTGATAGTCATTGTATCCTAGGAAGCAAACTTTCGATAGTTCCATTAGCACTAGTTTGAGGGATATAATTTGCTTTAAGGACAAAGTATAAAATACTCACCTCGATTTGTCAATTTTCAAAATCCTAAGATTAGCCCTCGTAAGTTTCTGTGTTGTTTTGTGCTCTTGTATCCAGTCTGTGTCTAATTTGCTTATTGACAATTTGGTTTCAGTACATTGGAGATAACACAAACTTTCTCTATGACCAAGTCGTTTGAGATTATTTTAATATTTATGTCAAGTGTGTGTGTGTATAAAGCTCAGAATTGTATTCAAACTCCTACAAGAATCGTTTTTACTTTGTTATATTCTTGCTGTATGTTGCTTGGCGTCTTGCCAATTTGTGGGTGCTCTGTTAGATCTTCAAGCGGCAAGTGATTGTCGCCTTGTCAAGTGTCAACCTAGTTGAATTTGGATATTTTGGTCGTTGTGATATATACCCTTTTTTTTGTAGAAGAAAAAAATCCCGGCTCTCCTACGGTTCCTTGCTTACTAGCTTCTTATAATACATAAAATTAGAGCCAAAGATGAATTAACTAAAATAGAATTTAAATAAAATACATTGATGTTGTTCACCAATCAGATTCGGACAGATGCAGATATTGACACTTTGATATTTTAGATATATCATTAGTAGAATCTTATGCAGCTTCTACGTTAAAAAAGAAAGAAGATCATTTGATTACTTTTCTCTCGTATCTGTGATCGAATTTCAATTTTTAGAAAAGGATTACTAATTCTAAACTTTCTACAAAAAGAATGATAGCTTGTACTTCTGTTCGGAGATGAAGCTAAAATCATGCATCTGTGTGTGTGTATATGGTTGCAAGATTTCATTGTTGGATAGACAAGTTTGAAAATAAAGAGAGAGTTTCTAATGTATGTTTGGCGATAATTTTCTTTTTTGTGAATCCAAATTAAAAATATACTAATAAGACTGTAATCAATCTTAGATATTTTCATCAGTTTATACAAGCGAGCGCGCACACACACACATATATATATATATGGTGCGATATTTTAATCAGTCTATATATACAAGTATAAAAACTTGTTTATATATAAAATAAAATAGAATAGAAGCTTAAAATCTTTTGCATCCATATATATCCATATTTTAAAAAATGCAGAACCGGGATTTAGGTATTTATATGATAGATGCATATAATTTTTATTAAAGATTTTAAGCAAAAAGCTAATGTAGTTCTCAAGAAATTCCTTAAACGTAAATAGAACGGCCATTCATCGAACTTATTTGTTCCTTAATCTGTTGACCACTAGCACTCGGAGTTGTGACTAGTGTTGAACTCCTAGTTGTTAAACACAATTCCAAGGACGAAATCAAAATTTTATTTCTTAAAAAATCAAGTGTAATAAATATATATATTAATACCCCGCAAAATATTAATATTCATGCTTTGCCCAATAATATATTATACATAAATAAAAATATTCATTTACTATGAACAAATCCACCAAAATCTTCATTTACAAAAGACAAAAGATAAAAGACATGTTATGTTCTTACCCTCTGATACTATTTGAGCTGGTAAATAGTAGTCTCTCTCTCTCTCTCTCTCTCTCTCTATATATATATATATATATATGTGTGTGTGTGTGTGTATGTGTGTGTATATATATATATATATAATATATGAAGCTGGTAGACGAAGCAAAAACTCGTCCGAGATCAGTTTGTTTCGTTGACTAATCAAGATTGAATATTATTAGAAGCCCTACATGCTTTCAAACTAAGTTTAGAAAAACTATTATTGACCTCATTCACCTCATCATGATATCTTTAAAAATTTAAGGTACGCGAGATCCGCTCATGATCAACTGGATTAAAGTTTGTTTGAAGATTGACTCGCTTCATAAATTAACTAATTAAATTTGAATAACCTTTTGAGGCTCGTGAAGTTCTTAAATTAATCTTAAACAATCTACTCCTGAGCTTGTTTAGTTCTTCTATAAGTCCTAGAGAGAGGGTCATAGGAGAACAGAAGTGTGTGCGTAGTGGCTCAGAAAGGTGGATATTGTTCTTATTTTTTGGCGAGACAACGCAGTTCTTGGCAGAAATAATTAGGCCGAATCGAGATATGGGCGCCAGAGACCCAAAAGCCCACTAACATTAGCCCAATATCGGGTCGGGTCAACAATTTAGTCCGGATGGCAACGCAAACAGATAGTGCTTTCAGAAGATCGTGAGAGGATCTTGAAGGAATCTTGAAAGGATATTCTCAAAGGGATCTTGAATACATCGCGTTTAAGTCAGAATCAATTATAAAAAGGAATGACACAAACTTTAAAAAATGTACGCTTTATGAGTCGTCCGGAATACATGTGTTCATAGACTTTGTGATATTTGATTACTTTTCTTTCTCTATGAGATTTGACATAAACACGAGAGTGTCTTCCAACTGGTATCAGCCAAACAATACTGACGAGTTGCTTCTCTCGTGGGTTGGCAAGTTCTTCACGGATCAAGAAAGAAGAATCGGAGCGAATCTATCAAGTACACAATTTCCTTTCACTGTTGTCTTGGAATTTGGCTAATGATAGATAAAATCACACAGTATACGGTATACCATATTCCCCCGTACTTTATTGGGTTTTAGCCAATTTCATAAGACCAGGCTTTCGTAGAAGCATCCCTCTTCAATGGGAGCTATTGGGAAATCTCACTCTCTCTCTCTCTCTCACACACACGTTTAAAAGCACGACCCAATTTCTCTTACAATTTCAAGTTCAAGATATCTCAAATGCTATTAACGAAAAAGACATTGAAAATATCTGGTATTAGTGTTTCAAAGTTTATACACATTAAATCTTTCAATGGGTGGAAAAAAATTCAAGAAAATTTAAAAAGTACCACATCTTTTCAAAAAAAAAAAGACAAATAAACAGAGAGTATTGGTGAGATTGATAAGAAAAGTGAATAGTCTTGTTAATGGAGCCATAGAATTTTCACCTGAAAAAAGTTTAAAAACACAGATGTTTCATGCACATTCAGACACACATATGTACAGAATCGTCAGATGCACGTGAAATTCTATGTAATCATGTGAGATCCAGGTGCATTTGACGGGTCCGTACACTTAACATCTGTGTTCCTAAACTTGTTTATTTTGCAGGCAAAACAAGAAATGGGCCTTTTCCCAAAACAACAAGCATTGACAACCATATATTGGCTATACATATATACATACATACATGTATATATATATACATACATGTACATATATGCATGCATGATGTGTGTATCTGTGTGTGTGTGTGTGTGTTTGCACATATATAAGCATATTTGGACATATATATCACACCACTTTTATCACTTACATATAACTTATATATATTTGATATGGTGTCCAAATGGCTAACAGAACTAGATAAGTTGTGGACCATATTAATGCCTTACTACAAATTTTACCTGAATAGTTGTAGATATAGACATGTCTATATACAAGCATATATTTCCTATTTAATTTATATTATACAAATTTGGTTATTATTTTGTCTTCTTTCTTTTGAAATCTTTTCAGGAGGGTGAATTTTAACATTTTTTGGGGTCAAATTTACGGCTTTAATTGTTGTTACTTTTAAAATATAATTTCAAGTCAAAGAATTGGAAGCAAATAGGAAAGGAGCACCGAGTACGATCAAAGGAACTAGCAGCCTATGGCACTAGCAATCGAAGTCGAGCACACATACAACCATCTTTAGGTGTGAATAGCCGAGAGGAAAGAAAGGACGGTCGATGATAATGAGAAAGGCCAACGCGTCTGGACGTGCTAGTGAAATGGATGAGCGGCAGGTGGGTATAGCACCGGCCACAGAAGTCTAGCACACATGCAATGAACTTCATTTCCCAGCGTGATACAGTAGCTTCGGATTCCCCTGTCCCATCTTCTTAAGTATAGAACAAGGATCATCTGATATTGTAATGAATTTTGCATGGGTGCTTCGTTTTTCCTCCAATTTGTACATGCATTTTCACTAGTAAAACTAGATCTCCTTTTTGAAAAGACCAGAGGTGAAGGAAGTCAATCGACAAGACGACAAGAGAAGTATGCATTCGAAGATCAATAGGATATTCACAAAGATAACCATGGGAGAATTTGAAAGCAAGTCTCACATCCCATCTCATCACGGCTCCTCCAATTAAAGAAAAAAAAAAAAAGCACGACTCAACAAGAAATATGTATATGCCTGAGAGTAAACTATGGTGGAGGCTCCTCAAAGCTCTCGATTCTGTAACACGGCTCCGTGTCTTCTTATATATTTAAAGTTTGAGAATAGATCGAGGGCGCCGCGTTGCTCAATTCTGGCTTCACCTCTGCTTGCCCACTTGTCAAGCAGCTCTGTTCATACAGAACTGACTCCACAGCTCAAAGCCCACTCCCCAAGTTTATGAATTGTGTTGGAGTCCAACAGTTTCAGATTGGGCCTGGCCCACCCAAACTTGTACAAGAAACTAGCCCAAGCCCAACATCACTCTCAAACATAGCTCTGGCCCAAATGCGAGGCATATCTTCATATAAAACATAAAATTAGATTTAAAATAATGTTGACAAAAATAATTTGAACGTTTCAAAACCATGCCCAAAAAAACTCTCTTGCCAGACTATGACCAATTTCATATCATAAGTGAAAATCAGCTATATGCTTTGCATAAGGTTAGTTAGCCCTAGTTCTATAGAATAGTCCTGCAAATTGGAGGGAACTCAAGAGGAAAATAGTCCAGATCGTATGCCAACATTATGTGCAGATGTGTCCGATACGGTCTGATGTACATGAAACTCTTGTTATGTTGTGAATTCTACGTAGATCAGAAAATTTTAAATATATATATCTGAATCTAATTCTATGCACATAAGATTATGTGCAAAGATCCTAAAGCGAAGCAGCTATGTGTGTAATTTTACTTTACCTAAAAATTGACGGTTCAAAAGTCATTTGTGATTTTACACCTCTGCCACGACGACACTTGGATTATCTTTTGCATTTTCCTGGAAAAGTGAGGCAGCAAATAGGAGCAATAGGTCAAGCACTCTACATAATTTGGCAACAAATCATTAACTAATGTGTCATCAAATAGGAGCAAAAGAGAGAAAAGCACTCATTTTTGTCGCCACTGCCCTCTTTTTTCTTTCCACTTTCTCGGAGGACTTATCCCCTTCTCTCCCTCCTTCTTCTACTCCTCCTCTAGTAATTTATGGGTTGTTTGGATCGAAATGTCATGGCCACAGATTCTTGGGTATTTTTTGCAGCAACTATACGGGAACATGCTTGAGCTTGATGCGAATGATGATCACTCTATTCATCTCTACAAACAGATCAAGCAGTTCCAACAACGTGGTTGATTTTTTTTTTTTTACTGCTTTTATTTTTGAATTTTGGTTTAGTTTTTGTGTTTGTTAAGTCTTTTTGTCATTATTATTTTATTAATATAATTGTTATTTCTGTTTTGTCAAAGAAAAAATTGGAGCAAATTTTTCCTTCTCCTTTGTCAACACACACACACACTCTCTCTCTCTCTCTAAATTACTTCCAACCAAAATATAGCTAATACTAATATAATAAATGAAGTAGTCGTAATCTGACCAATGGCTAGAAAATTAACCACTCATGGTAGTCCATTTTCTCTCTCTTTAAATAGTATGGCTCTCTTTGTTATGTTGTGACTAGACCCAAGTTCCAGCGTCCCTTTTTCTCTACCCGCAATCTAAGAAGTTGGCTTTGCCAACGTAATTTTAGAATTGTCCCCTTCATTCTATGTTGATCCAACGACTAGACCCTTAAAGTGATTCAATTAATACATAAGTACGCTTGAAGTGGGTGTGTGCTACCAAGGGCGGAGCTATGTGTGTCTTGGGGTGGGCTGTAGCCCAGGGTGCTCCAAAAAATTTATTATTTTTGGCATGTAAAATTCTAATTTAATTTATTTTAGCCCCCTTTATTATTTAAAACTCAATTCAATTTTAGTTTGGTTCATTTTTAGCTCAGTGTAAATTAAATTCCTAGTTCCGCTACCCAATTACCTCTAAATAAATTCAACTATCATGGGAGACAATAGAACCAAATAATGCAAAGCAAGTTGACTTTTGGAGTCTTAATCCTTAAATGTCTTTTTTCCATGTTTTTTTTAATTACTTTTCTTCCCTCATTTTTCTTTATTTTAATATATAATACCTTGCAATTTCTTCCACTCACAAGTGTGTTGAATAATTTTCTTATTTTTCTTCTAATGCTCTTGGAACTTATGGAGGCACATGCCAATGACTATTCCTCAATTATTGATGGTTGGTTACATCACTAAGGATTCTTATCAGATTTTTTACATATTTATATGTAATATTTAATTTACCTTGTTGCCTACCAAAGATGAACTTAATCTTATTGAAATGAGTGTTTTCAAATGGAAAAAATGAATTTTTTTTGAGATCATATAGCGTATCGAAATCACATAAGCACTCCCTTGTTAAGTAAGGATTGAGGGATATTAGTCGGGCAAAATGAACTACAGCTCTTTAGAGCAGTTAAAATATCGTTTTGAATGCTCTATAGAGTTGTAGTATTGTAGCTCGTACAATAACCCCCTTGTCCAGTAAGGGGAGTGGAAAGGTCCAGTCTTAGGACTAATTGCTTATCGTAGTGTCTGAAGACACAGATGAGGTGTAGTGTCTCTTGATAGACTCAATCGAGATCTCATCATCATGATTCAAATCATTTTGTTTGTAGATTTTATAGTGTAGATAATGCGTGAAGAAATTCAATTTGATGAAATATTTACCATGATTTGATCGAATAACGTTTATTATTAAAAAAATAGTCAATGAGGTTTATAAAATAAAGATTCAACTATGTAGTGAAGAGGTGACAAATATCCCATTCATCCAAGTTGAATCAAAGATTCTTGCAAGGATAAGAACCAATTACTATGTAATATTTACATGAAGTATTATATGCGTAGTTAGTCTGATCCTTTGTAAAAACAAAAAGTTGAGAAACGTACTATTTTGCTCACAAATCCCGACAAAGATCTGTTTAGAACCGTCCGTTGCACGTGGAGCCCACATTGTTTTGAAAGATTCCACGTACAATTTCGAACATATTTATATCTGGATCTGTACAAGAATAGTATGTTCTTAAACTTAGCTATCGTAGAAACTACCCGTAATAACGAACTTGTAAAATTGATCTATATATGGAGATTTGTCGTTCCCGACCCTGCTTCTCCATTATATATATACACAAAAATACAGTATATTTTATCTACAAATCTATGGTATACATGACCAGTGATTCTGCCTTTTTCTTTGTACATAGTCTTTACTCTTTGTGCTGTTTAATTAGTTCACCTCCAAAATTACTCACTACCAGCACTGATCCGTCTCCCAATTCCGGCGAGTATACCCGGAAAACCTCGCCGGAGAAGAACCCGAGATGCCGGAATACGAACCGACACTGCGGAACTGCCGGAAAAGCTTCCTGTCGTAATCTGCGCGCTTCTCGGGATCCGATAGTGTAGAATAGGCAGCGTGAACCTTCATGAACTCGTCGGCCGGCGACGAAACTTTCCGGTTGACAGCGACATCAGCCACGTCCGGGTGGCAAATCCTGGCGAGATTCCGGTACGCCGCCTTGATATCCTCGCGGGAGGCACCCATTGAAATTCCGAGGACCTCGTACAGCGAGGAGCACGGAGAGGCGCAAGTAGCGGTGGCGGCGGCGCGAGTCGGTCGGAATCCAACGGAGGAGGGCGGTGGACGGAAACGGTTGCGAGAGATTGTTAGATGAGGGGATGAGGATCGGACAAGTGGCGAGGAGGGAGTAGTAGTGAGCATAGTGATTGATATGCGGGGAGAGGGGACATAGATACACACTATATATATAATTTCAATAGGATAAATTACAGATACCTCCCCTGAAATATCTGACAAATTTACAAACATCCCTAGAATGACAATATAATTCTTATCGCTTTTGAAATATCCTATATTAAGCTGTTTGGATTTTTCTGAAATCAAATTTAGGAAAAGTGGAAAGAAGAGACTGCTGGTTTAAATAAAGTAGAAGGCATCAACAGACTTATTAAGGCTGAGTTTGTACTAAATTATGTTTTGTTAAAGATAATCAATATTATTTGATATTTTTTTAATTTTTTTTTTAACATTTCCTCATTCGTGTCTATGGGGTGTTGAGTTATGCTCTTCCACCAGTTCTTCTAGAGCTTAAAAGGGTTAACTTGAAAGTGTACCATGATTTATTCAGCTTGAATGTCCTTTGTAAAATGAACAATCAATCAAAGACGAGTGTAATTTTGTTCACCTTCCTTTAAAGAAAATGAACGTTATCTTTACTCTCATTGGTTGAGAGCGTGTAGGTCTTACATGTGCAATATATTTTTTGGAAAGAATAAGATTAACTAGTTTTCTCTCAACCAATAAGATGGAGGGTAATGTTCACCCGAGAGTGAACAAAATCAAATTCGTCAGAGACACATTGATTGGTGATTGACCGGTGGCTAAAATAGAAACTGCATGAGAGGAAACTTGAAGAATGGGTGTTCTTCCAAGTAAATGTATACTAAAAAGTATAAGATGTTACATATAGAATTATGGTGTGTAAAAATGACAGGAATACCTCAATAATCGACCTGAAATCAATTAGTCTCCAAGTGATCAATCCCTCTTACTAGTGAATCTTCACTCTTATGTTTTAAGGTTGGTTGAGTTGTACTGATAAATGCACTTAGGTGCATCTTGTACATGTGACGCCCTTAGATATGGGTTGATTTGGCATATCATAAGACTGAAAAGGGCACCATTTGTATTGGTTGGCATTGCCAACTAAATTGACATCTGGTCCGAGGTGACAGCCATCTGAGACGCAGTATTAACAAGTTGGCAACCTGCGACAATTGTTATAGAAGTTGATTACTATCCAAGATGACATGGTAGATGGACGAGATCTTACTTTACGGGTCAACTACTTGTTGATTTTCAAACATCTTCTACTCATCTATGACATTTATTCATCTCCCACAGTCTCCGCAGAAGGAATCGAAAAATTATTAAAACATAGACCTAAATTTAAAAAAAAAAAGTCCACACTACAATAAAGACACCAAAAATTATCGGAAAAACAATCTTTTAATTTGATCTTTTTCGTATTTAGTAAAATTTTTAGGACTGTTGCTGGTGTTTTTTACGTTCTAAATTATTTTCATCAAGATTACGTATTAATTCAAGAAAAATTTAGTACAATATCAATAAAAACTTGGAAAAAATAACTAAAAATACTCATTAATTTAGGTCAAATAAAATCTAAATACTTGAGGACAAATAAGTGTAATTTTACCTTTGAGAATACCATTCCCTCCGGGAATCCGGAATGCTTATCCATAGTTTCGATTGGGTGGGCCCGAGGTTGACTCAGCAAACAAATTATCCAATTCTGGATTGGGTTGTGGGGAGAAATCCGTAATTATATGGGGGCAGAGATTATGAGATGTCGGCCAGTAACTCGCTGTCCTCCTCAGATTCTCAGAAAATTAGGATGGTGGAAAAATATTCACTGCATCTTTGGGGGCACCAACTGCCATTTTGGTTCTCGGATAGCAGAGATATACAACCATCTATCCAGACGTGAACATACTCGAAGTGTCTCGAAATGAATTTGATTGTCTTGTCTTGATTCCCGAAAAGGAAATTGGTAACTGATTTCGAGTTAAAGCAAAAACACCATTTGAACTCTAGTGCGACAAACAATATCGGGTCTTGGACAAAGAGAGGATGTGAGAAAGTGAAAATGAGAATAATGATTCAAGCTCTGGTTCAAAACACGATTTGGGTTCTTCCTCCAAGAGACTTTGCGCCTTTTATGGGTCCATTGTGAATCTTTTCACCCGTCCCCAAGATTCGAATAGTGCCCAGCCTAATCCAATCTTGAAATACGACTAATTGCATGGATAGATAGAGTATGACGGGGTGAAAAATAACGGGTCGACTGTCTAATGAAATCTGCCTATTTGGACTTTGCTCATTATGATGGTGGGGATTTCTTTCTTACCGACTTGGAAATCACTTCTTCTCGAATCAAGATATTTGTTCCGTTACTCTCAAAGAGAGGGAGGTTTCCTGTGAATGCATGACAAATCAAAATAAGAAGGGGCTCCAACTAGGCGAGCCTTCTAAAAACGCCTACAAGGGGAAGGCCAACCAACTGGTAATAAGTTATTCACTCGAAAGTTACCAGTTCTTCACTCGAAAGAAGCACGAGCAATGAAGTTAAAAGACTTTGACTTTCTCGAGACTTCTTATAGAAATAAAAATATTTGTCATGTGAATCCTATTATAATTAGTTTGTTAGGTAGTCGGTTAGAAGTTTGTTAGAGAGTGTGTTATGTTCTATAATATTGCTTAAAGAAAGTGAGTTTTGAACAACCAATGAGCAAAATAGGAGTCGACCAGTACAATCATTGGTGGAGACTGTTATTCATAATAAAGTCATCTCGGACATGAGAGAGAAAGGTGGCGAACAATCAACTTAACCGAGAAACCTAAACACACCATCAGGTAAAATAAGAACAACCCCTAGATTCAAAGCCCCCTTAATTTTTGCCATTGGCACAAAAGTTATTTCGGTAGCACACTTTGGTTCGGTTAATGTACCGACAAACAAACGAAATTACATTGTTCGGACAAATGTGTGTTCTGGCAATAAAAGCTAGAGCTTTTATGGGTTTCTATGAAGTCAGAGGCATTAGCAAAAGGGCTAACGAAATTGAGTAGCTAAAATTGAAGCAGTTACTTTCGAAGTAACAGAAAGATAGACAACGACTGAAATGGAAGAGTCAAAGTCGAAATGTGTAAATCTTTGGTTGGTTCATCCATTACAGATTCATAGCCTTGTAATGCAAAAGGGATAAGGGAAATGAAATGGAATAGATTCTCTCTCTCTCTCTCTCTCTCTCTCTCTCTTGTGTTCATCTTTATCATTTTCTGAAAATTCTTCAATATGATATGCAGATGACTTTTCTTTATTATTTGAAAAGTAATTTTATAAAAGTGACGTCCAAACAGATTTCAGAAATAACAACTAATATCACCGATATAAAGACCGAAAACAAGTTTGATGAGCACGGTCACTCGACGCAAGATTACTTAAATATTCAGTCACTTAATAATTTATTGCTCAGCGCTCATCCGATTCGCACACAATCCGACCAAAACTAAACGCCCTGCAACATAATATCAACTAACATCAGTGTTCAGAGAATCATTTTGCTCGGCTAAGAAGAATCAATCATGGATCTATTCTGCAAGATCCTGCAAATGATGCCTCAGATTGCTCAGAATCCCGAAAACGTAACTCCTAGTAAATGATATACTCCTCCCAACAAGAAAATGAGAGCGTGATCGGGGGCCACGGGCATGGCATAACCACTATGTCTTCAATCCTATAAAGGGGTTACTATGTTAAGGACGGTGTACTTTTTTCGCTCATACCCTTCACCTTCTCTTGCATACCTCATCTCTGTATTGATTACTAATTTAATTGTCGGAAGACTATTATCACCCGGCCCTGTAGAAATACGGAGACAACCATCTTGTTTTTGTCAATTTACAATAAAAAAATCGTATATATTCTCTTACAAATTGACCCCAAAAAACATAAAAAAAAAAAATCTTATCCACTAATGTTAATTGCCACTCGTTTCCTCCCATCTTTATCTGCTTCACAATCAATTACCCCTTCCAAGTACGTAATGAGAGGTCAAGAATGGAAAGAGGCAAGTTGATAGAGCAACCCTTCACTAGCTTCTAGGGATAGCAATCACATTCAATCCGATCTGATTTGTTTCATTACTTATTCTGTTCGGATTGTAGTTTCGATAAATTTTTCAAGAATCGGACTGGATTTAGAGGGACAAATTAAAAAAAAGAAGTTCGAAAATGAATCTATCTACCTCCGATTCTATCTCCCGCTATGTTTTTTATATGTACAAAATGTTGAAAATTTTTAAGGGTTATGAATGAATTTGGAATAACCAAAAGGTCTCACGATACAACTGAAAGATCTCTCATTCATAATTTGAAACTCAAAGGTCTCGTCGATTAAAGATGTGGAAAGTCCCTATGGTTGTATAAATATTCAACCTCATCCACGGTTTCAAGACACTAAATTTTCATCATCAAAGAATATCCCTATTTTCTATTTTCATGTTCTTGAGTGAGAGAAAGATAGGCGCTGTTCGGTTCAACAAGCAATCAATTAGTTAGTGTTCTATCGATTGAATGTACTATTTTACCTTAGGAGACAAACGCCATTGCGACTTCCAACACCCACGGTGAGGTGACAAATTTATTTTAAGGAGACTATAATTCTACAGAACTCGGTTCGGTATTATATCTTTTATGTTTATATATGAAAAAAGCTCAAGAGACCAACACTTTTTTAGACTAATATTAGACCAACATCTAAATTCTTTATTCTTGATTAGATTTTAATGATACGAACCATTCAATATGTTAAAATATATTTTTAAAGGTATCTGTGAGAAATCAACTCAAAATATTACCGAAAAAGTCTTGATCCAAGCAGTGGTTCAAAATGCTGACAGAAACTATTTTATGAACCACTATTTAGATCAAGCACTTTCCGGTAATATTTTGAGCTGATTTCTCGCGGGTACCCTTTTAAAATATGTTTTAAACACACTGAACGACTCGGATCGTTAAAATTTAATCAGGAATGAAGAGTTTAGATGTTTGTTCAATCTTGGTTTAAGAAAGTATTGGTCCATGGAACCTTTCTCTTTATATATATGTGTGTTATAATATTCAAAATCATTGAATCAGGATATAATAAAATATCATGATATGCTTTTTCACTTGGTAATAAAATACTTCATGGTGTGGGATGGTTTTCACATCGTTTTCAACACTATCTTCAAACCATTCCAATTTTCAAGCAAATAAGAAAATGACAGTGAAAGTGATTTGGTAATTTGTGGGGGGGGCCAAAGTTGAATTTAAGCAAAATAAAGTATTTGATTCAAGTGGCTGGTCCAAATTTGGTTCAACACAATTAGATATGTTCTTAATTTTTATCCATCCATGTCTTTTGGATAGTGATTAACAAAGATAAAGCTGTACAACTTTGAACATTGCTAGATAGGGTTTGATTATCCCTATCCGATAGGTCTACATCCATCCCTAAATATCGCCGAGTATTGTTGATTTTTCCGCCATTCTAGTAACCATCACATGTAATATGCGCAAGTGCTTCCTCACCTCCCGTGGTGAATGAAAAAGAGAATTTCTCGGAGTTGTCATATGGCTGTGGACATGGTTGAAATTGAAAGTTACGAATGAGTGCTTACTCAATGCTTTCGGAGTACAACATGACATACACACGCTGTACTCCCATCAAATTTTTTTTAGAAATTTTATTTATCATAAAGATAAAAATATGAAACATTACAATAAGTAGAACTCCGCATAGGAAGAGTTCAGAAAAATGAACATAGATTCTCCTAGTGTTGCTACTCGCCAAAAACTCCTCTTACCCTAACACGAACATAAAAGAACTAACAAGTAGAATAGCCCAACAAACACTCAAAAAAACCCTCAGATTAATGTTCCTTCGCCTCATTAGATCATAACCACCCCCTAACTAAACAATCCCCCGGCCTACCTTAACAATCCACCGGAACCCATCAAAAGCTACAACTACATCTGCCTCCTTTGACCTTCCTATGTATGGATTTGGAGGAGCTGTGGTGCATTTTTCTGTACTATGTGTAGTACGGGCAAAACGACGTAGTTTTATCCGATTTGTCTTCAAAATTACATTGTTTTAATCCCCTTGTATTTTGATAACAATTCACGTTACAGGACAAAATGATGTAGTTTTGAAGATAAAGTAGACAAAATTATGTTATTTTACCCGCACTACACATGCACTACAGGAAAGTGCACTACAGCCTCCCTGAATCCCCTATGTATTGCCTACCCCTCTGCCTACACACCTCAACCCTTCCAAAACCCCTGAGATTCAAAAACCTACTGCTACCTCCTCCCCATCATATCATTCGCCCCACCACACCACCACCAAGCACCCAAGAAATGCTACACCTTTGATTCAATCCACTTGCACCCCCAGATCCCATCAAACAACCTCATTGCCAAATTAGCCACCACTCATAGTGCTATTGAGTTTCACTACTCAAATCAACCACAAAGACCTTCATTGCCAAAACACCTCCATTGAAATAACATCATTTTACCACTACACTGTCCCAACAAAACGGTGTCCGAAGTCAACCACCAAATCCACCCTACTAACCCCAGAACTGCTGCTGCCACTGATTCTAGAACATTACACAAAACAACCCTCAAAATATCACCCTCCATTGCAATTTGAAAACCCATATCTGAGGTATCTCCCTCCATAACAACACTAGCAAACCTCCACAAAGAACAAAACAAGAGGACCCGAAAAATAAGAAGAAAACACAAAACCAAACCTCCTCTTCCGCTGCGTCTCCTCCGCTTGGCAAACCCTAAACGTAGTCTCACCTTACCATCCATAGCAGCTGATAGCCAAATCGTCGCCGCCTTGCCTCACCACATAGCTGCCGAAACCCAAGTCGTCGGAATCGCCAATATTGGGTTGAAAAACCCAACCCTAACTGGAACCACCCTAAAAAAATAGATCTCCAAGGGGAAAAAGAGAGGAATAATACAAGAAAAATAAACTAAAAGAAGAAGAAGAGAAAATGGGGGAACAGACAGAGTGAGTGAAGGAGAGAAAGAGAAGTGGGACCGGGGGCGGCCCCAAACCCTAAACTATAAAATGTAGAGAGATCAAATTATGTAGCGATAAATCTTATCTTCAATATATTCTCTTATTGCGATTAGGAGACAATAGATGACTTGATAATATGTGTTGCAATAATTTATTGGCTGGAAGTACCACATAAGTGGCGCCGCATAATACTTCGAGAATATTTAATAATCAGTCGTGATGCAAATGCAATGACTCACGTGACATATACACGTGGTAGTATCATCAAATCATGTAGTACAAATCTTGCATGTGGCACATCAAGACATACTCTTATTGGGTCGTTGAGAGACAAGAGACGACTCAATAATATTTGTTGCGATAATTTATTAACCAAGAATAGTACGTACGTGACGCCACATGATACTCCAAGAGTATTTATTAGTCAATCATGATGCGATGGGGGCGACTTTGCTACTAAAGACTGTGTGCCAAACTCACCAGCTATCGAATATCATGTCTGATTGTAGGCTCTTGATGAGATGGATTGATCTGACCCCGAATATTGTGATGGGACAAATTGACCGTACGTCGTGAAGCCAACACGGAGCCAATATTACTGCCAAAAACAGCGTAGTTCTAGATGATTGATGGAAGAAACAGAAACATATTCCAAACTTCTCGCTCTCATCGATCGACTGATGGAAATAGACCGACTATCAGAGATATTCATGTTACTCCTTCTACACTAGTTTGTACACAAATTCATAAGTTATAACGTTTTCAAAAGGAATGATCAACTCCACAAATATCGATCGAAACTTAAAACCATCAGTCACAACTTCAAGCGATGAAGGAGCCCCTTACCTTATTGTTTTGAACTCTATGTCTTCTAATATTGATAATCAAATGTATGATGATAATCAAGGGGTTTCTCATGCAAAAACCTTGATGTTTTAATTTAACCAATTCCAGTTTACCAAAAAAATAAAAAAGATGAAAATTTCACTCACCTTTTTCCTTGCTCTCAAATGCTGGAGCCCGCATGCGTTAATAGAAGGGTTACATACAATCACTAGCAACCTAGTTGATCAGTATTTAGATAGTCAAAACGGCACCAAGCATGCACAGCACACCTTGCTCTGCACAGCGCAGAATAAGATCAACGGGTTCAACTAGAATCATGAGGTTAATAGGAAAATTTACTTGAAAGTATAGAGTCCATTAGCCGTGAACTTGAGTTAATGGTAGCCAATTAACGAACTAAAGTACAACTTCATATGCATATCGTAGAATTAGATACGTAAGCATCCTAAGAACATGTAGAAGTATCCAATCATTCTCGGATGCGAGAAAGGAGGAAAAGTATGTATCGCCAAGCCATCTATTCCATCTTGTAGATTTCCGAAGTTGGGCTAGCCAATGCCTACCTATTTCTTTCTCAATGCTCCAGTGCTCCTTCCTAACAGGCCTTATTTGTAGTGGCACACCCAGACATACGAATCGTTATATCTACAGATGAATGGATAAAATCGAAACCCTCCCTTTCCGACGACCCATCTTGGTCTCTTCGTACTGGATCTACTGTGGATGTTCCCAAAGGAAAAGCTGTGCTAGGGCGTGTGGTCGACGCGTTGGGAGTGCCTACTGATGGAACATGTCCAACAAATATGGAAATAGATTGACCATGGGAAAAGAAAAACAAAATGATCAAATTTTCTTAAGCAGTAGTAAGGTTCAAGGGGCTTCGAATCTGATGTAAAGAGTGTTAACAGAAACAAAGGCAAAAATATAAACAAAGAACATATCTATAGCAAAATTCATGCTTCTTAATTCAGGATGGTAGCCCAACTTCCTCAACCAATGCAGGGCATCACTGCCAGAATCTAAGAAACTGAAAGAAGACATTAGCTCGAAAAATTTAACGAGGTAAGCTACATACTTTACATGATCTGCGTTCGGCACAGCAAACAGGAGAGATCTGGGGTCCCGAAAGGCCACAAATGGGTGGCTTGACATCTAATGAGGAAAACCTCAGCCACAATACAGCTATCATGCACGAAGCAAAGCTTGATAGTAGCCCGAGCTAAGAGAATAGAACAAACTCAACATCACAAAACGAAGGATAGATCGCTTAAGGGAGTACTCAAAATAAATGCAAGATACTTTCTACGAGAAAAGCCAGTCACTTATCACCAACTGCCGTCATCTTTGGCCTTTGGGCTTAGAAGCAGCCCACTTAAAAAAACCGCAATTCGTTTCAGGATTTGATGCAGGGCCCTGTATAAAAAAAAGGAAAGAAAAGTCTGTTACAATAAGGATTTAAATAGGCCATCCCAAAATGGAACAATAAACCAAGATTAATGTACCAAGGGAGTGGCTTTTTTCCTTTTCAGAAAGGGTGATTCAATTTCTTCCCACATCCATAGAGCAAGGTTATCTTAGTAAAGTAGAGTCTGAAATCAAGTGTGGGAAGAAAGTACCTCACCGCGAGCACATACATAGAATCTGCGGCCAAAATTAGGGCCTTCTTTCTTCACAACCCGAGACACACACTGCTCACGATGGCCCTTGCAAAGAGGAATGCTGTTCTGCATCATTTTCTGAATCCTTTGCCACTCTAGTAAAGCAACATTACTCTTGTCCACCTCAGAAGAGCAACAGGCATTTAGGTCACCTTGATCCTGAGTGGATTCACAATCATCCAACTGAGACTGCTCGGGATGATATCTCTCCTGCTCGTCCATGGTAGGTTCTATCCGTGAATTATCAGGTTTTGAGACATCTACCACCAGCTCATTGGATATGGCAGTGCCAGAGTGGTCATGACCAAAAACAGATGTCGAACTTTTCTGGAAAAATGACTTCAGTGAGAGTTGTGACGATTGACTGTGTCTTGCTTTTTTTCTGATTTCTTTGCCCGGTTTGGAGTTAACACGGTGAATTTCAAACGGAGTCATGTTAGCAAGGGCAGTCTCACTAGGGGAACCTCTGGAACCATAACAATTTCCTTCCAAGGGTGAGCCTGGTATGCTGCAGTCAGAAGGTGATCTTTTCAAATTCTCAACGCAACTCCCAACTGCAATATTCTCCTCCGAAAAAGAACTTGACACTTCATAGGTCTTAACTTGCTTCTCTACTTGTCTTTTCATCATCATTGACACTGCAAAAGGCTAATGGCTTCGTAAACTGACAAAATGGTAGGTTGGTAGAATAATAATGGCTACAAATATAAACACTTTAATCTTCTAGAACTGGAAGTAATAAACCGAGAATGATAAAATATGGAAAAGACCATGGTTTGTTGGTTCGGTTGACTATATTTAAGACTAGAAGCAACATAATCATGTGAAACTGTGTTTGACCAGTACTTGTAACATTATCTATCACATTGATGTAGTTTGTCCATTTTCACCATAGTCAGCAAAGGTAGATGATTCCAACATTATTCAAGATAATATAAACATCCAAACTGGAAGCAAATATCTTTATTGAAGGGAAAAAGATCGGGTTACTTCTATTCAATGAATTATCTATTCGCACACCATTAACTAAGTTGAATATGAAAAAACCTCAAGCCCATTAGAGAAGCAAAAGATGGAAGGAAGATACGTTTCATGAACAGTTACAGCCATCAATTTACGAGGTTTATGTCACAGCAAGATTTAAAGGAAGACATCTCAGTGTGAAGGTCCGCAAAAGTGGGAACTAGAGCTCGTAAAATATACAATCTAGTACAGAATAAGTTAGCTTCTCGTACCAATAGTCTGCTGGAAACCACGAACCTCTGGAGCATATCTAGCAGATAAAGAGGGAGTACTATGCTGCACAATATCTGGGATTTCCACCAAGCTCGCATAAACAGGAACATGATCAGAACCTTCCAATTTGACGTTGCTCCTGCCCTTCCACCTGCGGACAGAACAACAAGAAGGACAAGCAAAAACAAAGGATTTAGAAACATATGAGATGCAAGTCCCTTATCCCTTCATGGGCAGAACTGGCAAAAAGAGAGGAAAGTTTCGCTTGCAAGTGGTAACACTTTCCACTAGTTTGTTGTTTGCGTTAGCACAGCAAAACCCATGCACATCAGCTCCCTAAATCATATAGTTCAACGGACTCAATGACATCTAGTCAACCAATAATGAAAAGTCGTTCTTACAATTATAGAATAGAAGTAGAACAGATTTAATAACTTGCTTGGTGTTTTAAACTTGAGTTCTCTCCTATTCCAGATATAATAGCCATAAATAAACCAAAGAAAAAAAAATTAAGAATCATCAGACAAGTGCTGAGGAACACAATTTTGAGTATGAACAGATCGAAGCGCTGAAACTGAGCAGAATAAAAATCATAAAAGTGACATCCTTAATACTGGGAAAAGTATGTGCAGCTTAATTCTAAGCATATTCAAGCTTCAGATGTGCAGCAATATATATGCCAAGAGATGGTGCATCCAAACACAACCTAAGTAAAGCCCTATCTTCAACAGTCCCTACTCTTAATTGCTTCCAATTTAAGGGACATACGGGCTCAATGCCTCGGACATCAAAAAATCCATATTGTAATGCCTCAAGCCATTTCCATCCATAAATGGTACCATAATGATTTGGCAAAATGTGCAAAATTAGACTGCTATAACAGACAATTCTACCAAACAGTGAACTGCTTATTCTAGGTAGATGCGTCCCCAAAAAGATGAGATGGGTCATGTGGACATGATGCGCTTTGATTACACACTAGTTTACAAAGCAAGGGAATGGATGGTGCTATAGCCCTGATGGATCTACAAATCAATTAGGTATGCAGTGAGAAAAGCAAATATTTATCCTCTCTCTACAACTCTATGTGAGAAGCGAAAATGCATATTCTTGTATGGCAACGAACTACTGCTTCTTCTTCCAGTTAAACATGAGGAGGATCTGGCCACATGTTGCAATGGTCCACACGCACATGCACACGCAGCCGTAGAAATGCCATCATGTCAAATTGCTTTATTCAACTACAATGCTCTGACCTTTACCTAGGTGAATTTCCAGGCCTCGATCGTTTGAACTGCCTCATTATGTCACACTCCTTCACATGGCAAGTCACAAAATTATGATCTTTCTGGCCGTCGCCTTCATGTAAACATGCTCCACCACTGAGAATATGGTCTATCCTAGACCCATAATTGAATTCTTCAGCCCCCGTGTTCTGTGGCCAGTGAGTGAATGCTTCCTTCCTGTAGAACCAAGGATAACTTAGAATCAGACATTAATAGTAAACCTCCAAGTATTACACAACTGTTAGGTTAGGTGGAATGACAAATATTGGGTGATATAAGGCAATTCTGAAATTGTTAAATATTCATGTAACTTACTACTATTATACAGAGCGTAGCCATAATTTATTGTCGATCTCAATTGAAAAGCTGCACAATCACAGAACTTATGGTCTTTAATCGATTAACATACACAACGGGTCAAGAATGGTGCAAAACCTCTCAGGATGTTTCGCTCTGAAAACATCAAAGAAATCACCACCATTTTCCACAAGTAGCGATCTAAACCATCTCCTGAACCTACACGGCGGTGCACAGTAATACATTAAAACTTATGAATTGACTCCAGATGGTGAAACAATATTAGAGATCAATGGTGGAAAGAGAAGTGAACAGGCACTCTCAACAAATTTGCAGGCAACTCACTGGTTCTTATCAAAGTCTGGTCCTGGATTACAACTATCTACAGCAGCCGGAGCAATGTTAAGATCACCAACAATGAAAATTCTTCTTCCTTGATGAAATAGAAAGTCCCATCTTTTCTACAACAAAGTTAACCAGTATCAAACCAACAGCATGACTATCAAACAGTCAGTGATAATTATATTTTTTTACGCTTTTCATGCTGCAAAAATAAGAAACTAAAATTAGGGTAACATTTGTCCCCTAGGACTAGGAGACAACGGCAACAGCTCAGGCCAATTTTGCCAGACAGATTCAAGTTGCAGCATCCTCAAATTCCCAACCAAAAAATATTGCACTATAGTTCCGGAGTTCCTAATTCAACCACATTCAATCCAAAGTTGACTAGGGTTGCAAGTAGCCCTTCTGATCCACAAGCAGATATTTATTGCAGTTACAACTTTCATTCCAAATCAAGACTCAGACTATTCTATTTAACCAGACAACGTTATTAGCAAATGAGATGACCAACCAGAGGACAGATAGAAGTCAACTGCATTTTGGAGATCAGCGAATGGTGACTCGTGAGCATTGAAAAGAAGACACACCACACCACCCCCACCCACCACCATTTGCTGCTCAACAGCTGACAATAAAATGTGTGCATAAAGCACGAACGTAACTTGGTCTTGCAGACATGCATGTATACCCAAGATCATAAGTTCGAATTAATGCTTCCCATCAGACTATCGATCAGATAAGGAACACAAATGAGATACCTGTAACATCGTAAAAAAGGTGTGCTTAAACTGGATCCTCTCCACATCATCACTGACTGCTCGTGGCCCATAGATGTTAAAAAGCACTGTCATATTCCCTATGTTAGTCCCAATGCAAAAACTGTATTGGCAATTTTAAGAAAAAGGATTTTGAACCAACATACATGGCAATGCCCTTATTAAATGAAAACCGATACGTAATGCAAGAGCTAATGTATTATAGTTAATACCATAAACCAGTGTTAAATGAACATGGGAAAATGAACATATTTTTAGCGTAATTGAATATGGTCAAGTTGTTTTCTTTCTTTCAATACACAATTATTTGTGCAGTTGTGTTGCTCGGCTTGAAAGTCCATTTTTCATCTCTCCTACTGGGCTCGGTCTTGGAAAAGAAGATGTTTCTTACTTACTTATCATGGATGTATTAAATTAAAGCAAAGCCAAGAAAATTGGCAGGATGCAATATTTCTACCCTTGACAAATGCATGTTCCATTTACCCATCGTCTACTAGGCTGAAATATAGACTTTTCATTACTAACTAATTAGACATGCCCTTCAGCGCTATATACGAAATAGGGTGTTTCCTCTCCAGCATGTGACGCAGTCATCTTCTACTATTTTTGAGGTTCCTCTATTTTTGTTCATTTATCCACAGCATCTCAAACTCACCAAAATGGCCATGGTCTGTTACGACACATCGCCCCTCACTGTCAACCTTAAGTAGCTCTTCTTTTGAAAATTCCTCAAGGCCCCCTGCTTTTCCAGTTCCTCTATCTTCTCTACTTCTCGGCCCTTTTGAACTATCCAGAACCCCAGTAAAGCCTTCCTCGGCCGCAATGGGTAAAGCCACTTCACTGCTCGAAAATGCCGACTTTACGCGACAAAATGTTGCAACACCTGCATTAAAGTAGCGAAATTCAAATTTCCGAAAGCTCAATAAGACCGAGAGGCGCGGTCCACGAAAAGAAGATGATAGCTGCACTACTTGAGAACGTAGAGGTGGGTCACGATTCGTGTTCAAGATAGATAATGCGGTGCCGAGCGACTTCCCGACCCAGAATAAACTCACGCCAAAACAGGCAAGGAAGACAAACATGCCAAGTTTTATTGATGTCTTTACACAAAAACATCGATATCCCTTCTGTAAGAGAAGCCCAAGCAGTTCAATTTACCATGTGGTTTCTCAATGGTTGAGACATTAGAACAAACACCTTACCGGAGTAGCTGATGCGTCCTTTATCCGAGGTGCGGGTGCAGGAAAAGAAGCACTCGTAGCCGTCAGCGACAACCAAATCCGCCGTTAGATCCTGTCTCGATAACTTAGTCTCCTACATAGAAAAACCAAACAAACAATAAAGCCCCAGTTGCCATACAAAATTCAAAGGCACAAGCAGCATATATGTGGATGAATTACAAGAGAGAGAATTAGAGAACCTGGAAACAGATGATATCGGCATCGAGAGAGTCGAGTAATTTGAGGAGAGAACCGAATTGTGAGACCCGAGGCCTGAGTCCGTTAATGTTGTACGTCACTATCTTCATTATCTGCCGGAGATTGTGTTGTGTGTTCCTTAATTTCTCCGATCAACCTATGGAAGGTCGAACCCATGGAACGAGAAGAAGGCAGTGGCGTGTCAGAACACTATCGGACTACGAACGGCGTCGTTGGTGGTTGTGGGTGCCAAAACGACCTTAGTATAATGGCTGAGTCTAAATTCACCCCCCAAAGCTCTCATTCCACTATACATTTTTGTTTCCCTCTCTCATACTCCAATTGTTCACAATATTGGAAAAATCTGTTATGGTTTGGTCGATTTGTCCCCATGTAGTCCTGAAATTTATATCTCTGGATAAATTTAATGTATCGATTCTGACCGAATTTATAAAAAAATCGACATCGATTTTGGTAGGATGAGTTTAGTTAGGCTAGTTGGGAGGTTGAAAACGAGCCAAATTCACAATTTGTATTTATAGTCCACAACTCACAATCTATAAAAAAAAATGGACCAAAATGGCTGTAAATTGGGCTCCTCCTATATTTTGTGTAAAACTCACCAGTTGATTTATAGCACCTTATAGAATTGAACAGCTAAGATTGATCTCTGCACGTGCAACGATAGCTGGGACAAAGGATCACGACCCGCGAGGGTGAGCTAATTTCGAAAATCCATCCTCATTTCTAATTCCAAGTTGCAACTTGTCTGCATGAAGTCGATTTTGCTAGTAATCATCAATCAGCAATATATATGATGGCAAATTTGTTTTTGGGCCTTGTATACATTGCTCGTCACACTAAAAAAGCTGGTCATGCCCAAAGTTGTTACTGTAACCATAAGGAGAGGAATACTGAAGGCAGGGCTAGGGATTCCAAATTGCGAATTTTTCGATCAGATCAATTTTTTAGTAATAATTTCACTTATAGTATACGAAAAGGACTTGAAGTCCTATTTTGCAGTGTGCATAACAGAGCGTACTATGTGTCAAAATAACATCATTTTAATATATTGCACGCTCTGATATGCATAATGCAGTACAAGCTCCTCCATTCCATACGAAAGTGGGCATGTACAATGCACTTCCCTGAGCATTTCCCCTAATAACACCAACACCCCTGCCTCTTTGTCACCAAGCCCAACAATACCCTCAATGTTCCCACCACCCTAGCCCTTGTCCCATCCCCGACCTCCATGAACACCACATAAACCAAGTCCTCTTCAACCTTATTACTAAACCTTCATACACATGCTTGTTTGATCCCCTTCTTCTTATTAGGACAAATCTTGTGGAAAAAAATCCAAGAAGAAAAAAGAAAAGTGTGAAGAGATCTTTCTAGCCGAACCCAAGGCACTATAAGATTCTTTTCAAACCTCATATTCACACGTTATAAAACGGTAGGATTTTGAAATCCGATTCGAACTTGATTTGCCATTTCGGTTATTATGAGAATTTTCAACTTAAAATGATGTATTCTAGTAATTGGTTACTAACTTGTCCAAGAGTTGCTCATCCGACCAGAACACTTTGAAAAACTCTTGTGTCAATCACTTAATTCCTTTCGTTAGACAATTTGTAGCACTCAGCTCTAACTCGATTGTTTCCTAATAACTGATGTGCCTTACAAGCCACTTTAATTGGTTGATCGACAGTATCTCATTCTTTAACTATCAAAGCATTAAAATATTAAGCATCTTGAGTGGTGGAAAGTAAAACCTTAGAATGTATTACATGTTATATGAAGTTAATGAATTAGCTAATAGGTTTTGACTGAAAATTCAACATAAAAATTATATTTTTTCCAAAGAGCCCTTTATTTCCAAGCCTCTTTACTAGGTTGGACAAGCTTTGATACTTCAACAAGTTGCTAGTTAGCTTCGTAGCCAGACCAGACCAGACCTAGTGCTACCAAATTCACATTCTAAAACTATAAAAAGTTTATTAACACAATTTTATGTGCATAGATTTAGACACATTTATCATTCGATACACATATAGTCCCTCAAAATTTCACGTGCATCGAATAATATAAATATATCTATGTCTGAATTTGTACACGTAAATCTGTGTATGTAGACTTATTGTTGTGTCGAGATGAGATTCAAAGTAATTTCTCAAGCTGCCATGGAGGTCAGTATATTTATAAGAAACCTCGGGGGAGGTCAGTGTTATTTCCGTAATCGTGAAAGAGGGTCAATGCGGTGACGTCGTAAGATTCCACAACCGTCCTTTTCGGTTGGCGCGCTATCCCCGTGGCTCGTGGGAAGCACAAGCCTGTTGCTCTACTCGTGCCCTGATGTCAACCCCACCACACCCCTCTCTCTCTCTCTCCGAATCTCTCTGTATTATATCCTTCCATCAGATCAGAGGTGATCAAAATCTCAGAAGAACAATAAAAACCCAGCGAGGGTCTTAAGAACTGGTTCTGTGGCTCTTCAGTTCTTACGGAGTTCCTCTACCGAGCAATGGATAAAAGGTTTGATCTAACTGAGATTCGAGATAATCGCTTTGGTTAGCATGTTAAGATTATGATAGTAAGATTTAAAGATCCTTCCATATTGATTCAACATTTGAAAAAAATCATCTCTTGATTTGGTGGTAGCTCTGACATTTGTTTTGCTTCTTTTTCGTGCTTCTTTTCTTCTGGGAAAATCACATCTAAGCCTACTCATTTGAAGTACTTCGGTTTTGTTCACCCTCGGCATGACTTCGACATCTCAAACTTCATGATCGAAATTAATCGGTCTATTTTAGTTCAATCAAATAGTACTTGACCTAAACATCTATTTTTTTCCTATTTCAGAAATTCTGGTTTCAGGCTAAAAATATGATCTTTAGGTCAATTACTTATCGGGATCTGACTGAGCCCTTGAGCTGTAATTTTTTCTCGGTAACCTAAAAAATTAATATGAACAAAATTGATAATTTTGATCATCGAAGTGAGATTTCGAAGTTGAGCCACAAAGACAATTGTGAACAAAGTTTGCTCACTCGCGGGTGAACAAAGTTCAAAACTGGACTCCACCTGAAGTGGATGGTCGGGGTTGTGGTGTTTTTGGCTGTTTTCTCATTGACCTTGACTTAGTTGATCTGTATTCAGATGCAAAAACTTGGGTTTGTCAGCCATATTTCCTTCATACATTGATTCTTCTGGAAGGTTGTCCGTACTCTTTACATAGATCACAAAAAATTCAGCAAGGAGTTGAAAAAGTGCTTGCTTGCTATGTGCTTCATTTGTTTGATCTCTTTGTATTCTTCTCTTTTGGGTCGGATTTTCTGACAGACAACGGCCTGAGATGGAAGTTAAAGAACCAAATGCTGCGAGAAAAGTTCAGAAGGCAGACCGTGAAAAGTTAAGGAGGGATAGGCTAAATGAACATTTTCTTGAGCTTGGAAATGCACTAGGTACAGCATGGGTACCTTTGACTATCACCCTTTTTTTCCTCATAAAAGTGTGTTCTATAGTCTATATATTTCTTCATTAGTTCATAATCACTCATTATTTCCTCCTCTGACAAAGGGGTGGGGAAATTTATCTTTGCCTTTGGTGTAGATATTCGAATTGAATTCTGCTATGGGTAGAAACCAATGTACAAATGGTGTACAAATCTGACAAAAACGGTGAGGTGGCAGCCACTTGCCTACCTTTCTCTCTCACTCTCCCACACCTTTTTTATCAGATTTGTACACATTTGTACATTGGGTTTGTACCCATAGCAAAATTCATTGGAACTCATGAAAGCGTTGAGGATTGAAACTACCCTTCATTCGTTGCTAAGCCAAGGTCCCAGGTCCCAATTCTCCAAGTCAGCCTACATGTCTAGTAGGCTGTTTTATGGCAACCTAGCAGTGACCCATAATAATAACAATTTCTAAGAGGATACGTCACGTTGAAGTCTTTTTTTCTGTAGAATTATATTTCATTTGTATGCATCTTTGCACGACAACTAAATATATTTGAATCACCCTTACTAGTACCCTATTCCAAACTCTGATTTCTCAAACCGTATACTGCCTACTAACACTTGCTAGAAGGGTGTTAATTTTGACTTCAGCTTGATGTGCATCTATGATCTAGCCATGGCTTCTTTCTCCTTTTTACCCATCAAGCAACCTGGCCTACTGTGAAACAAATCTACTAGCCATTTAGGAACTCTTAACAAAGACCAAGATGGACACCGACCGAGCCCAATGCCCTTGCTTCTCTACAATTGACAAGAAGTTTATGAACAATTCTCCTCGCTTCTTTACATGTATATTGTTGATAAGGGATGATTTACCTTCTTTCGATCCAGTTACTGGTTGTAAAGGTCTTCCAATGAGCAGCCACTTAACTAACGGGACCACCTCCCTGGGGAACCTTGTTCTGACCGAGGGAAAGAAGGAAGTGTTTAACCTATAAGCTCTGTACAGCTATATTTGACCTCAAACCTTCCAGACTCAAATATAATCTATCTAGCTCCATGGTTCCATTTCCTACAAAAACTACCATGTGTGGTCCTTGATAGCTGCGGATGTTGGGAGATAGGCCTGATACAGACATAAGCTTCAGCATATTAAGCTTCAGAAAGTTGACTTATTTTTAGTGTTGACAATGTAAAAATACAATTGCACTGTACGTCAGCTTTGCCAGTTTCGGGTTGACATCCCAAAGATCTACAAAAATTGTTCCTTTGGCTCATCCTTTATTGTGTTTTGGACTCATGCCTCTGGCTTTTCGTACACTTCAAAGCTGAAGAATTAGCATTTGTGCACTTCCGGTCTCAAGTGTTACTAACTTACTAGCCTTTGATTCATCTCTTTTTGTAAACAAAAATTCATTTTTTGGTTTTATTTGGATTAGTAAATTCAAGTGATTCACATTGTCAACAGACCCTGATAGACCCAAGAATGACAAGGCAACGATCATCAATGATACAATCCAAGTGCTGAATGATTTGACAGCTGAAGTTAAAAGACTGAAAGCCGAGTGTGCTGCACTTTCTGAAGAATCACGCGAGGTGATCATGTCTTCATGGTCAATGTTTCCCGTTTTTGCAGCCCCTTAATTTCTTATCCCGCAATCTGGCTTTGTTTTCAAACAGCTGACACAGGAGAAGAATGAACTCAGAGAAGAGAAAACAGCTCTGAAATCCGACATCGATGATCTCAATTTACAGTATCAACAACGACTCACGGTTATGTTTCCTTGGGGTGCTATTGATCCTTCAGTTGTCATGGCACCGCCTTATTCTTATCCAGTTCCTATTCCTCTTCCCACAGCCCCAATTTCAATGCACCCGGCTCTGCAGCCGTTCCCTTTCTTTGGAAATCAGAATCCTGGTGCCATTCCCACTCCATGTTCAACTTACATCCCATATGTGCACCACCCTAATCACCCCATTGATCAGCCATCTTACCAATGTGCATCCACTTCCCGCATTTCAAGCAAACAAGATTCCAAAAGCAAGATGACGGATTGTTGTACGGGCAGCATAGACGACAAAAGTGACGATTCTAACGACTTGGTGACAGATTTGGAACTTAAAATGCCGGGATCTAAAGCTCAGCAGGTCGGTTATTGGGGTGTTTTACAGAACTTCAGATTCTAGAAAAGCTGGTTCTTTCTTCATGTCAAAGATCTGATAACCATCAATTTAACAAAATTTTGGTTATGAAAAATCAAAATCCATAAGCATCGATCTCTGAATCTGCTTTAAAGCATCTTAAAGAACAATGTTCCACCAAAAGCAAAGGCTGCAGAAGCAGAGACAGAAGCTGCAGCACATACATGGGCACAACTTTCGAGTTCCCAGAATCTAAAACCAACCCCCCCGAAAGCTATCGCAAGCACCCTCTTCGATCAATACATCGAGACAAAATGCATAAGTCTCGACTTTGACTCTTACTTTCTTTGCATTTTGCAGGAGCAGTCACCGGGAGGAAGGAAGGGCAAGCAACCAACACGGAAGGAGAAAAGTATCGCAGACGGCAGCTGCTGCTCCAGCAGGTATTCATCTCCACCGGGCTTTCAGGACAGCATCTCCGACAGCATGGAACATCGCCATGTCTAGTAGCTCTGGAATTGTGTAGATAATCTAACGTGTCCGAGAGTAGGTTCAAGTGGCCAGTTAAAGGGGATTGGTCTGGGTGAAGTTAATCTGTCTGTAAATTATTGTGGCTGTATAAATGTTGGCTAACTCCCGTTGTCAAACAAGCTTCAAGTTGTATTTGTTTTCAGTTGCAGTTGACCACACGATAAATAAAGAACATCTTGATCGAAAGCTCTACTCTTCTGAATAGTGAGAAAGAGTTTTCAAAATTCGATCAAATCGAGAATTTCAGCATGTGTTAGGTTGGCCACCAACCCTTTGGTAATTGAGTATATTTATGCATGCATTGATATAAGATAGTGTTTTAGAAACCATGAAGAACTGAATTGAAGGGAAAGAAAATGACTGTTGAGTGGAAATACTCGGCTAATTCTGTGTTGTACTTAACCTATCCCCAACTAAAAAATGGAGCCGGGACCTGTTGTGCGCTGTGCATAAAAAGGTTGTTGCGTATTAAAATGGTGTCGTTTTGGTTTTAAAATATTATCCAAGTGGTTGTGCAATATTTATGCAGCGTGTTGACTCGTAACACATCCTTTTGCACGTTGTGCACAACTAAGTATTTCAAGTGCTACATATTGGTCATCGTATGCTCGAAAATGTAAGTATTAATGCAAGCATTAACAATTTTTTAAAGCCAAAACATTATGCACACAAGCATGTTAAAAACATTGTTAAGAATGTGCAATTATTTATGTCAACCCTATATTTATGCAGCGTGTTAGCGTGTTGACTCGTAACACATCCTTTTGCACGTTGTGCACAACTAAGTATTTCAAGTGCTACATATTGGTCATCGTATGCTCGAAAATGTAAGTATTAATGCAAGCATTAACAATTTTTTAAAGCCAAAACATTATGCACACAAGCATGTTAAAAACATTGTTAAGAATGTGCAATTATTTATGTCAACCCTATAAGCATCTCCATTCATTGCTATTGTCAACATTTAAAACAAAGAGACCAAGATATGTGCTTTTAAGAAAATAGATATTGTTCAACATCATTACCAAATGCCTTATAACGTTTGTATTCATTTTTAGCGACAAAATTGTCGAATATTTTAGTGCCTTTCATCATTGAATTCTTTATAACAACTATCAAATCAAATGTCATGGATTCAGATATTCTCATATGAAACTTAATGTTGTATCCTAAGTTTTAATATTACGGGTCCACAAGACCTAACACATCACATTCTAATTAAATATTTTGGGCAAGACATGTGCATGCTAATTAAATGTTGTAAGTACCCATATACTATTATGTCGAACATTGTAAAATGGATTAATTGATTGGTTTTTCTTTGGTTGTAGACACATTTTTTCTTCTTTTTCTTTTTGTGAATATAATTGTACTCTATACAATGCATCATTGATGAACAATTGTCTTGCTCAATTGTAGAACAAGGAAAAAGAAAGAGGTAAACACTTGTAAATTTTTTCTAGTCTTTTCAGGTCACCGAGGTCGATAGTCCAAGCAAGCTTCTAAGATCTCTTTGTAAATCCCCATTATGTGGTAAAGGGCTCCAGAATCGTTCGATACATACGGAGCCCGCATTATTTTGGAGAACCTTACGTGTATCGAACGGTTCCGGATACATCTTTGATCAGATTTGTACATATAGTCTACGTGTATAATCTTGCTCATTAGGGAAAGCAGTGAGTGCAAATTCCCTTGCAGAGAGCCAAATGAGGAGAGACCTTAATGTCCATTTTGAAGGCAAGGAGGGATATCCCGACCCTTTTATTGTTATGCCTTCGCAATGTTACTCGAAACCAAAAATAGAAAGAAACAAGAAAAGGAGAGAAAAAGACCAACAAATTCAAGAATACATATACATCAGTATTTCCATAGAATCATAAACTTATGTATATCACACATTACAAGTACAAAAGAACAACTGAAGTCGAATCAATCAAATTTACACTACTATCGAAACATCAGCCCGTATCCATTTTCCTTTACCCTCAAAGGGGACAAAGTAAAGAAAAAAAAAACATTATACACCTCTCCGCGCGATGTTGTGACCATCACGAGCCGATTCAAAAATTAAGAAACGTCCACAAAACGGATTAAATGTTGAGTATAACGGCAATATCATGTGACAGTATAAGTATTGTTGTTGTTGTTGCACTCAATATTTGTTCTGCAAAACGGCACTAGATGGGCGCACGGAGAAGAGCCCGAGTAAAGTCAATCTTCAAGCACAAGATTCTCAAAACGGAACACCCCAAATCTCTCTCTCCCAAAATCTGGTACGCGTTTCCAAATCTACATTTTACGAGAGGTCCGGTGACCAGTTGGGCTTGTAACTTTTCTTGAAGAACTCATGCTTGCGGTTCTTAGAAGCCTACGGAATTCTGGTAGACTAATCTTACCGTCTTTGTCGATATCAGCCTCCTCTAAAAGTGGTTCCAAGGAGCCTTTTAACCCTGTGTGCTGCAATGCAATAGCATAAATATCAGGCGCCATGCATTACAATAAATAGATTGAGCACTACGATAAGCTATTCCAACAATACAAGTTAACCATGACAGAAAACACAATTATCAAACCGAAAAACAGCAGTTTTTTCGGACAGTCAATTCAGTTTTTCCGGTAATACTTTCACCCCTAAACAAATGCATCATATTAACATACTTAAGAGACCTCAATATACGATATATAGAAAATAAACGAACTGGAAGGTAATGAACTTTCATTGCTAATAACGCGACCGATATCCTAATGTCAGTGTAGATAACCTTTGGAACCTGACTGCTCTATAATCTTAAAAATTCCAACCTCCAAAGAGGGTAAGCTTAGCTGTGAGCAGTTCATATCCTCGTAAACACCTCCTGATGGGAATCGATGGAAAAGAGATTGGGAGTACATGGCAAAGTTAATTATTATACCTTAAACCATGAGGGCTCGAGGAAACCTTCTTGATGGAACAGAGAGTATCAAAGCCGAGAACATCTCATCTTAATATTACTCTATTTGGCTAAGCAGCCAAAGTGGAAACAATGTTTAGGTGAAGGCATAGAGAACAAAAAAGAATACCATCTTCCGTCTTTTTCCCCTCGTCTATTGGCTTCATAGTTAATCTACACGACCTAAAAAAAGGGATTTCGTTTTCCACATCACAGCCTACCACCAAAGTCCCGGTCAGTAGGAAGTTCCGCTTTGAAGGAAAGTGGTTTCGGTAAAAGTTGAGGTACTCTTTTTAAGTCGCAGTTGACTTCAACTTTCAGTCAGGCTGATTACGAGAAGCTGGTCTTGCGGTTGGCATTTGTTGCTTTGAGAAAGTCACGGGAAGGCCGCTTAGGGAGAAAGACCTACTTTTTGGTGGTGAAAAAATGAAATGTTTTGGAATTTAGGTTTGATTATTCCGCAAGGCAAAGAAATGAATGAAAAACATCAAAACCAAGAGTATGGCAATGGAGAACATTATACTAACCATTCTAAGTTCTTCAGGAGTTATATATCCATCTCTATCCACATCAAATTTCTCGAAAGCGGCTTGTGACCACTGATGCCACTTTTCCGAGTTATGTTCTTCTAATTGATGGACATGTAATGTTGCTGCAACAAACTCTGTGAAATCCACAAGTCCATCGGTGTTACTGTCAATCTGGCTCAAGCAATCAAAATGAACACCATCATCGTTCAAGTCATACAACGAAACTTGTGCATACTATGGAAGTGCAACCGTTTTTAGAACACGTGATTCTTTAAAACGGAAAAATGGATGGCTACTTTCAAAATAAAGGCTTACCGCCTGAAGAATCTCTATAACACGTGATTCTTTCAACCTCCAAGGTAAATCTTTAGCAAGGGCCTGCATTGAAACCAGCCATCTTATCACCTATACGAGTAATGCTTACACATACATAAATGGGTGTTATCCCAAGAAGGCCAATTGTCTCATCACCTAAATGTGACGAGAAATATACCTGTCTCATTTCTTCAAGACTAATGGCGCCATTTTTGTCTGCATCAATTGCATCAAATTGGTCACGAAGATCAGCCAATTCCCCATCATCAAGTATGCTAGCTAATGCCTGCAACATGATATTTTTTTCCAAACGATAAGTCACAATGAAAAAACTTTTGTCACGAAAGAGCCATGATATACCGATACTGAATTATTACCCGAAGAGCAAACTGTTTTAATCGACTATACTTGACAAATCGCCGCATGTTTGATAGCACTGAGATATCGAGAGGAATCTCTAAGGCATCCCCACCTTCTCTGACCCATTGGTGTGCTGGAAACATTGCAGAAGTCAGTACACCAAATCAAGTTTGCAAAAGAAAAGGCAATAGTAGACAACAACAAGATTGCATTGGTATCAAGCTGAATGCTTGTTACGAGAGAAACAAGCAGAAACATACATAAAGCCTGAGCAGCAGTAAGTCTTAAACGAGGATCCTTCACCAGCAGTTTCTTGATGAAATCTTTCGCACTGTTGCTTATGGTTGGCCATGGTTTGCGACGAAAGTCGGGCTTGTTTCTTAAAACCTGAAAACAAAAAGTTAATAAATAAGTGAACAGACTCCAGAGTAGTGATAAAAGCAAAATAAATAAATAAGCATGACCAGAATCAATATCCTTCCATCATGATCACCCAAACCTTATCTTAACTGTGTGCAATGGCTACATGAACCATGCTCTACTCATGAATTATACTGAGCCACGTACGTTCGACAATCGAAGAACTTGATAATCTTACCATCACTCGACCCATCTAAGACACCTGTGACGGAGCTTGAAAATGAGTTCAACAACTGTGATTTGCGTTTTGTTTAAAATTTGTAGTCGCCACTTGACATTGAGTTTGGGTGTGCCAAGCCGCCCTCTAAAGCCATTTCCGAAAAATAATGTCTGTAGAAAGATTATTTATTTGTTTTGATCTTTGAAATTTAATTTTTTTTTGTAGATGAGTCATTTGAGAAGACTGGTCTGCATAACTAGAGATCGGTTCGGAGATTTACGGTTACGAGTAGAGAAAGTGTTACCCTACATCGCCCTTTCGGTACTCAATTTTCCCAATCTTTACTTTTTCTAACAATCTTTGGCCCAAGAAAACAAAAAATCTAATGACTGTTTATACAGTGAGATTTAAACTGGAAAATCCACTTAGTTGGTCGGGAGATTCCTCACAAAGGAAATGTTCATGTGCTCGACAAGACAGATGCAACTCAAGTTTTATCATAAAAAATACTATGTCAGGAACTCAAGAGTATTTATATACAAGAAGATTGCCACCTACGACTGTGAAAATTGGTTTAATGATCCTTACTAATTGCAATATGAGTCTTTAATAGTTGTACGCCATGTTTGGAGCTATCATTACATGATGATTATAAATATCAAGAAATGTCCCGCCTTCGAAGAAAAAGGGACTCAGCAGAACAGTTGGAGATATGACTTGGCATGTGGAAGCAACCAAAAGGGTCATCAGTAGTTTAACAAACCTAATTCGTAACATGCCAATCCATTAGCATACCGATGCCTCATAGGAAAGCTATAATGCAAACAGAGCATAACATCATGGTCACAACAAATTTAGGAAATATTAAATGAGAAGACCACTTAGTACCAGTAAGATATATCTAGAAGAAATCTATCAAAGCATTTAATAGAAAATGACAAAAGAAAAGAAATGCGACAAAAAGTTATTGAAGATATGCAAACTCCAAGAACAGAAAAAAGAAGGGTTCCTAAGGAACGTAAACCGTATTGGCATACCAAATATAAGGAATAACACTGTTGGGCCAGGAAAAAACACTATCGAGAAAAAATAGGAATAGGAAGAAGAAATTTCGAGGACTAAGAAAGAATGCACTGCACCTCCTTAAATATGCCATCCTCGGTTCTGTCCCAAAAGGGGCGTCTCCCACAGAGCAATATGTACGTAATTACACCAATACTCCAAACATCAGATTCTGGCCCTGATTTACGTTTCAAAACTTCAGGAGCAACATAATACGCACTGCCAACGATATCCTGAAACTTCTTCCCTGCATTCATCATAAAACTTCAGAATTCCATGAAAGAGATGACCGATAAAAGAATACATGTCTTTGAATATAGAAGAACTACTCACCCGGTCTTATGAAGTCTGACAAACCAAAATCGGTTGCCTTCAAAGGCGAATCCTCTTTTTGTGACTTGAAAAGAAAATTCTATGCAAAAAGGAAGAAATGCAAAATCAAGGAAATATAAAAAATGAAATGGAAGCATATTGGGGTTACTCTACTTGAGCCAAAAATCATGTTTTTGAAAGAGAATTATACCTCTGGTTTCATGTCACGGTGCACCAAACCATGTAAATGACACTCTGCTGCAACTTTAAGCATCTGCCGTACAATTACTGCTGCATCTTTCTCAGAATAACGACTATCTTTTCTGATTCGAAGAGAGCAGCAGTAAGCACTATAATCAGAATGGTTAACCAAAACATGCATCAGAGAGAAAGTAAAAATACTGAAAAACAACTAAGATTAGAGTCTTACTTGGACAAAATACGGTCCAACAATTCACCACCCTCGCATAACCTAACAAGAGATAACAGAAAGGAAGGATGTGTTAACTATGATGGCACCACCACCACCAAACAAAAAAGGCCCAACCCTCTGCAGGGATGCCCGTGGAACATAGGTCTAGTTCAAACTTATTTGAAAAACATACAGAAACTAGAGGTCTCAAAAAAGGAAAAAGTGAAACTCGAAACACTTACTCCATGACTATATACACATAAGAAGCATCCTCAAATGCATTATAGAACTGAACAACATTCTCGTGGCCACCTAAGGCTTGCAATATTTTGACCTCTCGCTTAACATCCTCTACAGCAATTGGAAGAATCATCTGTAACCAAATGCAAGAAATTATAGGCTTATAGCAATATGTTGCACGCAATAACAACAACAATGTAAGATACAGACGCTAACTAAACATATCAGTTTCCTCAAAGATATTGGATTTCACTCATCTAGTCTTCACGCTTCTAATTTTACCAAAGATTCCACCAATTAAAATAGTAGTACATTGTATTTATTCCATAAGCAAGAAAAATAACAAAGACATCTTTTAAAGTAACCATCAAACGAAGAAGTGAGCTACCATCACAAGCCCCACAGTTAATATATGCCTAGGAAACTCAAATGAAGTTTTTTGATATGACAAAACTATATTGAAAGAGCCTTCTCGATGGTGATGCTCTAAAACATAAAATCACCAATTTTCTTATGTGTTTGGATTTCAGATTTGTAAAGGGATTTACTAAGAAAAGGCAAAATTACAGAAAAGCCAAGAAGAAAAAATATAGCTTCCTCTCCCTCCATCTCCCTTCAACAAATTCACGAACCAAATCTTTCATAAGGTTCTTTATAAAGTAGCAACCATTGCAAGCAAAATCCTTAAACTGGTGAAGAAAAGGTTCCACACAGGACATAGAACAATGCTGGGTACGCTGGCCAAGAATACACATGGGAATTGCTTATCAGAACCAAAATCTTGGATCTGCTCACGGGAAAACGACCCTCCAGTCATAGAGAAGCAAAAAACTATTGCCAGACATCTTCTCCATCAAATGAGCAGGTGAATATGAAGCCCTAACTAGGAAGTTGGTGATTTTTCATTGAAAAGCCTAAAGACCCTTTCAGCATCTTTCAATGAACCAACAATTATCAGAATGATCAACACTTCCCCATGATTCAGCAGCAACCAATCAGAACAATAAATTCCTCAACCCTCCAGTCATATGAGAAGCAAAAAACTATCCAACACATTTTCTACATCAAACCCCCAAAGCACAGGGGATTACGTCAACACTTAAATAATATCCGACTAGGATAAAGACTACCAGGATCGAGCAGGTGCACATGAAGCTCTAATTAGGAAGCTGGATGTTTTTTCGTTGAAAAGCCTAAAGACCTTCCACGACCTTTCAATCAAATCCCAATTATCAGAAAGATCAATACTTTCCCATGATTCAGCAGCACCCAATGAGAACAACAAACTCCTTGTTTAGACCTATGATTTTCCAAAGCAGCGCCGCCCTCAACCAACACCCCCCCCCCCCCCCCCCCCCCCCCCAACCACACCACCACCACCACCAAAGTATAACATTTGCAGATCATGCATCACAGAAAACAGCCTCCCGCATGGAAGAAAGTCAAGACCAACCCAGTTCCACAAAGATTAAAGCATGCCATAGAAAACCACAAAAATATTGAGAACACCAAAGGGATCAAATAAACAAAACCGAATTCGAAAACAACAATTGAGAAAAGACTCCCAATCGATCGAAAATAGACATAGAATTAGGCCAAAAACCCAAAATGTTGAAAATAGAGATGAAATAATCAAAACCCGATACGAAAAATTTGAAAAAATTACCTTGTTTTTCTCAATTCTCTTGACGGCAACACGATCTCCAGTAGACAGGTCGGTGGCAGCATAGGTATACCCAAATTGACCGTGCCCCAACAACTTCCCAAGCGTATACCGGCTATCGAAATCTTTATCGTACCCAAAATCGGTCCTTTTTCCGCACGGAATCACTCCCCCGCTTTGCCTCTTTGGCCTACTCTGAGTTTGAGAATTCTTCTGTTTCTTGTTACTTTCTTGCGTTTTCTGTTGGTTATAATGGGCCCCATCTCGGTTCTTTGTCGTTATTGTAGCCGTTGATTGTGGTTTTGTTCGCTCTTTCCGGTGTCTGGCTGCGGCGGCACCGGTGGCGGATTGGGTGTTGCTGTTTGACCCACTCACCTTGATGGTTGAAATACAGCTACCCATCTTGTTGCCTTTGCAGATTAATCCAACAAACACCACTAATTATCTATACAAAGAGATTGGTTTTGCTGTTCGCATCTATATATGGACGGAGAGAACTGTAATGGGGATAGGGACTTGAAGAGGAAAGTTTGAAGCAGATAGGAGGAAGAAGGGAAGAAGGTGAGAGGATGACGGTCAAAAGAGACTTTTTTTTAGGAGAAGAAGATGAAGAGAGAGAAACTGAAAGGAGGAGGGGGAACGCTGGTTCTCCCTCACATTCCCATTTGTTGGATGGAGGAAATTTAAATATGGGAAAATGATTTCCGCTCACATAAAATTGATTTATTGTCCTTCTCCAATAATATGGGAAATTGCTCTTAGTACATGGAGACGACTCCGTGCCTATTTATTTTGACGCATAAAAAATTATTTGCACACTCCAAATAATTTTTTGTGCCAAAATAATATTATTTTAACGCACAACACATTTTCTGGTTCATTGCGCATAATTGAGCCTTCAATCCCTTTTATGGAGAGCTTGATGTTGCTTGGAAAACAAACATAGATTAGAGAGAAACATAAGTTAGTTGATGTGAACTTTATGTAAATTCTATATATTTCAAGAAAAGAAGAATGTTGAGTCATCCATGTGCATAACATACGAAGGGCGTAAAATCGAATTAACTTAATTAATGTATTTTTTTAGATAAATAAATGGGAAGTTAACTCAGTAGCATGGTGTTTTTTATGCAAGGATATGTTGTTGAGCAGAAAGTTATTTTTGTCGACCTGAGAAAGACGGTTAAAAAATTATAATCAGATTCTAATTAGTGAGTGGATAAGATCTAGACCTAAATAGTCTAAAAACAGACCTAGACGAAAAATGATGAAAAATCGTATACCAATTTGACTATAATGAGAAGTTAACAGTCGGATTGAACTCAGTGTAGATAAGGTCAAATTTTAAAGAGTCTGTATAAGATTTATGCTAGTTAAGGGCCAGTTGTTACAAAGTATAAACAACCTCTAATGAGAAATTAGAGATTTGGAAGAATGCAAATTAAGTGAGATCAGAAAACCTAAAATAAAAGAGAATACACCCCTAAGAGTACAATTTGCTATTAGATGAACTATTGAAAGCTTACACGATTGAGTACTGACTTAATGACGGATTGTCTTCCTACCGGTCAGAGGCAAATGGTCGTTTAACGATTTCTTGTCTTTCAAATTAAGTTTTTGATAAATAAATTCGCGTGTTTGGCCAAAGTTTGAGGACTATACTTTAAGGTAATCAAAAATTTCCCACTCACAATATATAAAATAACTCCTCCTACTCCTCCCTCACTCCATATAATTTTGTGTTTCACCATATGATCAAGAAATTATTGAGCTTAAATTTTAAACTAAAAAGAAGAGGAAAATGTTACATTATTCTTGATCCACTTGAGATTCATGCTTCGGCTGAATTTGGACTAAATTGTTTTTTTATTGAATAGAGTCGATAGTATTTGATATTTCATAATTTTTTTATAAATTTTTTGTCAAATTTTTTACAGTTTTTATTCGTTTCAACTAAAAAAATTTAAAAAGTATAAAAAAGGGACCAAATTCGCGAGACGCGCGAAGAATTTAGTACTCACTTAATGCATTGACTGGTTACCTAGTACTCTCTCAAAAACATGTACCTAGATGTCTTTCTTGTACATAGGCTATAAATGTAAACGTAGGATATCTAGTGTGAGGATACGCGGTTTTCTAATTTCGTGTTGACCATCTTATTCTTTTTTTGTAAGTATATTCAAATGAAGTTATGATTCGTTGCTACGTACCCTTACTTTTAGTTTCTCAAGTTTCAGAGGATATAATCGTCTTTCCGAAATTGAATTCATTTTTTGTTCGTCATTAATATTTTTTTTTAATTTCTGAAGGAGAAAAAAAATACTAATTAAAGAAGATTAGGAGTTGAGTAGGTAAACACTGTTCAGATCTTTTTGCCACGTGTGGCAAGACTAATTCAATATTTGTTTTATTTTAAGGAGGAATACTGTTTGGTGATCAGGAAAGTGGTGAGAAAAAAACCCAAATCAAATTTTGTCATCTGAGAAAACAATTGACTATATTTCTATAATATACCCATTAAACCAGCACATACTTTTTAGTCTTTTTTTATTTCTTTTTTTGGTTTCTTTTGATTATATTATGCTAACATATAGGATTATGGTGGTCATTCACTTTCCAATTCCTTATCATTCAATTATAAAAAATAAAATCCACCCACTCACTAATTATCTGTCAAAAAGAGAACGTAATGGGTGACGGGCATAATACGTATATATTCATGACAGTCAGACAGACGCGCCTTCAACCTGATGACTTTAAGCTCAACTTGTATTCAAAGACTCGATAAAACGCACAAGGCACAATACCGACGTACAAGGGGAAGACTAGGCATGCGAAAACACGGTGAGAGCGTAAGACTAAGCTGCATACACTTTTTGTTTTACTAAAGTAAAGGGTGTCATTAGTTACATCATATGCCTACTAGTAAACCATACCTAAAATTCATAATTCCTCTCCAACCATACCGAAAATTCACCTATCCAAATCAATTACTTCATTTCACAGTTATACATATTTAGGTTATAGGTAGAGGTGGGTGTTATATACAAACAAAATTTCATAAAATAAAAAAAATGACGTGACTCGTTATGATTTTCTCATTTTATATTAAATTTTGGATACAGTATTGCGTTGTAAATAAAAATTTCAAATGGCATCGGTAGGAACCACTTGATTGGCTTGGTGGGAGACGATGTCCAATATTCTATAAGCAATGAACTCGTGCATAATATCAGTTTGACATTGTTGAATTTTGTGAAGCTAGCTTGATTCGACTTTAATTTTTCACGTTGTTGACTATGAAACAGTTCGACGTAAACGTAAGTTTTACACTAGTTGGTGACGACGTAAACAAGATTATACAATGAATACGTATAGCCGATGTAACTTGTGCTCTTCTTAATTAATCAATACCCAACGAAAACTATTATCGAGCCGCGAATGGATCCAATTACGTAATTAGACAATCTAAGTAAAAATCTAAGCCAAAAAAGGAAATACACAACCGATGGGGTCAAATTAAGTAGTTGAGACCCTCCAATGTCAACCCGTTCTGCTCTCCAACTTTACCGCGTAGCGAAAGAAACCTCTTTACGTCGTATTTTTTTATCGCGTTATTTGCTTGCATTATTCTATTTGCGATTCCACGTGATTTGATTCGAATATAAAAAAAAGAACGTTTTCCATAGTGTGAACAAGAATACTGAAGTGTGTGTTAGGGGGAAAGATCGATATAAATGTGACTACCAGATGTGGAATAAAGATGAAAGGTTATGTCGGTGTCTTTTATTTTGTACTTTCTTCGTTTGGTCACCTTCTTCTATTAGGTTGAGTTTAGATTAATTTATTATTTTCTTAAACATAGTGTGTTTATTATTTGATATTTTATAATTTCACACTGCCTATACACCCTCTTGTAACGCGTCAAAGCAACATCGTCTTGGCTATCAAAAATACTGCTTAAATAGTTGGACAGATTTTGGACAGTACTTGAGCAGTCAAAAACGGTATTATTTTGACGTATAGCACATTCTGTTGTGTAGCACGTCAAAGCAACATCGTCTTGGTTGTCAAAATACTGCTCAAATAGTTGGATAGATTTTGAGCAGTGTTTGGACAGTCAAAACGGTGTTATTTTGGCGTGTAAAACGCTCTGTTGTGCAGCTCGCCAAAGCAGCATCTTCTTGGTTGCCAAAATGTATTTTTTGAAAGTCGAGTTGTCCGGTCTGCTTTGAGATTATTCTCAACCTAATTTTGATTAGTCCTCGTGGCCTTGAAGTTAATTAACGATCGGGTAAATTTCCAGTGACCCTTAGTGATTGGCTCTAGTGGGATTCGAGCTCATGACCTTACGGTGACAAACCTCTTAATCACCCTCTCTTCTTCCATTGAACCAACCCCTTGGGATTCATCGCTGCCAAAATATTGCCCAAATAATTAGACAATATTTAAGCAATCAAAATGGTATTATTTTTGCGCATAGAACATGGATTATTATTATAACCTTATTTGGTTTGTGCCTGTTTGGCTTGTATCCGATCAATAATAGCCAACGAGTCGATCCAATGGTAAGAATCGATCAGGTGCGTACCTCTTCTATATATTTTGATGGGTGTGTAATGGACTATAAGTAGTCCGTCACACATATGTCCACGTACATACAGAAAAATGTGGATTACTTCTTGTCCAAACACAACAGATGTGATGAGCATTCAGAACAGATATTCTGTTATTCTGCATAATTAATAGAACAGCAACAATTCTTCGGTTCTCTCTTTTACATTATACTACATCCTCATTTGTGTAAACAAGACAAAAAGAACTTAGTTTTCGAACTTCATTGTATCTTGAAAATAGATTTGTTATGATTTGATACACACTATCTTCTAGCACAAAGCTAAAGCATATTGCATTATTACTATAACCTTATTTGGCTTGTACCCCATCAATAATAGGCAACAGATTGATCCAACGGTCATAATTGATTAGGTTCGTACTTCTTCAAATGGGTGCATAATGGTGTATATATAAATAGACCATCACACATTTGGAAATTTTGTTACTTATAATGTGAACCATTTGGCATTTGACTTGCTGCTTAAATTTGGAAATTACTTTATATTGAGGGTGCTTTATTTCATACAACAACGTGTAGGTCAGGCCGAATGAGGGGTGGTGAGCACGATTATGATACAACAACCTCTTTAACTTTACATAGTCAACACGTGACTCAGCACGGCCGCATGTAGTACGACTGCCACTTGATACGCCATACATGATGTTAGAGATAGAGACGATTATTTCTGATGCTATTGTGCACAAGATGATTATTCCAAATGTGGTGCACGAGGCAGTTGGTCCAGACAGTGCAGTGCACAAAGCAGTTATCTCAGACAACATAATGGGTACTAGCTCCTAGCACAATCCTTAATTTATACTAGGTAACTGAGTCATTTTGCAATTGGTACGAGCTATTTCCCCACTTTTAAGTTAGAACTTTTATTTTTTAGGAACTAATTTAAGCATTTCCTCTGGCTACTTTCGTCCGAACGACACTAATAGATCGTTTTCTTTTGCCGTCCAAGCAAAAAGAATTCAATACAAGCAACCCATAAAGAAATTCATCGAGTTCGGAACTCCACATTTCAACAATCCAAGTCAAACAAAATGCATGTTTCATGCCCAAATCAATTAAATGATCATCTACCAAGATGATGATGTCAAAAATTCAAAGTTGACCAACCAATTAGCTGCATGATTTGCATCATTATCCTGTGGATTTAGACTGCTTTTTGAGTTTTTTTTTTTGACAAGTTGGGACGTGGCCTTGTTTTGCCAAGTCTACACACACACTTTTTATGCACAAATTTAAATATAAATGTGTACGTACAGAATTGTTCGATACACGTAAATTATATATATTTTGGAGGGTCTCATATACATCGAACGATTCAAAACATATCTCTATTCGGATATGTGCACGAGAGAATGTGATACAAGACTTTTTCTTTGTAAATTGCAACTTCTTTTTTCTTGTACGTTAGAGTTTAAGATAGTACTCATGTTTCAAATCATGTGGGTTTGGTCTCATTTTCTAAGTGGACGGTGTGGCTAATAAGAACAGATTATTATGGTTCAATGCACGAGTTTAAGTTCAAAATACTTGTATAAAATTGCACCATATATACTTTTCAAACGAACTGAGCCGTTTGTGAGCTCAGCTCGACTCGACTCAATAAGGGCTCGACTCGGTTCGTTTAGTTAACAAACCGAGCTCGAGCTCGAGTTTTAGACTTGTTTCATAAATGTGGCGAGCTTAAGTCTCGAAAACTTGGCTCGGCTCATTTTAGAGACTCAGTTTGTTTAAAGAGACTCGTTAAGTAAATGAGCTTAGTTTGGTTCGGCTCGTTTATAAACAAACCGAGTTTGAACTCAAATTTTAGACTTGTTTAGTTAACGAGCAGAGCTCGAGCATTTTAAAACTCGACTCGGCTCATTTGTAACCCCACCCACCGCAATCTTGCTTCTACACCAAGCTACAGGTATTAAGGTACTTGTGTCCGGATCTGTGTACACAAGTCTGTTTACACAGACTTTCTCTACAAAATATAGATTACCCTTCCCAAAAAAGGCAAGCGTACCGAAAAAAGGCAAGCTACAAGTGTCGAATGCGCGTGGGGCCCTTAAATTATTAAGAGTCTCATGTGTATCTGACGGATTCGGACACATCTGTGTACACAATCTGTGTATGTAGCATTGTTCTATTTTGTATTCAAAATTTTGTATCTTGGAAGTTCTTTTGGGATTTGAGGTCCATTTGCTTTTAATAGTTACGCCTCAACTACGAATTTGTTAGCATATGACATTTAAATGAATATGCTATTAAAGAAGGAGATCTTGTCAAGCGTATTGGACTTGTTGTGAATGTTCTTGGGGAAAAACTATGCATATGCTAGGACAGGTGATCGACGCATTGAGAGCGCCTATTAGTAGAAGAAGGTCTATAAACGATCACAAGTGAAGACGTCTTGTAGGTCTGAAGTACCCCTATGTTTGCTCAAGATGCATCTATAATACGTATGAAAATTGGGTTAAATTTGTCAATCTCCATATGCAGAATAATGTCAGGGGTTCTAAATCCATGTGTCACATGTGCAAAAAAACTATTGAAATGTATTGAAAGATATGCAGGAATTTTCAGTACATAGAAAAATTTTACATGATCAAAAGTTGAATGATATTCATGAATTTTCAATGGAAGCAACTCTAGCCATGTGACAATTAGACTTATTATTGCTAGATCCAAATGGAACTCAGAAGAAGGTTGTTTTGCTTCTATGAAATTACCGAGAGAAGGAAGTCGCGAATTATGCCAATACTAACTTCATCATGTCCTGCGTTTGTGGCACCTGTTAGGCACCTGTTAGGCACTTCACAAGTCGCTCCGACTGTCGAGCCATCTTTTTACTTGGTTGTTTCACGGTGTTTTACTGGAGTAATCACAAAGACTTCAAGTAGAGTTCACAGGTTACCAGACCGACGAGTCATCCCCTACCTGATGTCTGACATTTATGCATGCTTGTATGAACCATAATATACAATTACAAACTTAAAAAGCAATCCCAAATTGACCGAAAACCAAGAAACGAGCCGAATGTTAAAAAAAGAACATTTTGTTTTTCAACAGGTAGCTCGAGCAGTCAAAAGCTCGCTCAACGGCCAAAACCAGTCTACTCCAAAACTGTCAAAAATGTAAAGAGTTTGCTCGAGCAGCTTATAGCTCGCTAGAGCGGCCTAAATAAATTTTTAGATTCTGTTATGTCAAACAAATCTCGTTTTTTACTTTTGTTTCTACAACCTAACTATCCAATATGCTCGAAAATATCACAGAACATGCATAACTCGATCACACACCAAGAAACAACATACATACCATCGAATAGAACACAATCTACCCAATATCTCAATGCAAATAAACATGAAATCCTACCTTATTCAATAAAAATGCAAAAAACACTGAGATGATCGGTAAATCCTTAAATTCTCTGTGTACTCAACTGTTTTCGGGCTCTATGCGAAACTCTCAACACACTCTACGACTCCCTAATTGATGACTTTGCACGGATACTCCGTTTAGGCACTCGTTCGTCTTCCTCAAACAAAACTAAGGTCTAGAAAGCTCTAAAAAAATCTTTCTATTTTTAATAAAAAAATTAATTTTAGGATTTTCTAATCTCTTTATAGTTAAATATTAGGTCAATTACATTAACCCCTCGAGCTATAAAAAAATCATATCGAACTCAAAACTCTAATTAATTATGCACGAATCACAATTAGACAATAATTTTAACATCACAAAGTTCTAAAATAAACCAAAAGTAATAAAATAAAATATCGAATCTCAGATCCTCACAAACTCAGTCAGTTTTGGTTGATTTTTCAATTTCCCAAATGGGACTTTATTTTGGGCCCAAAAATTTTGGGCTTTAAAAAATGTTTATGTATGTTTTTTTGTTTTTGGACCTACCCACGTTTCTAGGCCTAATAACTGTTGTAGAGAGTTGAATTTTGGATTTCTTTTAAATGACCTTAGACTTTACAGCCTAAGAGCAAGTGCAACAGCTTTTGGCTATTTTTTTTCTCAACAGTGTATAATTTTAATTTTGCTAGATATTATTTTTTTTAAAACTCCACAAACCTTCTCTATTTTACCTATTCCTCTTTAAAATACTATTTTTCATTGTCTCTTACAAAAATAAAGCAATGCAAAAAATCTATATTTTTTATTTTTTCTGTAGCCAGTAGAATTTGGTGATGAACAGTGCATAGCCATTTGCAGAATGTATGTTGGCTATGGGTATAGAGAACTTGTTGCAAGTATTTTTTTACCCATTTAGTTAGCTACAATAGCTATAACTGTTCTTTTACATAAGCTCTTGCACTTGCTCTAATCGCTGTTAGGTATTTACACATATATAGAACTCATAAAATAATAAATACATATACATGTATCTACACGTAAATAGATATATAAACATTGTTTCACTTCGATCGGTGCAATGAAAAAAAGAGAAAAATAGAACCAAAAATCGGGAAAAAACTTCTCAAAGAACCAAAATCGATTGAACCGTGATTTTTTCGGTCAGTTTGATTTTTTCAAATTCACTTACACTTCTAAATTGTACTGCCCTCTTTTGCTTTACAAACTATTCTTTCAACACCTCTCTTCCATTAATTTTTACATAAACGATTTTAGACACATCTGTATCTCAATATTTACATAAAAAATTGTGTTCTTGAACAAATCCAATTCATCTCTTTCTTGGGTTGCTACCTGTTGGACCAACAAAGCATTTAATGCTACTGTAGAACCGCGTGTTGGAAGCGGTGCACACAGGCCAACCAGGCAACCATGGTAGGTGAATATTAATCTAGCTAGTTGTATTAGTAGTTAGTACTCTTATGAGTTGGATTAAGCACAAATTTAATACAAGTTGGACCTCTAGACAAAAAGCTTGGAAACTTGCATTCTCTCTCTCTCTCTCTCTCTCTCTCTCTGGATTAAGCACATTTAATACAAGTAGTTGGACCTCTAGACAAAAAGGTTGGACCTTGCATGGTCTCTGTGTCTCTATCTCATGGCATTGTTATTACCAAACTGAGGTGGATGGTCTAAGGTACGCCCTATACTTTAACCCATCCTTTGAAGAAACAGCTCAGCTTCACTCTAGTTTTAAGTGGGAATGAGCTGGCGAGAGCAGCAGCACTGAGCTTCTCAGAGGCCTCCTCAGTCCTACCTGCACATACATATGAAGCTGAGACCCCACCCCTTGCATGAGCCTACCTACCCCTCTCTCGCTCTCCCTCTCCCTCTCCCTCTCCCTCTATAAATACATCAATATCTCTCTCATTTAGCATCCCAACCCACTCTTTCAATTTGGCCTTGAGAGATTTCTTCCATCCCCAAGTTTAATCAGCTTCTTGTCTACACCATGGCCTTTTCAAGAGCTTTCATTGGTTCTCTACTGTTTCTCTCTTTTCTCCTTTTCCATCTCACTACTGCCAACCAAGAGGTGATTTCAATACCCAAGCCTTTTCCAGCCAAAAGATACATATATATATATACACATATATGTAAAACATGTTGGCTCACAAATGGTTTCCCTCGTCTTTTGTCCTTCTAAGGACAAAATAGTCTTTTTATGCATAAACTCTTTCGAGTCTTTTTTCAACTGACATTCTTCTAAATATTGGTAGAGAAAAATATGATATCAACAGTTGACTCTCTTTATCTAATTTTGTGACACATGGAGTAGATAGAATAAAAGTTGTGTTTTTTTTATCTCACCGCGACTGAAAATCATTGTGTTGTGCTCCATTTTGAAACTACTTTTACAATTATTTTGAAACTTCTGGATCAAATTTGTCTTGTCTTGAAGCTTGAGAGAATATATATATATATATATATATATATATATATATATATATATATATAGATTAATTCAATTGAATGTACTTATGTATATTAATTATTTGGTTAATTGATGGTGCAGATGTACAACAAGGGAGCACCCAGCCCAGCTCCTCAAGCTTCACCAATAGGTAGGTTCACCCTTATCAAAAATGGGTATTGGGAATCAATTTTATTTTTTATTAACGGAATCTCAATTAAAATCAAGACAAAACACTCTTATTGGAGTGATCTGATAGTATTTCGCAGTTTTCAAACCTGAAACTTTAACATGAAGCAAACCTTAAAGTATTGGCTTAGTGGCTAAGGCCTGTCACTTGGGAATTTGCTTCTTCTTAAGGTCTTACGTTAAGTTCCGAGTGTTATCAATTCTTATGGGATCATTTCATACAGAATTTTACTCTGGCGTTAATTAGCCTTTGCTTGTGGACAGTTAGATTAGTCCCTACCAGATTAGTCATAATTTAGCCCGGACAATCTAAATTATCAAAAACTAATACTTAAAGTTATGCAATTTGGTAATTCATTAATTACCTTGATTGAATCAGACTGTGGAAAGGCTTGTGGTGGGAGGTGCTCAAAGACAAAAAGGCCAAATCTGTGCAAGAGGGCATGTGGGAGTTGCTGCAACAGGTGCAACTGTGTGCCGCCGGGGACTTCCGGCAACTACGACTCCTGTCCTTGCTACTTCAACATCATTACCCGCGCCGGCTATCGCAAGTGTCCTTAGGCTTATCAGTTAGAAGTGGAAATCCCGTCTTGAAGGAAAGATTTGAGCAGTGAAATTTCATCGAGTTCTGAATAATAAATTCATTGTGTTGCTCAAGCTAGCTCAATTAGAAAGTGTTGTGTTACTCCTTAAATCTTCGGAATTAAGTTTTATATTATATATATTAGTGAGAGAGAGAGATGCTATTTGTTCATTTTGATTTCATGTGAATGTATAGATATTTTTTTTTAATTTGTTTCAGTGGCGATTTCAGAAGTTTATCATATGCATATCATGCTTCTAATAGAATGGACAAATGGTGAGTGCAATTTTATTCACATCTCTCAATATTAGTTGAAATGGTGTAAGTCTCACTTCTACAATACACTTTTTGATAATGATGTGATATTTTCAATCAATGAGAGTGAGTGAGGTTAACGACGTTCATCCTAGGGTGAACAAAATCCATTTCACTATTGGAACTCGCATGTTTTGTTACGGGACATTCTCTCCATTAATCGTCAAAAGAGAAGGCTTTCTTTGAAAGAGGTGTGGGAGTGGGTGACAAGAGGGGGGGAGGGAGAAGATGCCTTATGAAATCCACACTTTGACACCTAAGATTCCGTAACGAGTAGATACTTCCGCAGAAGCATAATCTATTTTCTGGTTAAATACATTACAAGTAACTAACTAGTTGAGCTGGAAGACCAGAAAGACTAATCTAAGGAAGAGTTGCAGTTCTTACACCTTGAGTTGGGTTTTTATGGGTCGCTTACCGTGATCTTCTAACACATTATTTTGATCTAGGCTTTAACTCAGACGATTCAAATCTTCTTTCAAATCAACACATATTTATCCGTGTTTAGAGAATGACTCTTATTAGTATTCGCTTTCAAGGGAACAAAGAAGGTACGTATGCAAATGAGCAAAAACTAACTATAAAAGTTTAAGTGTACTTAACGATAATGTCAAAAATTGAACAACGACCTCATAAGTTCTTGTTGAGATTTCTACAACTAATCCAAATATTGGGGTGTTTTTTGATTAATAAATCTTCTGACAATCGAGTTAGATCTCAAGCATATATTACAAAATCAAAGACTATTTTTTGTTTGAACAAATCTGAATGAGTAAGTAGGGTTCTTTCAATGCATTGGTTTGGCTGCTGGACCACCTCTTTAATTTCAATTTGAATTGGGCATGTACTTTATCACGAGCATGAGCTGTGTGCTTTGGTTAACTAAATGACTTTTCTACTGTTCACACGTGACCTGCAGAAAGCAAATTTTGTGATTTGGATTGTCAAAAAGTATTTTTAATGATTTCGATACAGTGATACGTTAAAACACTGACGGTATTTTATGCTCCTAATGTTTTGGGACATTTCGACAATTTATATATAGAGGAGGTAAAATTCGATTAAACCTAATTAGGATTTTTATCGAACAAAATAATTGAGATTTGAGCTCGGTAAAGAGGTACTTTTGTACATGGGTATATTGCGGAGTAAAAAATAATATTTGTCGACCCAAAAAAGGTGGTAAAATATCAAACAGATCGGATATATAATTTGTATCGAACTCGAATAGTTTAGAAAGAGTTTTAATCAGACAATAATGAAAAATCGTAGGATCTAATTAGATAAGAATATAACGAGAAGTTAATAGTTACAAGAAATTCTAATTTTAACAGAAGACAATTAACCAATCAGTAAGTACTTCTAATCCTATTCTAATGAGAAATTATTAATGGGATTAGGATTTTGATTATTAAGGGAGGACCTCTATAAATAAGAGCATACTTTTATAGTGAAGGAGAAGGAAAAACATACAATGAGTTGTTATTTCATGCATAGATTTGGATTGTCTTCAATGATTAAGTCAATAGTATTGACTTAATAATCGGAGTACTCTTGCTACCTAGATATGGTTTATTATTTTGCAGAAATTAGGGTTTTGAGCGAATCAGAGCGCTAACGTATTTGGCCATAGCCAGTGTCTTTAACTTTCCAAGTATGAATTTTTACCCACTTACGATATACTTGCTAATCCGTTGTCCATTCCACCTCAAATTGTGCAAGAATGGTATTTTCTACCGATCTATTTCGTTCTTCGTAGAATACATGACTAATTGGGTAGAGGTCATTCTTACAGATCAAAATCTTTAAGGATCTGAATTATTAATTGTTGAAATAGATGGCTGAGATTATTGTCTTCTCGGCTTTGTCTGGCTAGCACGGTTTTTGGAGTACAAACTCCACTAACAGAGATCAGATACAATGTCTATATATATAATAAAGAGATCCAGAGTGACGAGAGTAGTAGCCACCCATATAACTATAAGAGCATGTCCAAGAGCTCCTAGCTAAAATGTCTAGCTAATTATCTATTTTTTTTATTTTAGCTACCCTCATGTCAATCATCATTTCAACAATTCTATCTAATATAGTTGTCCTCACTTTTAAATATTATTTTGTTCTAGAGAGAGAGAGAGAGAGATGAAGATGTGGGATTAAAAAATATAAAAGTATTATTGATGGGTAAATAGCGCCATTCACAAAACTATTATAGCTAGTCTTAATTAAGCTTCTTGAAAGGGCTCTTTTTTTTTTGGTTGGGTTATCCAAAATAGCTAAATGACCCATATAACTCTTTGACATGCTCTAAGTATTTTTGGATTATGTGTGTGTGTGTGTGTGTAATTGTCTTATGTATATTGGACTTGTTTGATCAATGGATCATTACATCAATAAGGGAGCGTTCCGTTTTAAAAATAATAATAATCATGCAAACAGTAATGCAGGAAACAGAAACAAAAATATCGACTTGAGTAAAACAAACATTGGAGAGAATCCAATGCTGGAAAACATAAGGGTTCCTCTACAAGGAGTTAGGTGAAGATAAAGAAGTTTGGTGAGGATAAAGTTGGCCTATTCATGTGATGTGCTTTTGCATGACCTTTTTGGTGAAGAGTACACTAGTTGTATTACATGCGAAAGAGTGTATTGAAAAGTGGCCAATCTTTACCTCTAAAAAAATGGACCACGATAATGAAGAGACCAACCTAGAGATCGGTTAACAATAATGGGCACCTCTTGGTATAGAGGAGCGATAGAAAACGACGTGAAGATTGTTTGGGAAGATATTGACTCAAAGAAAGAAAATAAAAAAGCTAACTATGTGAAGTGCACTCATGCAGCCTATTAAAAAGAATCACTTTCTTACATAAAAGTATATAACTAACAGATTATGATTCTATAACTAAATTGTTTAATACTTAAATGTCGGCTAGTTCTAAAGTTTAAAAAACTCCACTTGTATAGATCTGCACAATGAACTAGCTAATCCAAGAATGTGTTGTTGGACGAAATTGTTGTACCTTGTGGAGGAGATTTTATACTGACGGTTTACTTGTCTGCCACTACGTTTGAAATCTTGCAAGTGAACAATAAAAGTGGTCGAGGGTGAAAACACTTAACGAAAACAAATTCAATCTTTTTTTTTTTTTTGAGTTAAGAAATTTCATAAATAATGCAATATCAAAAGTAATAAATAAAATTTTAAAAAGAAGATCAACCGTTGACAATGAAAATGCTTCTGCAAATTAGAAAAAAAAAAAAAGTAAGGAAAACTTTACTCCGAAACTTCTGCTATGATCGAGACACACAAACTTGCTTTATCGAGATCTAACCTTCTAGCTCATCTACAACTTCTCTTTCTTTTTTCTATCTGCAAGTAATATGAAGGACTTTGATTTCAAGCCTCCAGTCAATCGACTCGGGATTCAATTGAAAAGGCGAAAGGAAAACTTGTTATTCCGAAATTTTCAATGATTACTACAAGATTGTCTTATCCGAGATATCACTCTCTACTTCGGGGCTCTAGCTCATCTGCAATTTCTCTTTCCTTCCTATCTAAAGGTGCAAAAGACCTTAACTTCAAACTTTTGTTCGATCGACCCGAGATTCAACTGCCCTACCCATCATAAATCTTCGCCAAAACTTGTTCATTATTTGATCTCTGTGGGCTTTTTGACTGGGCCAACCCACACTATTAGACAGATTCGTTACAGGGCCCTATCCAATTGAAATTAGCCATGAACCTAACGAACTGTACAACCAGAACCGTAGGTAATCAGACTTCAAAAAATGTGACAACGGCTAGTTTCGAACAGCGCAGCTTAAACGGTCACATCACCGTTTGAACCCTAATTGCCGAATCAATCCCCTTATAAAACCTTCACATCTCTCCCCTTCAATCATCGATCTCATACAGAGCTCTTCTCTCTCTCCCTCTCTCTCTGTGATCGTCAAACAAAATTCTCCGGCGACCCATTTGGATATATTCACTTTCTTGATCTTAGAAAACTCTAATGGAGACCCCATCATCTGCCAGAAGAGCTACAAGATCACAAACCCTTGCTGCTACAAACAGCAACACCAACAACATACCTATCTCAAGTAAGAAACTCTCTTTTTCTCTCTCTGCTTCAAACAGGTACATACATGTAGTATATATGCGTTGATTAATGTGAAATGTGAAATTCTTGATTATTTACAGGGAAATCTGAAAAGGCTATGGAAAAATCAAGACCAAGAACAGGGAACCAACAGGATCGATCCGCGCTAATTGATATAAGTAATGATTCACCGATTGTTGGGATTGCAATTGGAGGAAACTTGGTGGGGACTCCATTGTCAAACATGTCGAAAAATAGGAACAACAATCAAGCAAAGGACACCACCACCAAGACTCCTGGTTCAGGAGAGGCTCTTTTGAGGGGTCAAGTCAAGACCCTTTTGCAAAAGGTGGAAGAAGAGACCGAGGTTTCAAAACTCTCATTGGAACACAAACCTTTCTCTCTCCTCAAAGGCTGCTCTCTCGCCCCTACTCCAGCGAACACACCCCTTGTTCTGAACCTCTCTGACAATGAAGGCTTCAAAAACACTTGTTTGGATTCGGTTACTCCTTCACCTGTCCAAGAACAGTTGATGATTTCTCAGGTATATTTTTATTGATTTTGTTTATAACTCAAAATATGGGTTTTCCGGTCCTTATGCACTTCCACTGATTTCTTCCTTTCTGGGCATCGAAAGGTAGAATTTCACAATTGGGTTTTGCCATGTGTTTGCATATCCATTGACTTTGTGTCTTTTATTATCGAAATGTGAACCCTAGGGGAACCACAAAAGCACCATTCCACTAGCTACAAGGAAGAGTGACCTAGTCTCTTACAAAAGAAGTTGTGGACTAAGATAATATGCTCGGACTTATATGATCATTTCCCTCGGGAAGAGCCCCCTTCTTGAACATATACTCGATCAAGATACCCAGCTAGAAAATAACTCCATTTATGTCTTTTTCAAGACCTACCCCTTATAGAAAGAAGAGACCTGAACTACGACCAACCATAGGAGTTTGCATATCCATTGACGTAGCGTCTTTTATTATCGAATTATGAAATTCTCAATACGGTTTTGTTGTGCCTATGCATATGCATTGATTTCTTGTTGTTTGACTATTGAAATGAAGAATCATCAATCGAATATAACTCCATTTATGCCTTTTGCAAGGCCTATCCCTTGTACAAAGAAGAGGGGTTGCTCACCTGATCTACTGACCAACCATAGGAGTTTGCATATCCATTGGCTTCGTGTCTTTTAATATCGAAATGTGAAATTCTCATTAGGCTTTTGGGTGTCCATGCGTATGCAGTAATTTCTTCTTGTTTGACATGAAATGAAGAATCCTCTACTCGGTTCGTTCTGTGTTACACATTTTTTACTGATTTTTTATTGTACAATAAATTTGTCAGATGGTTACTGAAATACTGGAAGGAGCAAAACAAGAGGGTTCTGCTGTAAGTGAGAAGAGCTTGATAACAAGGTCATTACTCTTGGACTTCTCTGAGAAATCCGAGGGTTCTGATTCATCTGTGTGTTCCTCTGTGCTGACAAATATTGGAGGAGCGAGTGAAGGCAAAGAGAAGGATGATGATGATGCTTCTGTTTGGTCTGTACAAGTCAATGCTTCTACCAAGGA